>JACDOX010000027.1:349973-541451 GCA_014549065.1 Cardinalis cardinalis
ATTTTATTTTCTTTTTATTTCTGAGATGGGAGCTGTGGGGGTGAGGAAAAACTCCAGGGAATAAAAATGTCCATTACTAGCAGTGGACTAATGCTGACTTATCTTTTCTATGGTCTATAAATCAACACTGGGAAACACTTATGAAATGGTGCTTTCTTGTCTTCTGTTCTTTGACTTGACTATGTTTTTACTTAGCTACGTATATGCTATCAAATTTTCCTTTATTATACTGGGTGGCAAAGCATAATGAGAAAAACTGAAAGTAAATAAGAAGTGCGATTACTCAAAAGATTAGTGATTTTTCTTTAGAATTTTGTGTTTGGAAGGCACAGAATTAGATCATTACCAAGGAATAGATTTTAGTAACATGAATAAGACAAAAAGATTGTGGTTTCTTCCTGTTTACCTTAATCCTTTTGATGTATTTATCCTGTGTGAGAATAATCTGGGATTATGTGTTGATATTTAGCTCTGTTTACTTGGAGTGGCTTTTCAAAAACTTCTCCTGAGCCCTTCTTTGGTGCTCAGAGGATAATTTTTGGTCATGGGAAATTCCAAAAGGCAAGAAATGAATGTGAAGGAATCARCTGAGCAGGGCAACCATAGCTTATTTAGTTTCCCTTCCTACACTGGGGAAGAAATATTGTAGGTTACATTGCATCAGCCAAATCTGAGTTCAAGACCTCATCCAGAGTGTTGAAACTCCTTGGCAAARTTAAGAAACATCTGCAAATACTTGGGTGGATATTATGTATGGATGGTTACAATACACTCAACACACATTGCAAACTGTGTTCAAAATTATAATTTTGTAAATATTTCATGTGGACATAGTGCATCCGTAAAGAAGAAATTTGTAATAATCGTGAAAATTTGCTGGGCTATATACTTACATACGTACATATATATTCCTATTACATATATGTGTTTGTGTGTGTGTGTGTGTATGAACTGCTTTATTTTATTTTATTTTCAAAACATCATTTTGGATCTCAGTCATGAGATTACTACACTCAGTAAGATTTATACCAAGCAAAAAATAAAGGCACAGCAAAACAATTACAAAAAAACACCATCCAGTTTTACTTTTAATACCACATGGTTCTAAAGCTGTTTAAGTTTACTAAAGGATTTAGCAGTATTAAACCATATCCATAGTAAGTTTAGTTATCCATTACATATTTATATTAAAGTCATATGTGAAAAATACKAATAAACAAAGCAGAAAACTCATCACAAAAATATTTGATTTACAAAGCTACCTTCCACAGGGTTTAAAGGTTGATTCTCCTAATATCCCACAAAAGCATAAAGTTAAGACAAGTCTTATCTATCATTTAAATATTCTGTGTTAGAAACGAAGTAAAAACCTGCCTTTTTCAGAAAGTGTGTACATATGACTGTTACTTCTAGTGTTGCTCTGAAGGGTGCAGTGCTTTGCTATACAAAGAGAAGTCCTTGTGCCAGGAAGTTTGCAAGTGGTTCAGCTCTCTTCATGCTAACAGATCAGATCAATTAGTCAGGCACATATAGTTTTAAATGTTTGGTTTCCCTCACTGAGATTTCAACAGACTAGGCTTATCTACACATTATCAGATCCAGCCCTGTGTACTTGATGACACAGTACTTGTGAAAGGGGAGATCAGGAATCTACAGTTTTGGGCAGGTAATGGGACATCATTAGTAATTCTGTGTAGTTTCAAGAAATCATTGGAACCTGGAATATCTTACCCTTGAGAAATTATGATATTTCAATACTAGTATTTACAGACAACTAAGGAAAACAAGACAGCACCTATTGAAATGATTTATGAAATAGGAATTTTTCAAAAGCTTTCTGACACTTAACTTCAAAAGTTTTCCTTGAAACAAGCAATTTGCTAAATTGCTATATATTACTGGAGATTATTTTACACTGAATGTTATCTGCTTGGATTAGCATGTTGCCCTAGGAGACTTAAAATTTATGTGTCTTATCTTTTCAGAGTCCTCTTTGACACTCTCCTTGGATAGAAAACTTTTTCATAATACACTGCAGTCATGTTTTTTTCCATCTGTTATTCAGGAGGATCACAGTAAGCCATGAAAAATGTATTATGAATATATGACTCTTGCCTTGGGGTGGAAAAGATACGATCCACCAATATATCTTCTTAAAATTTATGTCTGTCATAAATAAWTGTTACATTGTTCCAAAAGTAGAAGAAAAAAAAGAAAAAAAGAAAAAGGGAATTAAAAAAATAGATTTGAGTCAGTACTACTCCTAAAACCTTTGCCATTTTATATCTTTTCCCCCCATGTCATGTGAGTGGAAAATAATTTGGTTTTCTAATCAGTCTGGTTTTACTCATGAAAATTATGTGCAAAACCTGAGAGTGCTGAGTAGCAAACTGAATTGTGAGATTAAGAGAGTTGTCTAGTTTTTGTATGTGTATTGCAGCAGATACATTCCTTAATACTGCTTTTAAGTGTGGGATTACATCCTACCTTAAGGAGGCCCATTACATGCATGATATGGAAGGAAAATGAGTGAATACTAGTGAGGGGGAGATTGTTGAAGGAATGGACTACATGCAGTGGGCCATTGAAAGAAATATGCACTGCTATTTACATTTGCAAAGGATATTCCCCAAGAATTTTTTTCAAAAAATCCCTCTGTGAGGTGATAAAATTTATCAGTCTATGAAAAGCGTTATCTTTATTTATCCAGCACTGATTGTAGCTATATATGCACAAGTGACTATTAGAAAATATTTGTATATTTATATATATGCACAAAACTCCATAGATTGCTAAAACAGGTCTAGTTCTACCCTCTTCTACTAATTTCTTTTCAAAATCAAGTATAATCTTTCCTGAACTACAACTGGTTAAGATTTCTACAATCATCCAGCTTTTTAATAAAAATCACTTAGAAGCAAAATATGTGGTATGAATATACCAGATTTGATGAGACTGTCAACAGAAGAGTTCTTCAGCTGTCCATTAGATTTTCTGCTTAATATAATACTCAATAGGAGTAGAACTTTTGGGAACAAAAATATCTTTGAAGACAGAAAAAGAATTTCCATCTCAATCTGGACTTTATCTATCTATCTATCTATCTATCTATCTATCTATCTATCTATCTATCTATCTATGACATAGCATAGAAAGTTCTGGTTTCTTAGGGAAAAAGGAATTACACAGACTCCTCTTTTTCCTGTTCTTTTTTATCCTAATCTAACAACTTTTGAGCCCGCAGCCGAAGAAGTAGAGCTGTCAGAGACATTAAGTTCTGTCAAGAGAGCCTTTACTAATTACCCAGCTGCAGAAGTGAGTTTCGTGCATACTAGATATAGCCCTTGAACCTGTGATGCAGTCAAAGAGTTAGACATGAGCCCTTTTTTCAAACAAGTGGTGGCAGCTCTTAACCCACTTCACAGCCTGCAGATTGCTGGTCAGGAAAGACACCAGAGAGCTGGGACCCTGGATTAAATCCTTCTTTCAGACAAACAAAACTCATTCTCCTAAGAGTGCTGGAGATCAACAGGTGTGTGGCAGAAGGAAGAGAGGTCCCATTGAAGGCAGGCCACTTTGAGTGATTAGATAAAAATCTTCTGGACCTGAGGGATGGAGAAAATGAGGTGAAACAAAACGACCCTATAAGCTGATTGATAAGAGATAGACCTACATTTCTGGTCCATGAATGTTTCATATAAAAGATTCCAATAACATTTTGAAAGCAGTTACCAATGACTCAAATCAGAATAGGCCTACCCTTAAATTATATTATTTTATAAGTGGAACCTACAAAGAAAGTACTGAGTAAAGCATTTCAAGCAAACTGAATGTTTTTACTTTCTGTTGTTTTTCACTCTGGGAGTGATCCAGGATATTAATTATTGGGATGTTGTTTGATTGTGTAAGATGAATGTATGGTGTGTGGGATGTTTTCCATCTCCTGTGGACCTACGCAATGGACCTTGAGAGTCAACACATGGTCACCCTGTGTGAGGTGCAGCAGAGCACCGTATCTGGCATTGTCAGCTAATTTATTTARACAGAGGATGACTGCACACCTTTCTTCATATGGGTGCTTTTCTGTACAGTCAAATGGCAGCTTCAGGCCTCCCTCCTTTGTTTGCTGCCTTTGGCTGATAGTGCACAGCCACTGAAGAACCAGGTGACTCCTGACTTTGATGCTTTCATGTCTCCCAGCCTCATGGTGGGTTCACTCATCTTCTGACACCCTGGAGTTTCAAAAGCAGGTCAAGCTGAGGACACACAAATCATTTAATTGCTGTGAGTTCACATCAGCCAAATGCATGTGGAATTTAAACTTATAAGGGTGAAGGGTAAAGTTTAGACTGGATGCCATTAGGCCAGTTTGTGTTCTAGAGATAAGATATCTGCACATATTGAGGATCTATTTCTGTGGATGACACTCCCAATACTGTTCACAGAGAGGAGCAGCAGCTTGCAGAGTTCTCAGGCCTCAGTATATTTATTCTCCAAAGACAGGAAGAGACATTTTGTTTCTGGCCTCCTTGGGTTGATTTACCTAATGGTAGGGTTTGGTCCCTCAGAGCATGCTTCTGTGCAGTTTTGTGTGGTGATGTGCAGGTATTTATTGGAAAAAAACCAACCAACCAACCAAACAACCCAAAGAAGGAAAGAAACCTCCCTGGGCATAATAGTTTATCCTGTAGATTCCAGTCATCCAAGCTAAATGATAATATGTTTACAAACAGCTGGTACCTTTGAGAGTTCTGGTTTACTAGGAAGACATGTTTTGGAAATGAATGTACCCTTTTCTACTAATTTATTTTCAAATTCCAAGTATAATCATTCCCAAACTACAGCTGGTTGGGACTTCTACAATTGTTCAGCTTTTTTATAAGAATCACTTAAAAGCAAAGCATGTTGTATGAATATGCCATCTACAGCTTCCCTGGAAAAAGATTTAAGCTCTGCTGACAAACAAAAAACCCCTGATGAAAACAGCTGCTCTGCAGTATCTGATCTAACCGTCTTCTGTACGCACAAGAATGTTAGAATGAGAGAAGAATAAACATAAAAATTAGCTGGCTGTTACTCAATCTGGAAAAGTAAGTGAGAGTAAGTTGCTAAGAAAAGTAGCTAATAAAGATAGGAAAAACTGGTTGGTCCCTTTAGAGGGAAGCATGGAAACAGGTCTTTGAGGTTGTACTGCACCCATAGATGCAATTTGGAAAGGAAAATATAGCTATGGCGTTATCAGTTTGGTTTTTTCCCACATTTTCACACATCCCAAAGATTAAGCAAATTTTCTTTAATGAGCAGATCTTAACAATTTCTTCAATTCATGCCGTGGTGGTCTCTCACTTAAGACTCCTATGACAGCAATTCTGACAGAGCTAAATTGTAGCTATATCTGAGAACCAGCATCTGCACAGATTGAAAGCTGCTGTTTTAGAAATGCTGCCTTAACTTGTCACTTAATGACCCACACACAGAGGTCTCCCTGGAATTGTCTCCAGTCTCTTTCTCAAGCTGCTGATGATCAGTGTCTCTTTTCCTGGAGCCGTTCATGAAGCTGCTCCTTGTTACTCTTTTTGCACTCCACCTGGAAGAAAAGAAATCCCTGTGAATTGGATGTGAGGATCTGTTTGTCTAGACATTTATTTCCCTAGATCTGAAGCTAAGTTTGTTAGATATGTGTAGACAGGAGTGAGCCTGGGAATATGCTGCAATGACTGAAGAGCATTTTCTACTTGGTGTTTAGCTTGGCCAAAGGCCTGCTGAACATTGTGAGTCCCAGGAGTAGGTTCTTACAATCGCTCACCCCTAAATATTCCTGCTGCTGTTATAAGATAATTCCAGATTTTCAGCTGCAAACCTGGCATACTGATTGCTTGGCTCATACTAACTTTAAGTGGCCAGATTTTCCTTTCTGAGGAAGAGTTTAACAGAGGATGGCATTTGTTCTGGCAAAATAGAGACAGCTGTAAGTCTGAAATGTCTAATATTTTCAATGTAATTAATAGGCACCTACGTATTTCTGTTATCTGGTCAGCCAGCCACAGGGTGCTCCTGGATTTAGCACAAGAAGTAATCTCAGACAAAACACACCTCTAACATTTGCTGGCTTTTTTTCATTCCTTACTAGAAATATGCTCAAATAAAATGAGGGGAGGAGGTGAGGCAGGCGAGAAGCATCCATGAGCAGCAATGCTGCTAACCTCAAGCTTCACTAAAGACACATGTTCATCCATGTCAAAGATTAAATTAGGCTCTACAGAAAAGTTGGCACCTGCTGATTAAAGCACAGGATACTGGCTGCTACTTTTCATATTTGGAAGAGAATATGAATATTCATAAAATAAAATCACTTATTTCAGTGTTAAGTTATGAGTACAGTGGCTTAGCTTCTGACCAGCATCTTTGGTAATTATATACCTGAGGGTATATTAATAAGCAGTAGGCTTTCTCCATCAYCAAATGCAGCTTTTCATTATTTTGATTTTATTCTGTGCTCACAGTAAATTCAATTGATGAACAACCTTTTCTGCACAAATAGTTTTTTCTATTTTAACTTTCAGATCATCAGTAGCTACAATACAATGTACTGCTTATATGATGACTTTACAGTTCTAACCTCATATTTCCTGTGGAGACTAATGCCCTCAGATTTTTTGTGATACTTGAAGCTCTTTTATTACAAATATGTTTGCATGAAAAAATATTAGTAAAGGAAAAAKTATTGCTCCAATCAGGTGATGAAAAGAGGCCCCAAATATATCCACAGCGCTCATCTATTACTCAGGCCTCTATAGTACAAAAGCAGACGCCTCTTATTTTCCTAATAAGACCAAGAATGGGACACTGAGTGCTACATAAAATGTTGCTGCAAGTAGGAATCCTGAGGCGCTTACAGCATAAAAAATACAGATCCCACAACTCAAACACAGATCTCTGCRCTTTAAAACTTATGAAGTCATTGTCTCACAGTGTATATTACATGATGCAACGCTGTGTGATCTGTGTGCTCACAGGGCACAATGCAGTCCTAGACAGAAAAAACAGYGTTTATCCCAGAAACAGCAGAGATGATAATTTGATCTACTCCTCAGATATCTGAAGTTTCCCAGTCTGACCTATTTTGGCTAAAATATGTATGTGTATGCCATGCAGCACATGCCAAGTGGCTGAGACATCTAGATCTCTCTTTCCTACTGCACACTGATGATTTGTGCTAGTTTATTTAGTTCTGACTTGTCCTGAGCAAGATGGACGTGCAATGTGAGGATAAATCAGCTTCAAAGAAGGAACAATAAGTTCAAGGCATCACACCATGTATGCACATCATAAAATGAATTTGCAGCATGCAAAATTAGTCTGGGGCCCCACTGCAAGTTCACAGTTTATAAGCATAGCCTGTAGAAATATGGAAAGTAGACCAAATATATCCTACATGTGTGGAAAGCACAGCCTATGAGTTGTAGACACTGTTTTAGGATATTCATAGACTGTTGGACTTGGACTTCTGGCTGCTGAATTAGATAAAATAATAAGCAGAGAATCCTGACTTTTCTAGTCCCAAATTACATAATTATTTGGTCTTTGTGTCAAAAATTAGATAATTTGAAGATAACTCTTTTGTCTGTGCCTGGTACTATCTACCTTTTACAAACATAACTGCCTTAGGATTAACTTCACAACACCGAGACTGACAGAGTTCAAGAAACATTTGGACGACACTTTTAGGCACATGGTGTGACTCTTGGGGATGGTTCTGTGCAGGGCCAGGAGTTGGACTCCGTGATCCTTGTGGGTCCCTTCCAACTCAGCTGTGATTCTTTAAGGAGAGAAAGTAGTTGCAATCTTACCTTATAAGGCAGTGTGATGTTTTCCACAGCTGGCTGACTTTCCTGGCTCTGTTCAGGGATGTGAAGAACCTAATAGTTCATTTTGTTCCAGCCCTTAGCTCTTAGCTTAGCTCTTAGGACAATTTTCATGCTCTTTTTATCTGTCTTATGTTTATCTGATTACAGGAAGGAGATAAGTAGTTTGTTTCCCACACATATCTTGGAACTTTTACTCCGTGAACTACTAAGATGGAGCTTTAACATCTCTCCTGTGTATTCTCACACTTTAGCTTTAAACCTGTGAATCTATGAGTTTGAATACTTCCAGCTCATGTGACCTCTTCAAATCCTGGGAAAATGCACCGGATTGCTCTCTCAATTCAGCCCCTCTGTAGGGCTGTGGGTCTGCCAGTGCTAGATGGCAATCCCATAAATCCCTTCTAGCCCTCTGAGCTGGCATTTTTTGTTGTCCTACTTGGCCTTTAGCTATCCTCTGGCTGGTTAAATAGCTGGGGTGGCTTGCAACCATCTGCCAGCCCAGCACCCAACCAGTAGTTAGTTTGCTCTTGCGTTTGGGTAGGGGAGAGGGTTGGAAAGACAGGAGCTGTAAAGCTTGTGAATTGAGATGGAGACAGGAAAATAAATTACCAATTACTGTCAGGGGCATGAGAGACTCAGCATGGGGAAATGAACCTAATTTATTGCCAATTAATAGAAATATTTAGTCCCTGATTTGGGTATGGGAAACAAATAAAAAAGACACAAACTTTGGAACACTTAGGCAAAACACACTCCTCCTTTTCCAGGCTCAGCTTCCCTTCAGACACCAGTCCTCCCTGCCTTGCTATCACCACAGGTTGCATTCAGTAGTGCCTTTAGCCAGACAAAAAGTGATGCAGGATGCAAGTCGTTGTCTGCATGTGGAGGTTTCTGTTCAACACTCCTTCCTTCTATCTCATTTCCTCTGGGACTCTTATGGGCTGCCATCCTTCAGGGACATCCACTCTGCCATGGAGCATCTCATCTTCCTGCTGCCTCGGCTGTATCTCTCTGATTCTCTTTTCCTCTCACTGTTTCCTTCTTCTCTTTGTCTTCCCTCATCCTGTTTTTCTCATATTTTACCCATTCTTAAATGTGTTTTTCCTGGGGCACAACAAACTTGTCTGATGGGCTCTGTTTTTTCCTGTGGCGGGTCACTTATAGCTGCCAAAGTACAGCATGGGGCATCCCCTGTCTTTTCCCAAGGGCAGCCCTGCAGGCCCTCCTCTACCAAAATCTCAACACTGGCCCCAGGACACAAGCCACAAGATGCCTTGAATGCTATGGAAGCAGTCAAGATTTTTCATGTGAGAGTATGGAAGGAATATTCTGACAGAGAGAGTTTTAGTCACAGCATGAGGAATGGGCACTGATTTAACACCTTCATGCCCAGATGTGGTGCTGGAAAGGGATCAAGCACCTTCAGCATCTTGTGCCTCTCAGGACAGTCTGGTCATCAGCCTGCCCCGTGGAAGTGGAGGCAGTTCTGTTGGTTTCCACTGCACCTCCATGAAGGCTTTGTCCTCTGAGATGTCCTAGAAACCAGCATGGTCTCTGCAGCTCTCAAAGCATCCCATGGTATGTGTTTATTAATTGCACAGAGGAAGATATTACACTGATATGTGTAACATAAAGATATATACATATTTTCAAATAAAAATAACATACAATATGAAATCTGAATGTGCCATAATGACCCAGAGTCTTGACCTGTGTCCCACCCTGGGACACTGAAAAGAGATATGAGGTGAAGCTATTTTACCTTTTGCATTAATTTTCATATTTAATAGTTGGATAAACATTTGAGAATAAATATTCAATCCAAATTAAAGTCAGTAACAACAAACCTCATTTTAAAGATGTAGTGAATTTCTGACATTAGGAGTAAACATTACAGAATTCAAGCACAGACTTGATGTCTCCATTTAAAGAACTGCTCCTCCAAACCATTTGTTTTTAATCATCCTGCACTGAAGCCTACAATTAATAGCAGAGATGCTGTTTTTTAATACTTGGTTTTATATGCAATATTGCTTTTATTCTCTGGAACCTTGCACACAKATTTTTTTAAGTATGTTGTGTAATGCATAATTTGCCAGTGTTCTGTCAAGGACAGATGATTTGTTAATCRCAAGTTATTTTTTTGAAATAAAATAAATTGCTGCTGTTGTGTCAAACTGTAAAAATGTCTAGGTTTTGTTTGTCTGAGAATTAAGTTTTAACAACCTATTAGATTTCTACACTCACTGAAATCCAGTCTACACTTTAATGTCAATTTTTTACATTATTCTAATTTCAGTACCAAATATTTATTTTCTTYCTGAGAGGAATTCTAGCCTCACCCTTTCCATCTGGACAACTAGCAGAAGTGTCAGCTACATGTGGAATGGTGTGAGAAAGAAGTGTCTTTACTTCAGCCCATGTAAATCATCACTGGCCAGAAGGTGGATGGAGAAGCTCTACAATCTCTTAGCAAAAGTCTGCAGATAAAGAATGTCTTATCTCAGTTTCTAATGCAGCTTTCAGTTCTATAAAGAACTGGGATGAATCCCCATGTATTTCTTTTTCATGTCTCTGATTGAATGGAAAAGTACCCTCAGGGAACATTGTTACAACCTTCATTAAATTTTATAAAATACATCCATGAACCAGGATTCTGGGACCACAGACTCTGAAATCAATTCAGTCTGGAAGACATGCTAATACATTAAAAAGCCCATATTTTTGGTATGGTTTTGCTGAACTTAGAGCTAAATCACAAATGAAGACAGATTTTTATTTTACTCATGTTTTGTTACCACAAACTATAGACAATTTGTTAGGGTCAGTGGGAAGCAGAGAAGTAGAAACCTAAATGAGGCCGGTGTACTTCAGTGCAGTGAGTGACTGGCATGTGCATGAGAATTCAAACTGGGCAGAGTTGAAAATAATCAGGCTTTACGGAAATACTTCTCTATAGGGACAGGTAGCTTGAATTATCCCAGTATAATTTGAAGCTGATGAACAGTCAGTTGGTCTTTATTCCACAAAAGGCACATATACACTTTCAAGTTTTTATGCTCTCTAGTCTTTCATCATTGCATGGTTGACATTGCAGAGTTGTGAGTTTAAGTTTAGGATTACCTCTGCAATGGGTCAGGTGGGATGGATCCTGACAAAACTACCCATGTGCAAACTAGGCAATGATCCCCATGGAAAGCCAAGACTGCCTAGCTGGGATCTTTACTCAGGGATAAGAGGGTTCTGGGGTTAGGGTTACAGACAAGAGGAGCAATTTCCTGTCTGCAGAGGTAAGTTCAGCAACAAAGCTTAGAATTTTAGCCCATCATTAGCGTATATGTTTAACAAGCATCTTTGTCTAGGTTAATATACACATATATTTATATTGTTTTTTAAGAGGTGTTGCAAAAACACTTATTGAAGGTATAGGTTTGCTTTTGCTATTATCTTCCATTTCTSATTTTTTTCCTGCCCATTGTCTTGTTACAAACTGCTTTGTTTTGTTAGGAAGAAAGGGTTTTAATCCATAGAGAGCATTGTGGTTAGTTCATCTACGGTTAATACAGGATCACTAGTATTTCATTTGTGTGCATGGAAACCATACAACTGTGGAAAGTTAAAATACAAACACAGACAATTGTATCACACAAACATTTGAACTGCAGGAAAGTATTTTAACAGGCCACAGATTCTACATGCTGTTAAAGTGAATCCAGCAGCCTTAGAATCAGTAGAAAATAGCACCATTAACAAGCACATTTCTGGCAGAATAATTCAGTTAAGCAGTTGATTAAATGCAGTATTCATGGGATAATATTCCTTTACTGGTAAATGGAGCAACTCACCATAAATTGCAGGACTGTAAAACAACTTCATGATCTTATGAATGCTTTATGTGTCATAAGCTTTCTGTGTCATAAGAAGAAACAACATTTTCAGACAATGATGATTATTCATCTACTTGTCTCAGCTCTATTCAGATCACGTGTAGAGACATCACATATTTATTAAAAGCTTACAAATTGTTGTTTGGAAAAAATTTCTGTGTGATGTGGTTATTGCTGTTTGCCAAGTCCTCAGCACCTTCTAAGGCCCTAAGAACTACCTGAGAGTGCTCACAGTCTCAAGCAAATGTGACCAGAGAAATTTGACTATTGATGGGAGAGGATTAGCGCAATCCTGTTAATTTGTTTTTAAAATAAGTCAAGAGGCTTGGCAGACACTATGGTAGGGATAAAGCACGCTGATCAGACTGCCTCTAAGAGGCTATTAATGTATTTTTCATAACCAGGATAAATCTATAAATAAGAGGAGTGAAATTAGGAGGTAATGCCAAGAATTTGAGTAAAAGAATATACTAATAGCAGGTACTGTTACAAATGAGGAACAGGAAAAGAAGCAATAGTTAGGGACAATGTAGCGCTACTACTAAAGGTATCAGATTCTGAGCACATATCCTGTTGTAGAAAGCAAAACAGAGCATTCCAAACTAAGTAGCACATGAAAGAATATAATGTCGTCATGCTGTCATTCAGGAGGAATGTACTTCAGAAAAGTGTCTTATAATAAAGAGAAAGATGTCCCTCAGCAGTGCAATAAAACTAAGTGTACAGTATCTTGTAAGTGACAAAAAACTGAAGAACTTTGCAAGAAGAAAAAAACCCCAGGAAAGTGAAATGACTGAAAAAAAAAAAAAAAAATAAACACAAAGCCACAGTTGGCAATGACAGCCAACTGTTGTTAAAAAGAGACTAAGTAGTGGAGGTGACACAAGAAGGAATCTTCCTAGRAAGTATATCTTTGTCTGAAAGACTGAACAAGCCATACTTTAGGACACAAACAGGAATTTAATTAACCAGAACTTGAAATGTTGGTTGCTGCATCTCCTATGAAGGATTAAAGTCTTTCTSTAAGCAGGACTGCAAAAAAAAAAAATGCTGAAGACAGCAAAATTGCAAAGGTGACTTTTTAAAGCTTCCGCAAAGAGATGCATGTTAACTCAAAGTGCAAAGCACCTCTAATACGATGCTTTTAGCTGCCACTTTTCATCTCCTCTTCTATATTTTAGAGCTTAATTGCATAATGTGATATTGTTTCTTCATGTATATACAGGGGGAAGCATTTGCCTCTGGATCTGCCTTTCTTAGGTGGTTGTCACCGCTCRCCTGTAATGCCAGAACTGACAAGGTAATGGACATCAACTTTTCCCTAGAGTAACACATCCCTTATATAGGGACGTGTGCTCCTACTTCTGCCTTGCACATACTTATTTTGATCCCTGCTTTAGTTCCACAAAACCATACTGACCTGAAAGTAAGTTTAAAAGAGATTTTTGTTTTGCAGTCTACAAAAATGGCTAGTTTCTATGTGAACTTTGGGTGTCTTAATATCTAATTTTAATGTTGGTGTCTTCTGCTTTATTGTAGCAATCCTTGATCGTGACTAAATTTTCAGTYTCAGGAAAATCTGAGAGGTAGGGTTTTATATGAATAATATCTAGGGTAAAATTGAAAAATTAATTCAAGATCTTATTTTCTCAGATGAATGTTTGGATCTCCACTTCCAATAAGCTAAATAGCTGAAGGCTATTTAGGATATTTAATTCTGAACATATTTTAGAAATAATTCTATTTCAATTTCTTTTGCCGGCAAAATAAACAAAAGCAGCCCTCCATCTGCATGCAATGCCTAAGGGATTTTTCATAGCAGGAACCTTTTAATGGAACTCCATCTTGAGAACATTGTATAGAAAAAATATGTCTAGATCAGACCAGCAACGCTCATCAGGAAGCCAAGCAGAGTTTTGCTGGACCTTTGCAGTCCCTGTTCCCAGAATGCTCCCTTGCCTGCCTGGGCATGTGTGTCCTCTGACAGACACCCTAGATGCCAGTGTGTGATTCTCTGAGGCTGCAGCACATTCCCTGTTGGAAAATAATCATCTGGATATACCCAGTAATTTTCAATGCACATCCCTTCAGACAATATGTGTCACTACCTGTCTCCTCACCTAAATAAGCTATTCTGTCCTTTGCTCGGGCTGCTTTTTTTCTATTCAGTGCTGCTTGTATAATGAGATGGACCACATCAAACCACATCTCCCTGCTTCATTGATCTCAACTTGGGAGGGGCCCAGATTAAATGGGAAAGACCCCCACAGATGACAATGTGAGCTTTCCTGTACATTTTGAATCATCCTTTGATTTATTTTTCAAAAAAACCACTAAATTAATAGACAATGAAATGGCCTAAAAAGAGAAAGTTTCTTTTCTATATGACTACTGCTCAATTCTAGTTATGAATTTCATAGTAAGCATACATCCTTGTCTTTGCTCTCAGATTCAACCTTAAAATTTAGACCTATTTTGTACTCTCTCTAGTTAAAATTTCTCTGTTATATTTGAGCACATTTTGTTGCTTGAAGCCATCATACAGGTTCTCTAGCCACCTTTGTAAGATGAGGAGTGATTGTTCCACAGCTAATCACCGCAGTGAGAAATTAACCTATAAAGTCACTCAATCTACTGTTCTACCTTCTTTTCAGAACTACAAGAAAACATGTGGGGAGGTGCTGATCTCTTCTCTCTGGTGACCAGGAAGAGAGCACAAGAAAATGGAATGAAACTGTGTTGGGGAAAGTTCAGATTAAATATTAGGAAAAGGTTCCTTACTGAGAAGGTGGTCAGTCACTGAAACAGCCTCCCCAGGAAAGTGGCCACGGTACCAATCCTGTCACAGTTCAGGATGTATCTATCTGGATGATGCACTTAGTCACCTGGTTTAGTTCTAGGTAGTCCTGTGAGTACCAGGGAAGTGGACTTAAGGATTCCTGTGGGTCCCTTTCAACTTGGGATATTCTATGATTCTATGATTCTTGTAGTTTCTAGATTCATGAAGATTCTTGGCCAACAGATGGAATATAGAAGTCAGCGTGTCTGATGGGGAAGAAAAAGCCAAACCAAATTCTACAGTTCCTTCTCAAGTACTGTGCAAAACTGGGGTCTGAGAAAAGTTCAGTGCTGGTTAGCCACAAAGCAAACACCAGCTTCTGAGAAGCATACAGGAATGGCATGTGTGAACTGATATGTTTGATTTAYATAAAAGTCAATTGCTACTGGAAAACTTAATAAATAAATGTCGCAGACATCTCTTTATGAAAATCCTTTCCTTAGAATTTTTTCCTCCTAAGAAGCTGAGAAACCTCAGGGACAAAATGTAAACAATGATTGTCTGCTGCTGTGGAATGCAACAGGAGGATCTGTGATTGGTCTCATGTGGATGTTTGGAATTAATGGCCAATTAATGGCCAGCTGGCTCAGACTCACTGTCCAAGCCACAAACCTTTGTTATTCATTCCTTTCTATTCTTAGCTTAGCTAGCCTTCTGAGAAACCTTTTCTTCTATTCTTTTAGTATAGTTTTAATGTAATATATATCATAAAATAATAAATCAAGCCTTCTGAAATATGGAGTCAAATCCTCGTCTCTTCCCTCAACCTGGGACCCCTGTGAACACTGTCACAAATAAATTTCCTTGGTCTCTCCAGCTGACCTTGCTTTTGGGCATGAAGTAACTTCAGGCACTAAGACCAGAATATGTTCCTACCAGC
The DNA here is from genome assembly GCA_014549065.1 of Cardinalis cardinalis. Lineage (NCBI taxonomy): Eukaryota > Metazoa > Chordata > Aves > Passeriformes > Cardinalidae > Cardinalis > Cardinalis cardinalis. The sequence goes on from JACDOX010000027.1 coordinate 365,448, forward strand.
TGGGCAGGGACTTTTGGACTGGCTTCCTGAATTGATGTGCCCAGACTCTGCCTAAACTGCACTTCAGGAATTTCATTCTGTTTTGGTTTGCATTGTTATTGTTTCAAGACAAAGAGACAAGAGATGTCTTTTGGCTCTGGCCCTGCAAGTCACAAGGTAGACTGTGGCAGAGGGAAGAAAACCATTCTTGCTCATGCYTGAAATACTGATTCACCTAAGCTAAGTGATTTGTTTCGGTGCTAACACTTAACAAAATCTTTGGAGAAAAAGCAGCACAAACCTGTTGATTTGTTGTGGAGTGATCCTGTTCTTCTTGAGAAAATGAGTAAAACATTATCATGGAGAGAAGAAAATCACTGGAGAGTCGTTTAATTCTTTGAGAGCCTTTGATGACACTGAGGGACAGGACTGAAAACAATTGGACATGATACAGCATTCCCTGAGCTTGTCCTAACAAATTAGCTCCAAACCCTAAAATCATAGCCAAGTTACTATGTTTGTTTTCTGCCGCATTGGACCATAAGGATGCTGTTGAGAAGCTGTTGATCTTTTAAATAGTTTCTTCATTGTGTTCTTCATTGTTCTGGGACAACATGGGCAATATTTCTCTATCACCAAGTGCTTTCCTTAAAATATCTTCCTCTTCCTCTTCTTCTCCTTCTTCTTCTCCTTCTCTTTCTGCTTCTCCTTCTTGAAATTATTTTCCTTTCGTGTTATGGATTTTTTTTCCACAAAACAAACCCAATCCAGGAAGTGATCTGTCTGCAGAACTGTTTGCTGCAGGTTAAAAATCGATACAGTCATGCAGCAGATGAAACTGTAGTATCATCTTCTCTCCATGAGAATGCCTTTTCTTCACTTTCTGAGAAAGAAACAGGATCAGTCAAAAACTTTACATCTGAAAAGGGAAAAAATAAATGGGAGGAAATATGTACATGGTCTTTTTTTGCATTCAAGATCTAGCATTAGAAGACAAGCTGCTCTATTTTCAGTTTGTATAGGCACAGTTCTGTATAATTCTAGTCATAATGAAAGTGAAATCTTGCTTAGTTAAGCAGAAACATACACATCCACAGAGATTGGTGGTTATTTTGCTTATAAGATATATTCTCCTTAAATGTCCTTCTTCTTCAAATTCTGGTATTTCTCTTTATCCCCTTGTGTAAAGCATTTTATTCCTGCCAGAAATAAATATGACTGTGTCCAAATTTATATGAATCAGAGCTTGGAAAATACACCAGTAGTTTTTCTGTGTCTCTTGAACAGTGTCCATCTGTTACAAAGAGTTTAATAGGGTACTGAGGTTTGTTAATTTCACTTTTATTCCAGTTAAAAAAACCACCCCAACAACCATTTCATGCATATATAGAAGAATAGTTTTCCATTAGCCCAAGCTAACAGTTTTTTCTTGAAAATTCTATCTTCTACTGACAAACAATTCTATCTTCCCTTTGGCATATCACGCCATAGAAATTTCCAGTATTTTATGTAGCATAGAAAATAAAAATGTTGACATATAAAAGCAACTGTTTCTCCTATTCGATTTATTCTTTTATTTTTTAAGTACAATAAAAAGATTCTGATATGTGAGCTTGGTAAATTAAATTGATAATACAGATTGATGTCTCCTTCTAGTCATTTTATCACATATATTGTGGCTCTGGCATTTTATTATGTCTTAAAACATGCCTTTTGATGAAAACATCAAGACTTTGCTAAGGGAAAGATGAACAGTACATCATTTAATTTACACCTTTCCTTTTTTCATGGCCACAAGCAGTACATAAAGTTTATATACTCCACAGGAAATTTTAATTGTGCTTAGATGCATGTAAGTCTATTACTTCCAGTGTCAACTTTCATTTTTAATTAAACTCTTGTATCAGTTTGTGAATTTTGATTTAAATTCTTTTATGCTGTATTTCAGAGACAGTATTTAAAGACCGAAGACTTCTTTCCAAATCTCTCCAATTAAAAATAAGATTATCCTGTCCCTCCAAAGTTAATTAAAATGTTCATGTTGGCTTTGACCTCTTGTTTACTGAAACCTGAAAACACATGCAATGTCATAGCCAAGTAGTTATGTCCATGTGGATCATCATCCTTAAAACTGAAAGGAGTCTGCTGAAGTAGAAATTACAACATCAAGGAGAAGGCAACACTTTCTGACTTCCATCATAGAATATTGGTTCATAAAATTGCGGAACAGTATCAATGGTTCAAATAAAACAGCTAAGTGCCATATCACTTCAAAAAGCCAGTGATAAATTTTTTAAAAAGGGATGAAAAGGAGCTGAAGAAATAAAATTTCATTTCTGTGTAATGCAGGATTTAAAATAATTAACATCAAAGTGAGCTGAATGGCATTATTTTTTCCTGAAGAAGAAGTGTGCCTGATTATGATGCTGATTTTCTTAAACAGCTTTATTTTTACTACTGTGGAAATAAAGTAGAAAATCAGACTGGAAAGGACTGAGAAAGATGATCAAATCTAGTCGCTCCTGTAACTGTAGACAGAGGAAAAAATATCCCCTCAAACACATATTTAGTTTTATATTGAAACTAGTTAGATTTCTTGTCCCTCATGCTAGAAAGATGTTGCTGTACTTGTTCATTAGGAAACCTCTTACTCAGTTTTTCCATGAAAGAAGTTGGGGTATTTAAATGAAACTTTCAATTTCCTATCTCCAGCCAAAATAGGTGTCCAATTCATCCCCGTGTGATGTTGCGCTAAGGTCACCCAGTAGCTCCAAGGCTGGCTGTCCATTTTGGTGTTTACTCCCCAGTGAGTCTGCAGGAAGAACCTTGTCTCAGTTATCTAAGCAAAGCAGGCCAAGCTCATTTAATCTCCTTGCATAAACCAGGAAAGGAACAAGGTCTGAGTGATCATCACAAAGTTCTTCTCTTCTTCTGTTCTGATTTGAATTAATTCTGCCTGAACAGAGTCTGATGACTGGTCTGAAAGCACAGCTTGGTCTACTGTTCAAAGCAGCAAGGGTATTTCCTTCCTCCATTAGAGGTCACAGAATCTCATGCAGATCCCAGTCAAATTCAAAGAATATCAGGAAAAAATATCACCAGGTTAAACAAAGTTATTCTGACATTAAAAGGGAGATGAGTCCACAATCAAAGTAGTCTCTCCGGTCTGTTGATGATGAATTTAATTTTTAGCAGTAAACATAAGGAAAAAAACTTCATTGCCAAATATAGGAGATGTGAAAAACATGACTTCTAAATTTAAATAGAAATTGGACTGCTAAGACTCAGCATCTGTTTACTTTTGGCAAAATAAAATATTGGACTGATGCATTTTGCATTTTATTCCTGTAGATTTGGAAGAATTAGAAATACTTTTGAGACTTCACAGTCAGGACTGTTTTCATAGCCCAAGTTTCAGGTTAGGTAGACACACATTTTGAAACATATGTTCACATAAAAATATTCTGAAAAAAGACAATGAAATTCACAAAATCTAAAACTGAAAACAACAAGCTATTGTCAAACCTAAGTACTAAAAACTCTGCTAAATTCCTTACCAATCAATTGGCATGATCAAGCTTTTTCCCAAGAAGACTCATTCATGACCCATCAGGATCTGGATTTATCTTTCTTACCAGGCATTACTCCAAAGAGATTGAGTAATTTTCTTTAGAATTGGTGAGAGAAGATGCGTTCATCAAGGGAGAGCATAGTAGTAACTGTTAAAGTCAGTTTATTGAGGGACTTTCCAAAACCACTTGGATTCATTCCAGTGTCCTGTAGAAGCCTTGGGCTAGGTCATTTATACCTGTAACCACACACTATTAAAGTTTCCATATTCCTCCTAGCTATAACAAGGGAGTTTCAATGAAACACGAAGACATTTCTTTATGGAAGAAGGATTCCTGGTGAAAGAGTGTAAATTATGTTTGCACAGTAACCATACATGTGTATGTGGCATGTGTCTTTTAGATTTGAGTTAAAAATACAGAAAAGAAAAGTCATTGTGTGCACAATTAGCACAAATCACAGTTCTGACTGCTTTGTTTTGAAGTGGGTGGGTCATCATCCTCACAAATACATATATCCCTTTTGCATAATTTAAAATTGTATGCAATTTCTTTCTATGCAACTTTAAAATATCTCTCTGTACCATATTGTTCCAGTCTTCTCTCTTGCATAGAGGAAAGAAAACAAATTTAGGGTTTTCTCAAACTGGAGCATCTGTAAAAGGTATTGACACCATTAGCATCTACAATTTTCACTTCCTAGTGAAGAGCCAGTCTTGAACTTCCAATACTAAAGATCAACTGTGCAAACCTCAAATCAATGGATAGACTACTATGTGAGAAAAAGGACATAGTGAAATTTGGCAAGAAATCAGAAATTTTTCAAGTTCATAGTATATTTTTCCTTCCTGCTCTTCCCCCTGCCTGAAAACCAACTAATATAGCAAAAATTTCAATTGACAAATTATTATCTGTTATACTGCTGGAAATACTGTCATGGCTTCATTTGCTTAAGTAAGTCCTCCTAGAGCCACACACAAAAGACTGACAGAAAAAGGCTGTTGCTGAAGGAGCTGGGATGCCCTCCCAAAATCTAGATTTGGAAATATATTTTTTATTCCATCTCTGAAGTAGCTCAGAAAAAACAGGTGACTTCTACAAATACTTAGAGTGTGATTGAGAGATAAAATTATCCCCAGCATAACATTCAGCTGTTCTTTGAGGTATGTTTATGGATTTTACATGCCCAGACACGGAAGATATTTTCCAACATTCATGCCTGATCAAGTCAGAGTTGGTCATCTACTGAATTATTTGTTTTACTTGATGTACTTTCATTTGGATGTGCCAAATAGTCTCCACCCAGATAGAAATCTTGGTGTCCCAAAAAACTGAAATTCAAAGGCATGTGAGGAAGAAATGTTTTATGCACCACTGGCATTTAAAAAACATACTTAGTGATTATTTGGTCTTTAGTGAAACCATAATCATCTGCCTATGCTTAAAAACTTTAACCTGTGCTTACAAACTCCAACAATTTTTTGGCAAAAGGACCAACATATGAATAATTTTATTAGTGCAAAATATTGCAAAGCATAAAGAAAAGTAATGGTCTTTTTAATTTCTTCTTGAAATAATATTAATTACATTAATTCTTAACACACCCTTGAGCTCCATTAGTTGTATCAATAATATAGTGTCTTAACTGGAATGACAGCTTTTACTAACAAATATACTGTTTATACTCCAAACAAAAAATTAACAGGTGGCACTCCAGAATATTGAGTTTGTAATGCAGGCAACTAGGCTCATAGTTTCATCCACTACTTTCCTCACAGTCTACTTTTTTCATTTTTCTTTCCTCCTCCTTCCTTGGGTTTTAATTCTCTTTGGGAATTGGATAACAGATGTAGACTGTGGAGAAGCCAATAGCATGTGTTGTTGCTTTCCTATGCATAATCCCTCAGTGCTTTGTCTGTGGCTGATCAAAAGTATTGGAAAACATGGTAGGAGATTTTTATGACATGCAGAGGAGTCATAAAGTCCAACAACAGCAAACTTGTTTCCTTTGAAGTCTTCAGAACTTAAAAATGTGAACCATGTCACTTTTCCAACCTCAAGCTGGAATCAAAAACATTCAACAGGTGCTCACCACATTGAAGGACTGCAGGTCAGTTGTTTATTTTACCCCCCCTTCTGTAAATAAAAATGTTTAAAGTTGGAAGACTTCATTAATCTGGATAGTGAATGAGTAATAAAACTCAGCGTTGAGGTCTCAACACTACTTTTAATGATCAGAATGATATAAAGCAGCTAGTGAATTTGGCTTACTTGATTTGGTGAAAAGTGTGTTTATTTCTTATATTCAGTGAACAGCTGTTAATACATCTTATCTCCCTTGCATTAATAGCTTCTGCCTTTAGACAAAAGGGGAGCAGCAAAATTTCAGTGCCTAGAATTGTTGTTCCCATATTTCATCTCCTTTTCTCCTTGCAGGCAGCATCAGAGTAGTTGAGTTGTCAAACAGTGATGATAAGTGCTGTGAGGTTCCCAGACAGATATTTCCAGTCTCCAGATTTTGGATTATTCTGCTGAAGTTGTTCCCTTCAAAGAAAAAGTACCAAATTGAGACTGTTCTATACCTCACCCTTTGAAGACTGGTTTCTAAGGTTTGGAACAGTAGATTCAGTTACTTGTAGAAAGTAAAAATTAGAAGGGGATTTAAATTGTTCTCTCACCTGTTCCCCACTTCGCCACACATATCCAGGGGGCCAGATTAGCCCTTCTGTTATTTCTGACAGATGTCTGGGAAATGCCCGGACACTTGAATAATCTGCTCTTGTTCGTTCATTCATTCATTCATTCATTCATTCATTCATTCATTCATTCTGTAATTGCTGGATCACTTCTACTTCTGTTCATTCCAACTTCCTTTGTTTCATTTTTTCTGACCTTTTGTATTTTTAGATATATTTCTTTATTTTAAGCCTCATTTTTCTCTCCCTTCTCATTTTTAAAAATTTAATTAATCCTCACTGCTTTTTCAGATTTTATATCAAAGGCTATAGATTGCTGATGATTTGTGTCAGTTCTTTTAAGAGATTTGGTGCTCCAAGGAAGGAAATGTACACCATTTGAGACCTAAGCATCATGACTCATATGGAAGGACTTCATATTTTAAACATGTGAAGCATTTGCCTGTTCACAGACTCATGAGTTGTCTATAATTGTGTGACTGGTTATCCTGCTCATTCCAGAACTTTTCTTTTGGTTGGAGTTAAATATTAGCTTTTTTGCAACACATATTTCACTTGACAAGGTAATTTTGAATTCAGTCTCTCAGCGTGCTTGAATATGTGAAGATGTGACTCCAATGTGTATGAAGGTTTAGTATGACCTAATTGCAGCTTTCCATAACAAGAAGTCTACAGGAAAGCTGGAGAGAGACTTTTTACAAAGGCATGCAGTGACAGGACAAGAGGGAATGGGTACAGACTGAAAGAGGGTAGATTTTGGATTAGATGTCAGGAAGACAGTCTGAACTGTGGGGGTAGTGAGGCACTGGCACAAATTGCCCAAAGAAGTTGTGGATGCCCCATCCCTGGCAGCGCTCAAGGCCAGGCTGGATGGGGCTCTGAGCAATCTGGTCTAGTGAAAATGCCCCTGCTCATGTCAGGGGGTTTGAAACTGGGTGCTCTCTAACATCCCTTCCAACCCAAACCATTCTATGATAATCCACAAGTGTATACCCCAGTATCACTATGAAAATATTAGTACTACTAAAGTTTGGAACAGACATATTCTTCCCTTACCCACTTTTGGGGATGTCAGCTGAGACAGTTGTCTCCTTTTGCATATTACCTACCCACAAAGTTTGTTAAATTTTTGTAAGAAAAAATAAGTTATTCTTGACAAGTTGGCCTTGGTGACTATATAATTCCTTGTTCTCTTTTGCTGTTTTTCTCGAATTAAAGCAGCTGACTTGTTAATCCTTTATTCCTTCATTTCTCATTTTTAAAACAAAATATTTGTTGTCCTATTTGGGTTCAAAGATAAATGCTAGCAGCTTTGGGTTTACATACCCCATTTTTAAAAGTCTGCTTTTATGAACTACATTGGGCCCAACCAGCTCCTAACTTTCTTAAATATGCCCTGACATTTCTTCTTCCTGGTTTAGTTACCTGTTTGCCAGTGCTGCTAAAGGTGTTCACTGCCTGACAGGTCTCTGCACAATGACTTGGTCAGGACTGACAGATGAAGGCATAAAACACTTGACCAGTCTCAGTATCACCTGATATTCCTACTGAGTAGCAGACTGACTCTTTTCAGCTTTTTTGCTCCATAGGGTATTAATACCTTTTGTGTCCTTTGTTGATTGCATCCCTTTTCTTGCCTTATCTTTCTGACCCAGTCCAAGTTATTACATGGAACCAGCTACACATCCTGTTCAAACTTTCACCATTTCCCCTTTCCTTCTTACCCGACATAAATTATCTGAATGAGGATGAATTTCTACATACCACAGGGAGATTACAAAGATGTTTCAAATTCACTGTCTTGGAGACAGTATCTGTGTTATAGTAACAAATTTTACTCAGAACACTTCCAGACTATAAATTATACATATCTTTAATCAGCAAAAATTACTGTAGAGCCTGCTAGAGATTACTGGTGCCTTGTATAGTAAGGCATGCTCTTGAAAAGTTGGGAAATAGATTTGGCATAAAAAAGCCCTGATTAAACAGGGAGGATTTTTTTTGTTTGTTTTGTTCAATATTATTTGCCAAGCATCTCAATTCAAGTAAAGAGGATTATGTGAGTCCATGTCATGTTAAGTAAATATTTAATATTTAATTTACTTAACACCCAAACATTTAATAGTGTTTCATTTCCTGAACCTACATCCACTTTCAAAGGTGTCAATTTGCAGTCTTTGGGAAGTCCTTTTTTAAAGTACAAAATATTTGCTAAGTCTTTCAACTTACTATTTTTGATTCCTATGAAATTACTTTTTCCTTTATAAACATTATTTCCCCCACAAAATCATTGACATCTGCAGAAGATTTTTTTGTTAATTTTCATTAATTGTATTTACTTTCATAGTTTTTATGTTGTTAGTTTCCATTCTATAGAGCTTGACTAAGGAAAAAAAGTTACTGTATTTATCATATGCTATTTTGTTCCTTTTACTTTATTTCTCTTTTTGTTTAGCAACTCAGCAAGATGTTTGCTATTTAATTAAGCAGTAAAGGTTTGAAATTATTATCAGTTCATTCTCTGTGAGCTAGTGAGGCTTTTAAGGTTCTGCCGTTGAAAATCCATTTGGTGGTACCTGAGCCTTTATTCTTAATGTTATTTGCTCAATAAGATTTTTAGTCTCATCAAGTTGTCATCCCCCCTCCCCCCCCATTCACAGCTGGAAGCAAGTGTGGAGCATCATAAGTTGAGAGAAATGAATTTGGCACAGTGTGCCCACATTCAGCAATACGGCAAGAAAGGGTAGTGATGGGTAGGTCCATAAATCAGAGGGCAAAGTCATTATAACCTGAGAAAACACAAAAGGAATTTGACATGTCTGCTGTAGCACACAGAAGACAAGAGGACAAATATAATAAGAGATTTTCAGTAGATCAAAGTTTGTAGTTTTTATAAGCTGATACCACTGGAAAATGATTGCACTTTAGTCTGAGTAAGCAGGAGCTYGTATTCATTTAGTTATTAGGAGCATTTAGATCTCATTGATTCTATCCTGCCTATCCTTACAGGTTCATTTTGTGTTTTGCCAGCTACTTGAGGAGACATAACCACAAACTATTCGGGCACAGGCTGCTTTGAGCACCAGCCTCCATTTGTACAGCTCCAGCCTTAATGATAACTCTGCTAAGCATCAGCATGAAAATGACCCCAGCTGGAAGCACAATCACTTTCTTGGCTGCTAGTTAAAGCTGGACACGTTTTTCTCACACCTTGAAATGTCTTGCCTTTCCAAAACATTCATCTTTCTTGGACCTGTTAGCATGTGTAATTGTTTAACAGTCACCCCAAGATAATGTTATAAAACTCTGATCTAGAAATAAGTCCCACTAAGAGACAGAACTGGATCTGAAAAGGGAAGGAGAATCACACTTGGGAGGGGGTGACAAAGCATGGTTCTTGTAGCACTGTGTGTGCTGTGTACCTACAGAGGTAACTGAGGCTGGTGAAGGGTGGGAGAGGTGAACAAAGGGAAATGCAGACAAAGTGAGAAAGGAACAGAGGAGAGAAAGGTAAAAGTGAATTTCATTCTATGAACTTCAACTGAATTACATCAGGATTGGATTAGACCTATTTTGTGATGAACTCATCAAGTAATGGGAATGCTTTGTTAAAATCAAAGCTCTGAAGGCTACTACAGACATCAGTTTTCCATGTCACAGTTCTGGAGGTTTGTAACTTCTCTGTTCTTCCAGAAATGAAATAAAGAGTCTCCATCACTTAAAGTCTGTTTCCATTACCTTTACTCCTTATAAATTCATTTGCATTGTTTTTTCTCTCTCAGCTCTTGTTCGTATGAAGCATTATTTGCTCTGTGGTGTGTGTAGGAATAACAGTAAGATGAGATGCAGATTTCTTTCTTTGGATTAGTTATGACTCCTTTCAACTTATTTTATAGAACTTTTTATAAAACTTTCATTTGAGCAACAACTCTTATTTTTAGACTAAAATATACCATAGAGACCTTTTCTGTAACTGGAAGTGAATTGGGGTGCTGAACACTGCCAACTTTCCAAAATCTAAAGAAAAGTCAGGTACATTACTTGGCTTGTCCTGATCACATATTTCTTCTCAGTACACTTTTAAAGAAATTTCCTAGGAATATGTTCTACTGTGCCATAAATCTTAAAGTTATAAAAAGCCAGCCGTATATTGATCATAGAAGTGAGGTCGTGCAAACTATGGAGAACAAGTAGGCAGGCCAGAAAACAGAACAGGGTGCATGCAATTTTCCAGATTTTACATTTTCTCTATTCTACATAGTACTGAAGCATGTGTAAAAATATTCTGTAATGTGCACTGGTTTCCACAGATGCCTTTTTGCTCTGAAATTATTCAGCAGGATATATGACCATTTCTTATCTTTTCCCAGATTCTGCTTCCCAATTGTTGCTCTGTTTCACTGTGGATTTATTTCATGATTCTGCTGACATGCTGCATTTTTGGTGAAAAAATCTGTTTGTTGAGCATTATTAATGCCATGGTTATACATTTCCCTCAGGGGCCATTAAATGTATTGGGAAGACATGTTAGAGACTATAGTCTGGTCTTTGACCTGTGTAATACTGCTTAAGCATAGAGATGGCAGCAATGGATTACTTGACTACCTGTAGACTTTAGGAAACCAGCTGATGTAACTTTTAAATATTCTTGCTGAAAAAAAAAGAAGTGATGAAAGTAGCATCAATTTTTAATGGAAACTGATAGGGCATATTGGCAAGTGGAACTGAACTCAAAGGACTGGGCAAATCAATTTTTGCCATAAGACTTGGTCTCTGGCCATTTAAAACAGTGTTCTTAGAAGATTAGTTATCCAAATGGTTTCTGATGTGTGGCTATGCTGAAAATGAATGACCAAAAATTATTTTTTTTTTAAATCCTAAACCAAGTAATTTACCTTATTAAGCACAGGATCAGAATTTTTCCAGCATAGGTGACAAAACCAGACCAGTTTCCACGCACTTGCAGACATCTGAAGACTGATGCTGGTACAGAAAAGTTCCTATCAAAAATAAAGCTTGCACAGAGAATTAAATCTCTTGGACAAAATGATTTGTCATTGTTTGGTGTCAAAAAGAGTCTCACTTGCAAGCATCCTTGCAATGATGTCTTCAGCTTGATGAGGTGAGTTTCACAAATCACTTTTCTGTTCATTTTTCATAACTCAGCTGGTCATGGCCCTACTCTACCAGTCCAGGTCATACATAATTACTTGTAGATTCTCTAAACTACATAAAAACATCTAAATATCCAACTTATAAGGAACAGTCATGCTTCTATTGACTGGTTATAATTAACTATCTATGCACTGCTTGATCAATTATGTAGCAGGAGTGGCCTTGGAATTTTGTTAGACTACAACCAAGATGTTTATCAGTACATAAACGCATAAAACTTGGAGTAACCCAGCAGGACCTACTGGGTAATTTGCCCAATGTTTCTACCTGGAGAACTCCTGTACCAGCCAGTCAAACATTTCTGAAGGTGGTGCAGAGTTCAATCAGTCACCTATTTTTATGTTGATCTATTGCCTGAGATCAGGCGCTTATCTCTTCTAGGCAGATAACTAGCTGGGGAGTTCCTGGACCACCCAAGGAGTTATGGGTTTGGATGCACTGGATATATACACAGATATAATCCTAATGCTCAGCCAAACCAGGGTTGCAACTAAAGAGAAACCTTTAGTTTCATACTCATAAATCACTGGCAAGCTCAGTTCCATACCTTTTCACATCTGTGTGAGGTGGGAAATGAGTGCTGTGAAGGCTGACCTAAGTGTAGCTTTATGGTTGTCCTTGTGATGAAACACAAGGAGTAAAAGAAACAACAGCAGGTATCAGAATATTTATAATGGGGGATGAAACCCTTGAAACCCTAAAATAAATCAAAAAGTGCTGAAAGGCCAGGGTTTGACTGTGAGGTAAATCAGAGGAAGCCAGTAGGAGCTTGGGGATTTAGTGGACTGGGTGACTCTGGTGGGCTGTGTTTAAGACCTAGTAATTACCCGGTTTAAGTGAAGTGAGAAACAGAGAACAGACTACTTTGTATCAGCCGCAAAACTTGTGACCTCAAGCCCTCTGACTCAAAGCCAGGGGAAAACTCCCATGGACTCTGTGACTTTTTAGTCGTTCTTATTTTATTATATAAACAATGAGAGCTTGGTGCTGAGTATTTGCACACTTCACTGCTGAAAATATTTTGTCAAGTCCAGCAGTCTGCTTCCATTCCAGAAAATTACCCTAATGTTTTTTCTTTTTGTTCTAATAAAACTTTTTCTGCCTTTAGCTGAAATGCTAAGGGGAAGCATCTAAATTTGTTAGTGTAGTCTAGAAGGAAGAGCAAATGAGAAAAGATTGATTGGTATCCTGCCCACCAGTACAAACGGGAAATGGCTCTCAGTAGCTCATTACTGGGCCTAAAGATATTAAAACAAAACTTGGCTATGTTAAAAACTTCTGGTGAGTACATGGTAATACTTTAAAAATAATACAGAACTTCAAGAGACTAAATATGCTGGTCATCATAGGTAGGCTTCTGTCGGCCTTCCCTGTGCTCCAAACTTAGCAGCTGACAAATGTAAGTAATATTCACATGGGATAGAGGGTTGTCTGAGTCACGGGCATGTGGATGAACCATGTGCTTTTGGTTACTAGCTAACTCGATTTCTGCAATCCAGTTGGCCCATTTTCATTAACAAAAGTTGAATCCTGAATCCTCTGCCATAGAGGACCAAACATATGCTCCGGACAGTAAGCGAAGAAAAAATGCAGTGAAAAATCATATCCTGGAGACATTACTGAATAGGCCTTCTGCCTTCCAGATTCATATGCTATGCTCTCCCTACATCGGAGGTCAAACAGCTTTTAGCATTCTTCAGCAGTATGTCTGTACAATCAAGGGCAAGATTTTTGTCCTGTTGTCTTGCTTTAACAATGGCAATAGGTAGAAAGAAAAATAATATTGTAATTTACATTTGTCTACATCAGGAGTTCAAACTGGAGTCATAGTCAATCAACACAGAAGAACCCATTATGGACTTAGAGAGACTCCCTTCCCATATGAAGTTTAGGATTTCTATTTCTAGCACTTGGCTGTGATGTAGTATACCTTGGAGTTCTCACCTAGCACAAGAGGTGCTTGCTTGAAGGTCTGTGTCAAATATTGCACACAATTGGACCCCAAGCATTTATGTCATTGTAACACTGAATGTCACCGGTCCTTGTGCTGACTCTGTGCAAAGGGGATGAATTTCAGAATGAATGAAAACATGAACAAAAAGTGAATGAAAACTGTGATGCCTGTTATAAAAAAGCACTGCAATTTCTTCCATTATTTTAACTTGAAAAGAGCAACATTTTCAAACTGAGAAACAAAACAACATCTCTTTCTTAATTATGACTTAATACCCCCTCCACAGATTTGTTATTTCTGCAGGTAAATTATATGTGCTTGAAACACTGAAGGAGCTCTTCTTTTCAGGAATTCATCCTGGACCTGTGAAGTCATCAATTATGTTTAATACTTTTCTTTAGAAACCCACTTTATTTTTTGACAGGCCTGGCAGCTTGTTCCACCTTTTGGATATATTCAGTGCTCCAGAAGGCCTTGATTTGTATGGCTGAAGTGGAGTTGGAGAAATTACATTGACTCATTTTAAAATAACTCTAAGGAATACTTGCAAACTTTGAAGGAGTCTTCTGTTAATTTTTGGCTTTCTCTTTTCACCCATTTAGTTTCCTGCTTAGTTTCCAAAAAGTGACACCTATTTTGGATAATTTAAATATTCATATTTATTTATTTTTAAACAATGAAGACAGGGAACTCAAATAAATATACACAATACTTCATACATGAAAAAATTTAAGGCAAGACTGACAGTTTTATTGATTTTCCGGACAAGGTCCCACGCTACAAAATGAGGATTGCTCTGAAGAGATATTGTTTCTATACACACAGACAAAGAGTAAATTAGCTATTTTTTATGCTTTATAAGAACATTCAGGCAATAAAACTTCTGATACTTGGGTCCAAGCTGTGCTCATTGACTTTTTTGTTCTGATGGTGTACAGTAGCTATAATGTATTTGACTCCATCTTAGAGATGTGATGCTTATATGAAACTGGATCCCAACTAAAACTTCATACTGAAAGATCCCTTGCCCTATCAACTGCCTCTTTGGCTAGTGGGAGTAGAGGTTACATATAGACTATTTTAGCTGTCTGTATTTTATCCAGATCTGTTTCATGTGTTGTTCTTACACTATGAATGCTGCTCCTGATATTGAGGATAAATTGTATTTTGCTAAGCTAAGCAGTAAATAAGGGCACCCTTACATTAAGGTTCACTTACTAAAATGAACGTGCTTATTCTGCTTCACATCCTAACATAGAGTTTAGCAGAGTATAAAGAGGAGAGGTTTACTTTGGTCTGTTGAGGTGACTGAGGGTTAGAAGAGGGCAGATCACTGTAGTAGGTGTCAGCATCTATTAGAAGAAGGATTATTGCTGAAAGCCCTGTGAGGTGCCTCATTTATTTGTGCTGCATTTATCAGTTTCCCCCCACCCCCAATCTGCAACTAGATCTACATGAGTAATGGAAGTGGGAAAAGGAGGCATGAGCAAATAAAACGAGTAAATATTTCCTAAGACAAAGAGCAGAGGTTTTTTTCTTTAGCCTTGCGGCTAAAGCACTATCATCTACAAAAATGCCCCAGAAAACCTAAAGTGGCTCTTCAGTTGTATCCGCCAATGGCAATGAGCTGCTGTGGAAGCAAAGCAGCTTCATGAATCTGCCAGCACCCATCTGAGGGTAAGCAGAAATGCCACTTAGAAGTTAAAAGAGATGTTGTTCTCTTTGGATTGACGTTCCCCATTTCAAAAATTTTTCCAGTGTTTTTACCATGTGTTTCAGGGTGATGAGAAGCAAAGAAGTCTACATTTTCAGTCTGTGATGCGTCCTAATCCTGCTGGCTCAGGACTGTTGTGTGTGTAGATAGTGCCAAGACACCAATCACAGCAGCTGTCCTGCACCAGTCATTGACACAAGGAGATATGGGAGGGTGCTAAGATAGAAAATAACAGGGAACCATTGCTTCTGCATCCAGCATGAGATCTTCTAGCTCAACAAAGACTGAAATTCAAATGCTGGATGGGTAACTCAGTAATTGCATATTTTATACATATGAAGTGTTTTTAAAGATGTAGTGAAAATTATGAAGATTCTGTGAAAATATCACATATATAACTGCTCAGTAAAAATCAGAATCGGGGAGAAAAAAGTGTTAAGTTGTGTGGAAAAACAGGGGCAAACGCTGTAAATCTRGTATCTGCTCTGTGAACTCTGACCTGCTGAGGTAAAATGCTGGGATAAAGGAGAATTTCCCCTCTCTGAGGTGCTGCATGCACTCCTGTGGTCATGGGTTCAAGTTGTCTTGTTGCTCTTTTTTCCAGGACCCACGACAGTGTGTGACTCAGTGCTCTGAGTACAATGTAGGCAGCCAGGATAGTTCAACAAACAGTTAAGAGTGAGGTCTGCTAATTTCACCAAGATCCCAGGATACACTGGAGATTATGTCTTTTAGAGATATCCAAACAAAACCTCAGGATGTGAAGTAAGGAAATGGGTTAAGTTTTGTATCTGAATTTGTAGATTGTAATTCTCTAAAATGAGAAAAGCTTGATGCAGTGAGTTTTAACAAAAGAGTCTATAGAAAATACCAATTCTTGACTCTGACAGTTGAAAATCAATCTCTACCAATAATACAGGACTATGAAATTTATATACATGGATATATATACGTGGATTAATTTTGTGTCTCTACTTTAAAGATTTTTAGAATTAATCCTTTTTTTTTTTGGTTTCTTTGCATTTGCCTGCCTATATTTCAGTCTTTTTTTCACACTCTGGAACAGAATTGAGTACACTGCCTTCTGTATTCATGTGTGTTGGCTGAGAAGTGTCAATGTCATTTTTCTTATCCCATTGAGACTGAATGAGTTGAACCAGAACTTCCTCAGAATTTTCTTATATCATTATTCATGTAGGATGGCTGATAATAAAGTTCCTTTCCAGAAGGGCCAAACAGGAAAACAAACCTCTTTGCAATTATGCAATGCTCACATGGGAAAACCAAAGCCCCTCTGTTTGTTTTGCTTCTCAAAGCAAGGAAAGATCCATCCACCAAGGGGAGATAGAAGTCTCTAAAATTTGCATTATTAACCTGAATATTGTTTGAATTCAAAAAAAGAACCTAAAACTAAAGATTTCTCATTAAAAATGAAATGTTTTTCAGAAGTGCACATGCTTTTATAGAAAACTAATTTTCTGCCAAAATAAAAAAGTGCCACCTAATAAAAAATTCCCACACCTAATGATTATTCCTTTTTGTTTCACTGTTTTGCTAAATGACAACAAAGCATTAAAAAGGCACAACATGAAACCCTTTTTCTTACAGATTGCAGTAGGCATGGAAGAGGTAGACAGTTGGCTGCTGACAGCAAATCATTATGGAGACAAAAAATCCAGGTATTCTATCCACTCTATAGGGCCTGGGAACCTTTGCTGAATTCTGCAGCTGCTGAAGGACTGGAAGATGCCCATGGGAATAGACAAATAGTTTCATTATCAACTGTATCTTTTCTGCTTCTCATAAGGTGCCTTTGAGTTAGAACAGCAAGAACTAGCCTACCCTTTTGGGGTGAAATTCCAATTTTCTTTTTAGTTCTGAGGTCCACAGGCATTCTGAGGTGCTTAAATTTGCTTAGTCTTTGTGTCTTCATTCAGGTCTCTCCCAGACACAACATAATGATCAGGAAGATGGTGTCAATATGCCTGACATTTTCTCCCATTACACAGTGGTTGAAAGCTGAGGAGCCATTTTGTGCTGGATGCATGCTCCAGGGAAAATGCTGCATGATAGCGCAGCCTGCACAGCTACAACGTGAAATACTCCTTATGCCTGGAAGCAGATAGCAACCATGTAGTTTATAAAGTTCCCATTGTTTTAGAGTCAGAAACACACAGCTGCACTCTTTTCCTTTGAGACCTCTCCAAAAGGAAGGAAAAGCCTGCTCATTTCCCCATGATGGGTAYGCAGTGATATATTCCCATTGGTTCCAATAGTTGCTGTATCTGATATCTTTCCCACAGAATCAGAAAGTGCTCACCTAAGCAAAATTGCAACCCACCACTTGTTGAGAACATCTGTGAAATTAAGATAGCAAGTAAAAATTCTGGAAGGATACTAAGATGCAAGATCAACAAAAGGGATTGATCAACAAAAGTGAAAGGATTAGAAGCAGATACCACAAGTAATTTTCACCTTCTCCACAGTGGAGATATTGCTTGAATAGACTCAATTTAATCATTAAACCTGGCTTTCATTCTTACAAGCACTTCAGAATTTTTCTAAAAGACTGTTCTTTGAAAGCACTGAAGTATAAATATGGCATCCAGAACAGATGTGCAACAGTATTATTAAATGTGGACATATTTGTTTGTGATGTGAAAAAATGGGGGAACTATATACTGCTGGATGTAATTTATCAGCTTTTGGCTACACACAGGTGACTCAGACAGCCTGATCCTGTCTGCTGTTGAAATCTCTGTCACCCATTGAGGTCAACAGGAGTTAAAGGTGGTGTCAAGGTTTGTCTGATAATAAAGATTATATATTGAAATGAATATGTCACTGTATTTTGTATATATTATTTATAGCAAAATATTTAAGGTTAAATGTGTTTATTTCCCAGGAAAGCCAATGGGAATTAAGGTGCTGGATAGTTCCTAGATGTTTGTCTGCTAAGATTTATGTTGGGCTCTCTGCCCCTCCACCTCCACCGATCTTAGCAGAAGAGAAATTCAGTATTTCCTGGAGTACGGATGTTTTATTACCCCATATTAATATATGTCTTTAAAAATGGTGGGAAAGCTGAAAGTATTTTCAGCTGCATCAAATTTGAGTAATATCTCATTGCAATGTAGACTATAGGGGAGTTGAACTTGAGCCTGCTGGAGTCAGTGGACAGGCTCCAGCTGAATTAAATGGGCTTTGGGTCAGATCCAGAAAGGCAGTAGGGAATTGCAATCAGACAGCTTAAACTTATCATAAGTTTGTCTTGGAAATTCTACTTAGAAAAGGCTGTCTCATCTGGACACAGAAAGACTCCTGAACTGCTGTCTAGTAATAGATGCTCTCATTTTTATAAATGTGAGTAGCTTTTGCACTCAGTGGGATCTAGGACCTGCACTAATCCTAACTGTGTGGAATTTGATTAATAACAGCAACATCTTCACTGGTGTAACATTCACTTTACAGACTCTAAATGGCACTTTGGCACACACAGTGGATTTGGACTGGTGAGAGTTTTAATTAAATGATAATTTAACAGACWTTGTTTCATGCATGTTTACCAAAAATGTGAACACAGTCAGAGCTCTGAGAAAGATAATTACTAATCAACTTTGAATATTTTCAGTCTGCCTCTAGTGATGCTATTGATTTCATCAAACATATTTTCACAACACTGGCTTTCCTCATGCTGTGGAAGTGTGAAAAATGTCTTGCGCTTTTAAAATCTTTTATTCTAGGTTTATACCTACTTTTACTCTCATGTTTAACTTAGACATGGTAATACATTGCAAAACAAGTGTAGAGGATATTCCCTTTTTTTTGGTAATTTTACTCAGTGTTTTTCTGAAGGAGGAATGTGCTAAATGTGAATTCTTTGTCTCAGTTCTAATCAGACTGTCATTTTAAAGACATTAACTATTGTAGAATCTTTCATAAATATGAAAAAATTCAGTCTACTTACTAAATGAGTAAAGTTTTGGAACAATAATAACAATAATTTAAAAAAGCAATCTTGCCTCAATTAAATTTTGAGTGTATGTAAGCAAAAGGGAAGGAAGTAAGAAAAGACAACATACGTTAAAGAAGTTTTATCATAGTTCAAGATACTAATTTTTCCCTACTTAATTAAAAAAAAAAAATATGTTCTGTCTGGTTTCAATACTTATTGTGACTCATAAAATAACCTAATATTAGGTAACTTTCTCCTTAGACTGTCTAATATGAAAATAAGAATGGGAAAAGAGTAGAATGGAATAAAGACAGTAACACCAAATCTGGRTTTAACAGGGTAATGTTTAAGGAAATTATTTTACCCCAGAATATCTTACATTTAGATAATATTTATTAACCATAAAGGTATTTTTTACTATTTCACATCAGATATAAGGTTTTAAAATAATTTTCCAGGAGTCCATATCTATATCACATTATATTGCACACAGATGGAAGGGTGCTGCAAATATTTCTTGGCAGGTGTTTAAGACATGTGGGTGGTGAGACAGGACCTGCATTGCTGATGGAGAAGATGACCTGTGATGATGGACCTCTCTGTGAAGGCAGATTTTGACTCCTGCTCCTTGCCAGTGTATTATTCATGGCAGCAGTGCTGGCTTTGGAGACAGGGCAAGTTTGGCATGGCAGGTCTGCAGGATATGCGGAGAGACGACAAAAGGTGGGAAATAGATTTCTGCTCGCACTCACTGAAGCACAGCTTTCAGTTGGCAACCCATGTGAAGGCTTGGTATCTCCATTCTGGTGTCCCTTGCAGGACAGAATTTACTTCACAGATGCAGTACAGGAGCTTTGGTGTTTAACTGCTGGGATGCTTTCAGATATAGGTAATGGATTTCTGCTAAGTCTCACCTGTCACCCTTTTCACAATGAATCTATTTAAATTTGTTTGGTTATAGATTTTTTTAAAAATGTATTTGGCCACTTTATTTTTTTGTGTCCAGTAAGACTTTTTCTGCAGTTAAAGCATTAATATAATCTCCCTCCCCTTAGACTCTTTGCTGTCCRGTAAAAAGTTAGTTCATTCTGCAATTTATGCTTCACTAAGAGTGTTTATATTTTCCTTAAGGTATACCCAACTGTCTAAACATAAATTTTATACTTTTGAGGTCTTTACTTCTGTCAAGTCTGGTTGAACTTGGACCAATGTCTTCAAAAATTGGTTTTGAGGTTCATAGATATAGAAAGAGATTATATAATCCTCCTTTTTTTTTTTTTAGCTAGGAAAACAGGCTGGAGAAGTTATTTTCTAAGCATTTTCAACATGATGAAAGGGCAGTTAAGATTTTGAGAGAGCTACAGCAAAGTTTGCATTTCTTTCTTCATGTAGTTTATAAGAGGCACCCATAGATGCATACAGGTCATCTTGTAGATGTTTATTACAGATGAAAGAAATTCAAAACATTACAACCACATGTCATTATGAGGATTTTTTGTTTCCTTCCTGTTTTTCTTCCTTCCAAATTGTGTGCATTTTAAAATCAACAAAAACCCACTGTGTCCAGAGGGAGAATTAGTTGCAAGTGAACAGTTTGGGACAGCGAGACCACTTTTACTTTGGATGCTTTTCTGTTCACAGCATGGGAACACAAATATATGTGGGGACCATGAAACAATCTAACAGATTTTTAGCTTCACCATTTGCTTTTATGTGCCCTGCTTTTGTTTAGATTAAGCAGACTGGAAAACTGTTTTGTACTGTGGATTGTTTTCCCCATGGTAAGCTTTGGAAGACATTCTATGTCATTTTCTTGGGTGCTGCCGCTCGTGATGATGCCTACCTTGAAGTGTCATCACTCCTAAATCCAGCAGTGGCAGCTTTCCTTTTGCTTTGGAATACAGAAACTAATTTCTCTTCTTAAGGAGCTTTTATTAGTTCCTCTGTCTCACACAAGAGCAAAATGTTTTCTCAGATCTCTTTCATTTTTACCACCTATGATATTTTCAGCCTCRAGGCCTTGATAAGGATATCATTTTTCTCTCCTGACTGTGTAAGACACTGTGGGGCCATCCTTCTAAAACATACCTGAGTCCTGCTAGGAAGGTAAACCTTTACTGCTAGTCCCTCAAAGCCAATAAAACAAAAAGGGAAACTATGCAAGGATTTTAACTGCAGACCTATTCACTGGATCCAAATGAAGGCCAGCTAATGAAAAGGGCTCCTTTTCTTCTATAGACCCAAGTATTTTGCCTTGTGACTGCCCCCTCCCCTCCTTCTAAATAATACCATGTCAGATTGATTGAGTTTGAGAATTTAACACAGTTTAGATAAAAATCCTTAATCCAGGTGGCTGTAGGGTATGCATACACCATAGTGAGTTTACAGTGACAATGACCAGCATATTTTGAAAAACTACAGTAACCCTTCTTCACATGATTAAGTAAAGCCTTCAATCCTTTTTCACGTCCCCTAGAGTCTTATGTAGGCTGACAGCATCATAGCTCCTTGTTTATTTTAAAAATAATTATAAAAAWATTTAAATGTTTATTTAAAAAATGTGCCGATCACAGTCAGTGCTAATTATAGGCTTTGCAAAACTTATGGAAAGCAGCAAGGCCTTTAACTCTTTATTCTAGCATGTCTTCTTGTCAATATAGGTGTGTTCTGCAGAATTTTCATGTCCAAACAAACATGCTGAAGTATGGACTCTTTGTCACTTTTCTTTTGGAGTATTTCAGCACCTCAAATCTCCTTTCAAGGAAGTTGTTCCTGGTATTGTGGTGAATGTAAATATTTATCAAAGTTTCATACCAGCACTTCTGATTCAATTGTTTATATTGGCAGCCTCAGAGATGACTTTGTATTAGTGGAGCTGGTGATCTTGAACAGGCTTTTTCTGCTTGCTGGTTTGGGCACTGTGCTCAGAGCTGGGGCAGCTGCTGCATGTGAAACTGCAGGTGTGCACTCAGGACCCCCGGGTGCTGTGCCAGGGGAAGAAGCCTGATCTGTCAGGGGAAGTTAGCTGATTCTGCTGGTTATGCAACAAGAGCACTGTGGAATGGGAGAGAAGAGGGACCTCTCAGTGGAGGGAATCTGTGCAGCATGCAGTTGGAAAAAGTTCCCTGGAGTCTGTCTGATGCTGGACAAATGAGGAGTTCCCAGCATGTGGAGGGATGGAAGATTTTTCCCTATCTATAGTAACATTACTCATCTTATGAAAACTGCTATTGTATGAGGCCATTTTTTGTTGGGCCTTTCTTGTTGAGATCCAGAAAGGATCCTACAGAGTCTCTCTTTCCCTCCTTATTCCCCCAACACACGCAGAAATCTCTTTTACCACACATACATATTTGCAACCTCTCCATTATACTGCAAGTTCGTAATGATGTTACAAAAAGAAAAGGGTGTAAAACCTGAAGACTTCTTTGTTTCTAGTATTTTGACCATTTTCTAATTTGCAGACTCTCAGAACTGGTTAAGTTTCCTAGAAACCCTTCTTTCCCTTTATGGGGAACAGATTTGATAATTCAGTGCAGTCTGATTTTTTGTTTTCTGTCTCCCTGTCTCATGTTCCAGCAGTGTCTGTTCTCCAAGATTTCCTTTCATTAGTTGAATTCTATGGCTATAGTATACCCAGCAAGAACTTCCTGAAGTGTTTGACCTTAATCCAGCAATGTGGCTGATGTTAAGAATGCAACTAATCCTAGCAAAATGAATGGAGCTATTAATGATTTTAATCAAGACTCCAGGTGAAAGCTGGTATGAATTATCCTGTTGCCGTCATCCCAAGCTACTTGATTGTGCAGGCAAAGCACTATAATGAGCCAGCCCTCCAATGTAAAATTTTATTCACAAAATATTCTAAGCATAAGCTAAAAGGGGTGCCAAAAAAAACTTTCAAATATAAGAAAAATAAAGTGAAAGAATGACCCAGGAGGAGTGCTGGGGCACATTTTTGATATCCATACAACCAAGAAGCTTAAGGTATTAATGAAATTATCTGAAAAGGCATCTATATCAAATAACAGGGGTTTTTTACATAAACTTCACCATGTTCCAGATAAAATATTCTTTTTATCAAGTTATGTAGCACATTTACCATGAAATATAGTGTTTTAAGATGCATGCAGCTACAGGTGTAACACAGAATCGTAGAATGGCTTGGGTTGGAAGGAACATTAAAGATCAACTAGTTCCAAACAC
Source organism: Cardinalis cardinalis (assembly GCA_014549065.1). NCBI lineage: Eukaryota > Metazoa > Chordata > Aves > Passeriformes > Cardinalidae > Cardinalis > Cardinalis cardinalis. The sequence goes on from JACDOX010000027.1 coordinate 388,696, forward strand.
AYTGCCTTGAGCAGAGACATTTTCTACTATACCAGGTTGCTTAGCACCCCATCCAACCTGGCCTTGAACACTTCCAGGGATGAGACATCCACAAATTCTCTGGGCAACCTGTTTACTGGAACCACATCACCACCCTCATGGTAAAGGATTTCCTTTTAGTACCTAATCCAAACCTTTCCTCTGTCAGGTTAAAGCCTTTCCCTCCTGGTCCTGTCACTACATGCCCTTGGAAAAAGCCTCTTTCTTGTGTTATGGTATGTTCAAGGTGTGCTGGGTGAAGAAATGGATGAAGGGCAGGCAGGGCTCAGAGGGCTGCAGTGAATGGGATATCTGGTAAAGGGTCACCAGCAGCATTTTTTTAGGGGTCAATTCTAGGGGCAGGTTTATTCAATACTTTTATGTAACAATCTGGATGCAGAAGTAGAATGCATTGTTAACAAGTTTGCTGGTGATACCAAACTGGGAGATGCTGTTCACTCTCTAGACAGACAAGAGACTGCAGAGGGATCAAGATAGTTGGGAGCATTGGGAAATCATTAATGCGATGAAATTTAACAAGAACAAATGCTGGATTCTGCACCTGGAATGGAGTGATGCCAGACACAAGTTTAATCTGGAAGACAAATATCTGGAGAGAAGCCTGACAGACAGGGATCTGGAGGTGCTGGTGGACAGCAGGCTCAATGTGAGTCAGTTGTGAATTTTATTGCATGTTATTACTAGTTATTATCTAGTGCAAGCTGCCATCTGGGGCCTTTACATGAAGAGCTAATGAATTTGAAAACCATAACACATGAATTGGGTAATGAAAACAGAGTTTTTACAAATCTCTCCTACAGACCACGTCGTAAGTATATGATTAGCTTGTCACAACTACAAAAAATTCCATATCAATTTCGTTGAGTTTTGCTTTTGTTAATGACTGTGATCGATGTCTCTGACTAAATCACCTTTCAGTCAAAATGTCTACAATGAAAATGTTTTTGGTAGTGGTGAAGAATAAGTAGATATTATCTCCTTTTTCTCTCGTATCTAAAGATATTTTGCAGATCTTAACAGCCAAAGAAAATTCGTGCTAATACAAACATTTTTATGCTATGAGGTAGTTTTGTTCTGCAGAATTTTTCTGACTGAGGCTGATTCTAATAAAGTTGATTTTTGAGAGAGAGACAGTGTCAGGCAGTAAAAATAAATAATGTTCTGTTTGATTCAAATTCTATCTGGATGCAGACTGTTCCCAAATTCTTGTCATAAGTAACACCATCCAAAATACTGGTCCTTGCTTCTAGTCATATTCCAAGTGCTTTGGATGGTGTTGGAGTGAACAGTGGTGACTCATTTCAACATAGAGTCATCAGCTGGACCTGCAATTTAGACTTCAGGAAAGCATCTCACAGATGCCAAAGCCACATGTTTATTTGATTAATTTATGTTTGAGGAGAGAAGACTTCTTTGGAACCCCAGAGGAATTGTCTTCTCTGTTTTCTCCCCTGCATCCTTGCGGCCCTTGTGGTCCTTCTGACCAAGAGGAATGGGACACACCTTTGTGAGCTGCCAAACACTTATTAGCCTGGAGCTGGACTCCCTACTGTCCTCAGCCTATCATGAGAAATACAGAAATATGGCCCAACAGATTTAAGCACCTTTGGGAAATCTCCACATAAAATAGAGAAAAATGTCTTCCACAAGTGGAAATGATCTTCCTTTTTTAGCTTGTGAACTGTATTTAGTGCATGAACCTGTGGTGTGTTCCTTGCTGCAGGGTACTGGTGGCATCTTTATACAATCACTGTGAGGGTGATGTACAATAGTACACCTGGATGGAGCAGATGGTGATGTTGGAGATCTGTATATTTTGTGTATGCCTCCTTATATAAGGCTGATGTAATAAGATTATCCCATCACCAGTTTCTTCATAATTTTGTTTCTGAATGCTGGTGCAATGCAATTGAAAAGCTGTTATTTTGTGTTACATTCTGACATTCTATCCATGAAGGGATGAGATTCCATATCCAGCATTGCAAGCCACCTAGACTATCTCAATTTTCTTTCAAATTGCTGTGAATTACAACTTTGTATGTATGACAGCCACTTAGCACCCACCCAGTCTTATCTACTCTGGCCTGAAAATAGTTTTCAGTAGAAATAATACTTCTAATGAGAAGAGATATGAGACTTGTAAGGAGCAGTGGATTCATTGCTAACTTAGTACATGTTGGGATCAGTTTAGAGTGAGAAGGATACTCTTCTAGGCTTTGATCTTGACTGCATGTGCCATCAGACAGGCATATTTTCCTCTTGCCTCCTGAGAACCTGACTGGGATTTGTCAGAATTCACACTTCTGATCATGAATACAGGAACTGTAACCTTGGTAAGGCAGTGAACTATGTCCTCTGACTGAATTGTCCTCAGCATAGTGCAAAAGAATGTAAATAACATTTTTTTCACTGAGGCAGGTGGCAGCAGACTAGCAGTCTCTTCAAAGTGTTAATTTTTTTATTTGTCCTTTTTAATACAGAGCCAAACACTTAACCTGATACACTACAAAAAATGAGAGATGGTCCTGCACAATTTTGCAAGTGCAAAAAAAAAAGTACATGACACAGTGCTTTACTCAAAAATCGCTTCTTAATTAAGACATGCAGTAAGATAACTGTTTAGTTAAATTCCAGGTGCCCTAGCAAGCTGTGTCCATTAGACATATGTCTCCTATCTAAATTGACTTGAATGCAGATGGAAATTTGGAAGCATGGAATTTCTTAGAATACTGTTTTTCAGTTCAACTTATTAGACTGATGTCATTCAGGGCAGACTCAAATACAGAATATTAAAGTCTCTAAGGAATAGAAGTCTGGCCTTTTCTAGTTAAGACAGTTCTAATCATACCTTCATCAATCATCTAAAATTTATTTTTAATGACACTTTTGAAAATGAAATAAAAAATATTTCAGCATACTTAAAAAATTATTTAATAATTTAATGGAGGCATTAAGAACAGATTGAGCACAAAGTAATGACCATATGGACTGGAGAAAGAAATAACAGGAATGTGAAGGGGAAGTGTGCACATTGGGAAGGTTTTCAGACTCATGGTTGGATTGTAATTTACTTTTCACACCATTTTGAGAGAGGCTAACGTGTAGCAATCTCTTCACTGGCTGCTGTTTGTAGCCCTGTCTGGGAATAAAATCAACATTTGTATTTCTACACATAACAATACTTTGCATGATAATGAAGCAATGTTTCATTTCATAGTTTCATTCTCAAAAAGGAAGAGGAGTTTCATATGCTGAAGAGTAAACTAGAAACACTTTATCACTCTCATGGGTGTCAAGGAGATTTTTTTCATTTGCCTTCTTACAAACATTTGTACACTATATATCCTCATAACTTTTCTTCTGCTTTCTTTATTATAGCTGCTGTGGTTAAGATATGGGATTTAAGCCTTAACATTACAGTAAAGGTTTTATTAACAATCACTCATTAATTACTTTAGATACAGAAAAAAAACAAGCTTAAATTGAGGCATTAGGCCAAACAGGAAATATGAAAGCTTTGTTACTGAATTTTTGGTTTGAGTTTTTCTGGATGGCAAAAAAATCTGCTTTTCTCTTCTGCRCCAAATTAATGCAAATTGCCTACAGTGGCAAAAAGAATGCAACAAATAATTTATACTAATCAAATAGCTTGTTTTAGCTAGCTCATAGCTATGCTGTGACACACTGTGACATTTTCTTACCTTAGAAAATTGTCCTTTCTTCTGTTCATTACTACATATTAGGGCTTTGTTTTTATCATTGGTGCAAGTGCCATTTGAAATTTAACTCTACAAGTAGATATAAATCTTCCTATTGATAGTAATCAATCTATTTCCATTTAAGTCTTTCTCTTTTTTKTACCTTTTAACCTTTTTCSTTTTTCTTTTCTCTTCTTCCTCTTCCCTTTCTTTTTCTCTTCTCTTGTAAATTTGGTTAATCTGTAGAGATATGGACTTAAAATAAAGTCTTTTGCTTGTCAAAAAGAGAAACAAATTTTTAGTTTCTCTAAAATTCTTTATAAATTTTCACAGTTGCATTATTGAATTTCTTGGAATTCCTCTGCACTCCCTATGCTTGTAGAGAAGCAGAAATATGAATAGATTTTGTTGATCTAAGTATAACAATTACTGTAGGTGTTTTCCATCAACTGATCTTTCTAACCCCTCTATAACAATGAAACTTTTTTAAAATGTTATGTGATAAAGATATTCCCTGGAAGTTTGCAGGGTCTGTCTGTGTCACTAAAAGCTATGGTGCACATCTATGAAGCACAGAAACCTACAGATAACACACTCTTTTGTGTAATCTTCTGGAGGAACTGGAAGAGGCTTAAAGTTTGTCTACAACTCAAACAAATAGCAATAGTACAGAATTGTTAATTTTTTAAGCCTGAAAAAATAAAGCTGATAAGCTCCGGCCATGTCTAAACTTGGTACTTTCATTGAATCTTGCAAGTCCCCTGTGGAAAAGTTTGCTGCATTTCTAAGGTTTGGGAGAAAATAAGCAGGGAACAATTTAAACATTAGCCTGATTGAAAGATGTTCTGGAAATTTTCCAGGAAGTTAAGAATAGTAAAAAACATAAAACAGTCATACATAAAACTTCCTAAATTATTTACTGAGAGATGAAATGTCTCTAGAGGCTTCTTTGATGAAACAAAGCAGTTGTGAGGGTTTGGTCACTTCATCTTATTTGGAGCAGGTGAGAGATTCCTTACAGCTCTGTGGGGAGGTGTTGAGAAATGTAGCTGATTGTTCAAGTACAAAAAGACAAAGCTCAGAGCATAAAATTCTGATGTTCATCTTATGGCTGTGGGCCACATAATTGAGCCTATTGAAGTACAACTCTAACTGCTTATCAGAAGGGACTCTGTTCGTAGGTTTTACACCTTTTGGGTCCTAGTGTCATACTCTGATATCTAAAAATATCTTAAAATATCAGAGTTTTAAAATGTCATCTGTGTGGTCCTTCAAGGTTCAGATTAAGTTTTCTTTCTCTGTCTGAATATCTTATGCTTTCTATGTAAAAGATTCTTGTTGTCATCAGTATCTCTTTCATTTGAATCTACTTATAAATTTTTCCTTCAAACAGAGGTTTGATGAGGTACTGAGGTCTACATTTAAGAATGGAATACGGAAGTGGTGCCACTCTGATCATTTAGATTTCTACAGCTGGGAGGAAGCCTTCTGATTTGTTCTATCCAACAAGGACAATTTTATTATTCACTTAATAATTTTCAGTCAATATGAAATTATAGTGGTTTTGTTATTCCTGGCAAGGCATATTTCCCAGTCTGGCCTTATTCTCTCTTCTGATGTGATGCTTTTCAGATAATTTGTTTCCTAACATGTTAGCCTGAAATATTCTTCAGAAGAGGAAAATACCATTCTATTTCAGAGGAGACTGCTCTTTTTGAATATATAAAGTCAGGACCACACTGCAGGGTAATAATTTTGCTCCATGCCTAATTATTTCAAATGGTTTGCCTTCTGGGAGACACCATGAATGTGAAGTTTCATCCATGGAAATAAACTATTACTCTCTTATTTTTTTAATCTTCCAAAAATCTTAATAACATAATGGCTTTCCTTAATATTGGGGAGAATATAAGTAGAAAGGAGGCAGGTGCTTTGCTTGCAGATGTAACCACACACTCAAGGGCACATTTTCCTTCCAGCTGTGGAGTTTGGCTGGCTGGTGCTCTGTCCAGTGAAGGCAAACACAGCCTGCACTTAATCAGAGTCGATGTCTCTGTCTCATTTCCTTACTTACTATGGCTGAAGGGAAAGTGGACCTAAGCTTCAACCCAACCAGTGGTGGATGCTTTTACTTTTTGTGGATTCCTTACACATTTAAGACACTATATTTCCACATTTGCCAAGAAACAGTTACTCAATTCTACAGGAAATGACAGAAAAATCATACTACAAAATTTTCTTGATGGCATGTACATAAACTTTTTTAAATTGACCAGGCAAACTGTTCAACTAGACTTCCAACTTGCTCCAGGGAGTGGCCAAGACAAGGTATTTCAGATGCTGAGTATTTTGACTGTGCAATTAAGGAAAAATGTTTTTTCTGTCTCTAGTCAATGTAGAGATAACCTTATTCAGTGTACTCTAAAATCTACTCTAAATGTTAAATTCCTATCTAAGGTAAATATTTATACTCTTACATTAGTCAGCAGAAAAAAACACAGATCCAGGATATTTTTCTTTACATATGAAAAGAAAAACAATTGTTATGCACACTTGCTTCAGAGGGACACAAGTCATATTCCAGAAAATTTATCTCAGTTGCTTGCAGAGTGATCCTAAATTATTAGCTAGTCCACACATTTACTTTAAGATAACTAGAGTTAAGTGAAATTAATATTAAGTGAGATAATCCTTAGTTAATTATTCTAATCTAGTAATTGGATTAGCACTGAAATTCTGAGTCTGTTAAAACTAGAACAAGGATTTAACAAAGCAGCAGATTACAGAACAAACAAGGAAAGCTTGCTAAGAGGTATTCACAGGGTTGTTAAAAAGGTATAGTATTGTTCAGATGGTAAATCCATCCAGATATCTTATATTACAAGGGAAGACCAAAAAAGTTAAAACAAAAAACCATCTAAATGAAGGAAATATTTTGCTATTGAACAATATATTACAACAAAAGGAAATGTCTTTTTTCCATATTTTGTAGTGAAAAGAAAATTAAAATATTTTTCTTACTCACTTTCATCAGAGTCCCTGGTGAGATCCAAACACAAGAATAGATCTCAGACTTAAAACATTCTTTCATATTTTCTGCCTGTATTCCCTGGGAACTTTTACTGCTTGAAGATATGCTTTGGCTCCATTCTCATGAATTAGTATAGGCTAAGAGACTGTATATGTGCTTCAGAATGGGAAAAGCATGTTAGGTATAGATATGGACTTTAAATTCATAGTTCATTTGACCTTTCAGCCAAACCACGTAGTGGCAGTGACAGAAAGTCTCACAAGTAACCAGATAAATCTCTGTAGCTCTCGTCCTGAAATGGAGAAGGACAATATGGAGAGAATTGCTTCTTCTCAGACTAGCTCAGGTTCCTGTCTCAAGGCTGAATTAAGCACTAGGTAGACTATAACAAACTATAGAAATATAGAATCATCAAAAGTTTCAGTAGTTTGAAAGGAAATTTTAAGGATTACCTAATCCGAGCCCTACCTTGGGCAGGGACAGCTTTCACCAGATCAGATTGCTCAAATCTCCACTGAAACTTTGACTGTTCCAGGGATGGGGCATCCACAAATTTTCCAGCCAGGCTTCAAAACCTGTAAGCCAGGCAGAGATACCAAGAGACCTGCATGGATGAACAAGGTGGGATATTTCAGACTGATATTTCTCTATTTGATAAATATTTGAATAAAAATTTTCACCTGCTCATTTAACCTAATCTTCTGTGTTCTTCTTTATCTAATGCTGCAGCACAGGGAGCTTTCTAAAGTATATGTCAGTTTCAAGGAAAGAGCATAAGAGATTTCTAATTCATTTTTCATTCTCGCTACATCAAAGACTAAAAAAAAGGTGGACTTCATCACTATGAATAAGTAGAGTGAAAAAAAGACATGTCCAGCCTGACAGCACTGGTCTCTCTAGAAAAGTTGCAAATATCACACTCCAGATCAAGACCACTTTTTTTTTATATTCCTATACACAGACTGCAAAGCTAGATACTGAACTGCTAATTCCACTCTTTTTACTGAGTGTCATGTCTTTCTGTAGATTGGTTTGGCTTTAATAGACACAGGGAAGAGATGACTTTACTCACAGCACCTCTCTCTAAATTAACATTTATATCCCTGCAGAGGTCTGGAAACGCAGAGTGTGCTAAGCTGCCAGTAATTTCCAGCTTGGCAAGATGAGATTTTTTTTTTTTTTTCCATTTGTATATACCTGTTAGACTGGGCTAAATGCTTAATTTCTGCCRCATCTACAAGTCACCAAATGGTCAGCACATGTCATGGAGTCATCTCTGCGGGAAACTCAGGTTTGTTTCATACCTCTTGTAGCTCTTGGAGGAGAAAGAGGGAAGATTCATAATATAATATTATCTTTTATCTCTCTGTATTTTCCAAGAGATCATAAGATGAGTTTGGAACTGTGAGYTCCTAGTCTGAGTGACAATTCAAAAGAAAAATGTTAGGAAAAAGAAACAGTAACTTTATTCCAATGTGAAGATACACACACCCTCCTACTGATTTCCCATTCTCACCACCATCTGCAAGTTGAGATTTTATGAAGTATTAAATCATGAAAAAAAAATATGTCTGACACATACACCCTCTTCTAGAAATAAAGGGCCAAATTTTGATAATGAAAAATAGGGTTGCAATATTGATACTTGGACAAAAGCAGTTTAAAGGAAATATATTCATGTCTTAGCTTACTTTGAAAAAAAATGTTATTTTCTTTCTCAGGAAAGAAAAAATAAAGACGAAAGAGGAGGCTTATCAGATTATGGGTCTGTTGGGAGAAAAAGCCCCTCAGACTTGGCTTGATTGATGTAATGTTTTCCAAACCTGAAATGGTACATCAACTGTGTTTTCAGAAAGGCTGGTTTTACTAGGAAAGCAAAATCTGACTCATAAGTTGGTCTCTTGCATAAGCAGTGCTGATTGCAATTTATATCAAGGATGACATTTACACCTCTCCAACTAGGTTATCTAACAACACAAATTCTGTGTCTCACCTGGGAAAATTCCTAGTTTCATAAATCCCTGGACACGTACTTGTAGATGTTTCCGGGAATACGCTTGGACTGTACTATATAGAGGTGTAAAATTGTGAGAAAAAAGAAGCTTTCCACTGCTTGAGTAAGCTACAGAGTTAAATGCTTTCCTGTCCCATTTTACCCTTAAATTCATGTGGGAACCCAGGACATCCCTCTGGCTGCCCAGGATGGCCAAGACCCCAGGGGGCTCAGAAGCCCTGGCACGGAGCCCAAAACACCTGTGGTTTTGATTATGACCCGTGGAGCAAATTACCAACCTTATATGAAGATCAGCAAGCCACAACAGTTTAGGTAGAATAATAGTGAAGTCATCACAGGGTGAAAAGGTAGATTTTGGGGTTTCTGGAATGGGGGTTCAGGAGGCAAGATGGAGGGATCTGGGCATGTCCAGCCTTTCTCCTTCTTCTTCTTGGCCTCCATCTTCTGCTGTGATATTGGCACTTACAGATTGGTTTAGAGTAGAAGCTCACTGTCTAACATAGGTGAGAGGTATTGGAAAGTAATTGTAAACATTGTATACGTAGTTTGTAGTATAAAGACATAACACTGTCCTGGGGGCAGGCAGAGTGCCTGGAACTGTCCTGCTGGACGGACCTCGGCAGGGCAGGAGAAAATTTTTTACAGATAAGACACAATAAACAACCTTGAGACCGAGAAATGAAGAGCTCCGACTCATTCTTCAAGCACTTGGGCTGGGAAAAGAGACTTTTAACATCTCTTGGGATCACAGCAACCACCAAAAGATCCCGAGAAATTCAAGCAAAAACACTTTGAAAATGGATTTACTATCTCCAAACATATTGTGAGAAGGGGTCCTATTCTGCTTTCTTCAGGAGGTTGAATACTGCTTTGGTGTGTCTGGAAATCCTAGGAAACAGTCTAGTCCTACCCTCAGGAGGGAAACATGATCTTGGAGGCCATACCTTCTGTACTTGTTGATACTCCCCTAGCTGCTGGCCCAGCTCCAGAGCATGCTGGCAGGAACAATATTTTGTTGTACATTTGCAGTACTTTCTAAATTTCAATAAGGAGACGTCTTCACTTCGGCTGCTTGCATGTCAGATCCACACACTCTATGTGAATGGCAGCAGTAAGGATCCAGAGAAGCTGATTTTAGTCACAGAGTCCATTGTAGTGGTGCAACACTCCCTGCTTACTTGAACCTGAGCTCAGCTGCTGAATGGGCAAGGATGTTGCTACTGTTGGGTGGACGGTGGTAGGATGATGATCATATTATTCTTATTCTTATTCTTACTCTTATTCTTATCATCTACAGCAAAGTTCAACTTCTAAATAACTTACCTGATTAATTTCATTTATACTATAAGGTTTGAGTTATTAATGGGTGGGTTTCCATGAAAGAAACAGGAAAGCTTTCTCAGCTGCGATACAGAGACATTAAGCAGACACAAAGTATACTAGTGGTAAAGTCAATATTCTTATGTTAAACACCTCCTCAGGTTTAAATAATGAACTGCATACTGTAAAGGAAGGCACTTTCCTTTTGGAGTTACTCTATATTATTAAAATTGTGAATATTCCTTGGGTTAGAGTAATTATTTAGAGACATATTATGTTGAATTAATCTTCACAAATATCTAGTGACTGCCCTGATCACTGAGATCCTGCCTGGTTTTGGGTTGTGCTCTATATGAGTAATCGGTACATTTCAAGGGTTTTGGTTGTTCTGTGATACAGAATGAACTATGCAATCAAACTGAAAACATTTCTTCCCAATCTGAAAAAAATGAAGGTATTTTCTTACTTTGGTGCAAGTGTTTCTCACTTGTCCCCATGTAACTAGAACCAGGATCTAGCTCAAGAGAGGAAATAGTAGATAACTATTAAATTTGAATATCCCCCTGTCCATGGAGATCACCCCAGTGGTGATCTCACAGACATGTAATGACTGAGCTTGGTCCAAGACCTTGTGCTTTATATTTCACGTAAAAAGCCTTTCACTGAAACTATGCAATGTGGAAAATATGCATTATTTAGGTATACCCTGACATATGTGACTGATTATGGTTATTAGCATATGCACATATTTGCAATGAAAATGGAGCTTGGCTTCAATGGTACACACCTTCTGATTTATYTTGTAGGTGTACTTTTATGCTTTTAATCAAATGTTTATGAAACCAGTGATGAATGAATACAACTTCACCARTTTAAGCATTAATCCAACCGGGACACAGAAAAGCTGATGATTTCGTTTTTTAAGAGAGAATTTTTAATGGGAATCAGATTAGGCTGTGATTTTTCCATTACTACACCTATTTATTAGCATAGCAAATGTTTTCACAATCAATATAGTCTTTCATCAGTAATGAATGGAAGCAAGAGAGGCTTTGCCACAAGCTTTTCTGTAGCCTTCAAGTTACACTCAGGATGATGCATTTGAAGGTTTATGGCTTAGCAAATCTTTTTGGTCTTTTCTCAGGAGTAACTAGCAGGTATAGGCTGTTACCTTTACTATTACGACATTGCAGACTAGACTGATAAATATTAAATTAGAAAGGTCTGTTTACATCCTCTATTACTACAGCTATCTATGTAATTTGTCTGATTTCCCTTCATTTTCCCAGCTGTTAAAAAAGGCTACTCTAAACTAATTGTTTTGTCTATTGGTGAATGTAAAAGGACACACTTCCTCCAGGGCAAACTATTTCAGACAGATGAGAGGAGGTGAATCATTCCACTGACTACTGAGAAAGCCTGAAAAATGAGGTTGGGCAAGACATCATAATTTTGCTAAATAAATCAATTTGAATTCTGCTTGAGAGAGGAAAGGCAATACCTTTTATTAGTCCAGTATTTCTAAAGCCTTGAACACAGGATGGAGGTGTCCATGTACAAAGTGAAAACTGGATATACTCAGTGTTACTCCACAGTAACTTGCTTCAGAAGAAAAAGACCCTAACCCTATGCTTGGGAGTGTAGCCAGAAGTAACATTTCTATATTTGCATGTACTGAAATGTTTTTTTCTGGAGACGATGTTTCTGCCAAACATGTTCCCTTTTGGAGCAAAGGGTTCTTTTCCTTCACTAACTTCCTTGTGTGTTTGTGACGGTGCTCACAGGGGTCTCAGGTTGAGGGAAGAGACGAAGATCTGATTCCATGTTTCAGAAGGCTTGATTTATTTTTTTATTATATATATTACATTAAAACTATACTAAAAGAATAAAAGAAAGCATTTCATCAGAAGGCTAGCTAAGAATAGAATAGGAAAGAATGATAACAAAGGCTYGTGTCTCGGACTCTCTGTCYGAGCCAGCTGGACTGTGATTGGCCATGAATTAGAAACATCCAAGATGGGCCAATCAAAGATCCACCTGTTGCATTCCACAGCAGCAGATAATCAATGTTTACATTTTGTTCCTGAGGCCTCTCAGCTTCTCAGGAGGAAAAAATCCTAAGGAAACGATTTTCCATAAAAGATGTCTGCGACATGTGTTCATGGTTAAGGACAGCGCACAGGTGCCTACCTAGATGTGACACTGAAGTTATTTGTTGGTGCCATTGACTTTTTCTTACATTGTTAAATTTTATTTTTACTTTAGTGTGCCAGTTACTGAAATAATGAGAGAATGTTTTAATCTGTCTTCTGTGCAATTTCTRTTTATTTTTTCAGGGTTTGAGGACCCTAGGTTTGAAAAATACTGGGTCTATAGAGAAAAGTCACACTTCTCTTTGTCTTACAAAGTCAAACACTTGTAAACACAAAAAGAGAAGGCAGATCAAGGTGCCATGCCAGTCCACAGAGAGGTAAGAAACAAGACACTCTTCTTTTATCTCAACACAGATCTCTTTGCCTTTTGGTCTCTGTGATTTCTCCAGGATAATTTACTTGCAAAACACCTACACACATGGAGGGGTAGTTTAATGAGGAGAAGAGCATTTGATCTTGCTTTGTGCTAGTGTGAGCAGAGGTAACACAAGCCTACCTCCCCACTTGACTGAARGGCTGATGGAAACGGGATAGCCCTTCAGCCACACTGTCCCATCAYGCATACATGCCTTTCTTCGGAATTATTGTTGTCTTATGCTTATGGCTAGATTGTTGTACTGAAGTCATTTCTAAGATTTTACATTTCTCTCTTTGCTGTTCAGCATGCATACTCTTCAGCTATTTTGGCACAAGTTTGCTCCCAAAGCGGTGTTGATCTTCTATTATACTGTATTTAAAATGTAACTGAACAACTGCATGTCTGAGAAAAACGTAGTTCATAAACTTACTTGAAAAATAGGGCCATACCAGATATTTTCTACAATCCTTGAAAAATTCTGGTTTTGATCAGTCAGTTATTACATTGTGATAATACCAGTTAGCAAGTACCAAACCTTGTACTCAGTTTTGTTTTTCATGTTTCTGGAGGAAGTTAGTCAGGATGATGAAATGATATGCCTCTTCCCAAGTCTAGCTAGAACAAACTGTTTTGATTAAGCTTAATGCCATGATTTAAAACTCCTATACTGGCTGTTTTGTAGGGAAGTTCTAAAGGTACAACTCTGTGAAATATAGCAAAAATTAAATTGCCTGTGACCCTATGGGTCCAGTGCTTTGAGAGGTCATAAGTTTCAGAGCTGTTTCCTCTCAGTGCTTGCCTAGGCTGTCTGTGTGCTGATGAGACCTGTTGCCCTGCCAGAAGAGAATTCCTTTGTCTGAAGGTAGTGCTGGAATTGGAGGTCCAGCCCTAAGCCATCTGCTCATGAATCAGCTTCTCCTGTTGCTCCCTTGCTCTTTTACCTCGAGTGGTATGTTAAGCCTAACACATGTTAAATGGTGATTGAGAGAGTTGCTTTAATCCTGAGTTAATTAAGTCCCCCCAGTGACACTTCTGTTGCAGAAACTTGTTTGCTGTAAGTGTATTGTTTGTCTGTTGGCTMAAGGAGAGCTGCTATTTAATCCCCTCACTGCCTCAATGAAGTAAGGACTTGAATGTGTTTAAACTCAAGGCAAGCCTGAAAATGTTGACAGAAAAGGTAAATAGTTTGAAGAACTCCAGTCCTCAGTAATATTCCTGTTGTATGGAAGTAATATTCCTGGTTTATGCCTGCCATTTAGTATGTCAAGCACCTGGTCCCATACTGTGGCAAAGGGTTGACCTCACAGTACTTGACCTGGCTGCTACCTGAGACATTGTGATAAAAAGATGCTTTGTAAAAAAACATGAAGAAACCACCATCAAGAAACATGGAAAAGTTGTGCTGTTTTGCAACTCTTTTAAAAATTCCTTAGGAACATGAGTTATATTACACAGAGCAAAATTATACTTCTATCAAGTTCTGATAAAATATGGCAACATAGTGAGGAAAGGTACAAGCACATGGTTACAAACCAGAATCTTGCAGGAAAAATCAATCTCTAGAAGCCTGTTGATTTTTTTTTATTATAAATAACTTTTGCTCCTTTTTTGTGTTGCAATGACATGTGAACAGTTTTTTAGCAGTTTCCCTCATTGTGGATTCCTTTTTTTATGGAATGTAAAAAAAAAACCAATCAAACCATGGCCTATATATATCACTTGGATTTGTATATACAAGGAGAGATGAAGAAAAACCCTCCTATAATGACAGAGGAATCACTCAAGTCAAATTCAAAGACATTTCAGACAATTCAAATATAATTTAATGCAAGGATGAAAACTTGATGTGTTAAGAAAGAGTAATTAAAATGTCCTGCAATTCATTACTCCTGAAAACATGGCAGACCACGACTAAAATTTGTATAATAGCTCCTTATAATTACACTTTTCTTTCCATATTATAACTTTTGCTACAATAGGTACTAATAAAGTTTATGTCATTCAAAGGCATGTTGAAAAATAAATAGCCAACCTTAATTACACTTAATACTGGTTTCTTACCGTTCTAATCAGTAGACTGAGATGCCTTTGTTATGTTGTGTACCAGCTTGTCCATATCACACAACCCTTAATTATAGTTTTCAGTTGCTGTGAAATGTGTGGTAAAGTCTTACGGTTTTAAAATTTATTTCTCTCCCACTTCCAAAGCACACACCTCTAATTATATCTGCCAGTCCATAATTAAAAGAATATAAAAATTCCTGAATGATGCAAAGATTTTCATGACAGCATATGAATGGATATCACAGAACAATGCAATAAAGGAAACAAATGCATTGAGATATGCAGTTTGATGTTTTCTTTAAAATCAGAGACTGCTGGCTTTTGTTTTGAATTTGATAATTTAAATATAAAAAAGCAAGTTCCAGATTCAGAAAAAGATTAATTTAATGCCAGAGTTTTAGCTCTGTTTTTTCTTTTGTTTAAATGTATTTTATTGACCCATGCTGACTACTACCTTCTTGTCCTTCTTAAATTCAGGAACAGTTTTTGAAGGGAACTGATACATATGCAATGTGGATGATGATGGAGGCAGGACTAAATTAATGACCTCTGTTTTGTCATGAGTTCCTGATGTAATTAATGTCTTTAGTGTGATTTCTGAAGGATTTTAAGAAATGTGGGTGTAAAGGTGGCTGTTTTATTTCTGTGTCATAAATGAGGCTGGGAGATAGATTCCTGTGATTACTTCATGTAAAATAGCCAAGCTTCTGGATTCAACTTTCAGCAAGAAAACTATTGTTTGTAAGAAGTTCTAGGTGTACTTCAGACACCTATGGACTTGGGGTGGTTTTTTTCCTTCCTTTTTCTTTACTTCATGGCAGAGGTTTTAGTTTGCTTTATTTGAACCTGTTGATCATTTGAAGTACAAGCTGAAGTGAAGTGCCTTGGCAGAGGGATGGAATTTCTGTTGTAGCATACAGAATCACTGAATGTTAGGGACAATTGTGACAGGCATGAACTGTCATAAAAATATTTTGTCTGTGGACTRAATGGATCATCTATTTTCCTACTTGGGGATTTCCATGTTTAAATAGAAATGGTTTGCAAAGCACAAAATTTAAATCTAGTCTCCTCCCACCAGCAAAATTAGAAAYATTTTTTGATAAATCCTGAAGTAATTCATTGACACTCAAAAAGCAGTTTTACAGGGCAGTAAATTGTTTAAAAAGTAAAGTATGGATAAAATAACCATTTAATTTGATAAATCACCAACACAAATATTAGCTAATTTTCAACTGGATATTCTAATTAGATCCCATCTTCTAAAAGCAGGGAAAGAACAAATAACAGTACTAATGTAGGGTAACATTCTTGTTCAATTACTGAAGAAAAGACATTTCATAGGATAAAAAAGTGAGGTCTATTTGCTTTTTTCCCCCACTAATTACTCTAATTTGCCTTTGGTGTTACTTTTCCTATTTATTTTTAGAGTCATTAGAGTTTATGCTTTTTTATTTTTCATTTTATTCATCTAAAATAAAAGAAAAATTGTATTATCACCTAATTTTCAGGTGATAATACAATTTTTCAAACCTTCATCTGTTTTTATGCTGTGAGCCACATTTACAGRTAATGCATTGCAGACTTAGCAAAGACCTCAGATTAAAATGTTAAGTAATATTTGTATTTCACCATCTGAAATGGTAAGAATATACATGAATGGGTATAATTTGCAGATAATTTGATGAAGAGAGCAAAGCTGGATTCAGATGGGTCATCTTTAATGCTCTTTAGTTTTAGTACAATACGGTGGTTTGGGGAAGAAATAAATATTTCAGAAAATTATATCAGTTTCAGCGGAGTCCCCTTGTGGATTGTTCCCCTGAGATGCAAAGGAAAAAGAAAGAGGTAAGAAATCAATTAATCATCTTCTAAATTTATTTTTTAAAGTTGCTTAAAGCATCAAAACTGCAAATTTTTACTTTCATACTTAACTTTAATTGCATTTCACCTAGGATATTGAACCCATGTGTCTCACAACACAAAATTTAACCACCTCAATATGATGTTGGAAGGAATAATTTCGAAAGGGGACATTACTCCAAGAAATGGACCATTCCTGTTAATTTTCAGAAGTGTTTGAGCATAATATTTACCTTCTCATTTTTGCAGAACATGTGAAATGATCCTCAGGCATCAAAAGCTTGAAGATGCACTATAGTTTGCAAAGCAACATWGTAAAAAAATCCTGGAAATGATCCCCTACCCCTCATAAAATGCTTCCTGTAAACCAAAGCACCAAGAGAGGGCATTACCCCAAAGCAGGAGAATATTTGTAATTAAATTTACTCTTCTATTTCTGCTTGTGTTATAGCCTGGAAAAATAAGCAAGTCTCCCACAAAAAACAAAAACAAACCCCCCAAAAAACAACAAAAAATTCATTCTGCTTATTAACTGCTAAAGCTTGTATGAATTCACTAGCAATATTAATAAGAAAAGTTCTTACAATGAATTCATTGCTCTTTTGTAGACATTTGATGCAACATTTTGAGAAAATATGCTTCTGGTGAGCTTGCACTRGTTTATAAAAACCATCCCAATTCTTCATCCAAAAAAATCTTTGTAGCAGGCTATTTAAGGAAAGATCATATTTTGAGAAAATGCTTAAAAATAATAGAATTCAATTATGATTTTGGAAGATATATATAAATATATTCCTTAATTTTCTAAGTCTAAATATATCCTTTTTTTTGAAAACTTGTTTCTGTTTAGGAAAAAAAGTCAATTTTTTTCTTTAAAAATAAAGATTTTTAATTAATAGATGTTTTAGTCATCATAGAAGTGTTTCTAGCTGTGGGTTTTTGGGTAGCTGGTATTATTGTTCCCTTAGCTTGTTCACCAGTCAAGGAATATAAATAAGGACTGTCCATTTTACATGAGAGGATGAACACCTTGTGAGTTACTTCCAGCAGAGACAGAGGAAGCCTGCAATGCTAACTAAAACTAAGCTAACTAAAACTAATTGTTAGTTGCTTAATTTTTTTATTCAGAAAACCCCCAGTGGCAGTGTGATAGAAATGTGTCTAAGTATGTGTTAGAAAACAACAGTGACAGCAAATTCTTCATTTTCATCAATGTCAAAACCAAAAAATTAAATAGCCTTTTTAGACTAGAAGGACTAGAAGGATAAGACTAGAAGGAAAAGGAGCTTATGCTATAATTTTTAGCTAGTATGTCTTTCCTGATGGTCAAAGAGAAAAATTTTGGGGTTTTTTTTCCTTTGGTAAAACAACTGAAATGTACAGGCCCAAAAGCAATGGACTCTGTATGCTAGGGACAAATGAACTCATGCTGATCCAAGTTTTCTGAACTTCTTACTCCAATGGGAATCCATAAAGCAATTAGGGTCTCTTAACCTCTTTGAAGCCAAGTTATACCAGTTACATGGTGGCAAAAGTAGGAGTACAAGTCTATCAAAAGACATAATATGAAATACTAAAAAATCAGTTGTTTGGAAAGGAATGTAAACCTTTTTGATTAGTTTTTAAGCCAATTCTTGAAAGTTGAGAAAATGATGGTACTGTCGTCTGTATTTTACCACTGGGAAAACAGAGTGAAGTAGAAGTCACTCATTGCTTAATTATATTAATGGTAGGAATTTTTAAAAATCATGGTTTTAAACCCTCTGCAAACAAGGTCTAAGTCTTTCTGCAACTTGGAGCAATTTGTAAACACAAATTGTTAAACAGAAACCTTTCATAAACTTGAATTAGTGGAAAAATACAACTGTGAGGCTGGTTTTCCATGCTAATTGTTAGCTTTTTATTATAATCAGTCGTCTGAAAACCTGACATGCACTGCAATAAAGTCACGTCCTTTCTCATGGACCATGGAATACCAAAAGTCAAAGTATTGCACTGGAATGCTCATGTTATTCTCCAGTTAAGCCATTTGTGGGGTGTTTATTGCAGATATTTGTATTGGATACTACAGGCAATGTTCTCTTTTTTTCCATCTGTGAGTCGCAGATGTTGTGTATTTTGCTTTTCAATGTACCATTCTACTTTTGGGAAATAAGAATACAGAGCATTTCTGGCTTTATGAGAGAGAGCAGTTTTCCAGTAAATGAACAGCACATTGGAAAAAAACAGTATTTCACTTTCTCAATGGATAAGCAGCAAGCTCTTTCCAAAATTATAGCTTAAATTCACAGAATGTCTTTAAGTTTTCAGAGTGGCTGCTTGCCCTAAGCCATGTTGAGGTAATGCCAAATGCCAAAGTACTTATATACTTTGAAATAAAGTCCATATTCAACAGACTGCTGGTCTTTATTTCCATATTTACTTCCAGTTAAACTAGCAGAAAGATGGTCTGAAATAAGTTTGGAACCTCAACAATTTGAACTTGTCTGAAAAATTTCATTGATCATATGTAATGGATTTGTTCATCTGTTCTTACAACTGTAGAAATGAATTTTGGATATCACCTTCTGGTTAGGTGGAAAACTTGAGCTGAAACATTTTATTTTGGGAAGAACATATTGCAGTTGAAGATACCACTTAATAGCATTGTTAAAAGTCCTTGGTGCATATCTCCYGCCAGTCTGGCTTAGACAGCTGTAAAAGGATTTGCCCAGTGCCCATGGAAATGAGTGGAAATAATTTCACTGATTTCTGTGAGTTTTGCTGGTTGAGTTCACCACCCTGTTATTCAGTACATGCTCACTTCTGCTTCAGGCACTTCCTCACTTTGCCACATACTTTAACTTTTCTCTATCGCTCCTATGCAAGAAAGAAAAAAGAAAGGAGTGTTGAAACAGCGTCGTGAGCTAGGAACGGAAATGAATCATTCAGTGCCCTAGTATTCTGCTGTGGAAATGCATTGTGATTGAACACAGTGGAATAATTTGAGTAGGTGGCTTTGCCCATGGAAAAGCACTGCAGCGGGTCTTTTTTTAGCACTTTGGAAAGATTTTTAAAACAAGCTACTCTGGATTTTTGGYAGTTCAATAGGATTTTGCTGTAAACTTTATTTACATTTCCTCTGCAGTGAATGGAGACCCTGGAAACAGCTTTTCTTATTGCCAAAAATATGTGAGTATTTGTATATAGATGTAGTAGACTGAACAACATGTACATTAAAGATTAAATTTAATTCCTGATGAAAACATAGCTACACTTGCCTGTGATCACTTGGCCTTTACTCAGTGAGGCTTGTTAATAATTTCCATTGTAATCACACTTCCACTGGTCCAGCATCCAGTAAAAGAGAGGAGTTACACAATACTGTACCACAAACAAGGCTTTATCACAGGTTGAGGAAAAGCAGCTGTGATTTTCCAGTTCTTGATTAGACAATCTGGAGAAGAACCTGACTGGAAAAGGGAAGGAAAATGCTCTGGAGGAGCAGAAGGSATCATAGAATAGTTTCAGTTGGAAGGGACCTTCAAAATTACTCTCCTCCAAGTCCTCTGCAATGAGCAGAGACATCTTCAACTGCAATAAGCAGGGACTGCTCAGAGCCATAGTCCAAGCTGACCTTGCCTATTTCCAGGGTTGGGCCATCAACTACTGCTCTGGGCACCCTCTCCCAGTGTTTTACCACCCTCAAAGCAAAAAAAAAAAACAACTCACTTTTTATAGCTAACCTAAATAGATCCTCTGTCAGTTTAAATCATTACGCCTTTTCCTATCATTACATTTATTGCTTCTTTTCGAAAGACTCTCTCCAGATCTTTCTTAGGGCCCCTTACGGTACTGGAAGTCTGACATATGAGTTTTATACATCAGAAGACAGTTACCCACGCTTTATAATTGTATATTTTGCCAAGGAAAGGAACAAGACAAATCAGAATKATAAAAACTATAATTTCTCTAGGACCATAAAATAATTCCCAAAAAAAGTTTGCCTAAAATTCAGCTGAATAATAAATCCTTTTCCATATGGATGCTGGAAAGGGATTTGACAATGGCCGGCTCAAAGGGACAACCACCAAAGCAAGTCTTATGTTAATTGAAGGGAATTTGCTTAAAAATCTCTGATTATTAACCTATCTATGGAGTGTGAATTGTGTGGGCCTAACTCAAGTATTTCCAGCTTTAAAGCAAACTTCAAAGAACTTCTTGTGTGGAGTTTATAAAAAAAAATTGAGATTTCTATACAGACTACAAAAGGCAATTTTATTTTGCATAATTACTCTACTGGAAAAATAGCTGGTTTTGATTTGGAACTCACTGAAATAAACCCCTCTTTGTTAGGGCTGGATCTGTGTCTTAGTCACTTCTTTTAYAGAAATGGGATTTCTTTTCAAGTGTGATTAATTGGTAGTCTTTGATATTATGATTAATTAAACATCTCATCCAGACCCTCTTAAAGGTAAAACTCAGCACAGCTTCAGTTAATCTGAGGATGTTGATGGAGAGTTGCTATGAAGCCACTGGGATTATGCATTTTCTTTGTGCATAAACCATCAAGTAGAATTACAATGCTGAGCATATTAGGTAATTTTCTTCTGTACAAACAGACAGATGAGTAGTTTGTCTATAGCTATTGATGATATTGTATAAAAGTTCAACCTTGTCTGAATTCCATTTTTATACATGCTAAACACATTAAGTGAAAACTCATTTGAATTGAACAAGAAAGAACCACACTTTTTGTTTCTTAATACCAGAAATGCCCCTTTTTTTTTGTATGCCAGCTGTTTTCAGTCTAAAAGTGAAAGAGCCCATAACTTGGTGCTGGTGCCTGGCTGTGACAACTGCTTTTATTTTGTACCTCAAGACATAAAATAACAAGTAGTTAAGGATAAAACATTGTCATCTTCTGTATTATAGTCAGTTCCATGGGGAAATTACATCTGAAAACAAATGAGAAAACTTCAACTCTGA
The DNA here is from genome assembly GCA_014549065.1 of Cardinalis cardinalis. Classification (NCBI taxonomy): domain Eukaryota; kingdom Metazoa; phylum Chordata; class Aves; order Passeriformes; family Cardinalidae; genus Cardinalis; species Cardinalis cardinalis. Next base: position 410,204 of record JACDOX010000027.1, read on the forward strand.
AAGATATATCAGTCCTTTTCTATTCCTTCCCTGCATTTGACTAACAGGATGCGACAGTATCTAGAAATCATCTCTTTCCAACTTTTTTCCCACCTGCTTTTCARTCTGATGCAGCAATATACTGTTTCAGAGTAGGAAAATCTGTCTATCAAAGAGACCCCAAAAGAATTCTGTAAACCAGGTGACTGGTTGAAGCAGGATGGTGAGAAAATGCTTCACTACCCTTGGCGGGATTTAAAGTTCCTTATAAAGGTTACTGATGTAGCTATCTGCGCTTTGATGGCATGGATATACTTGAAGTGCCRTCCCACTCAGTGCTAGATGTTTGACCAAGTGTAGAAAATCTGAGTATTTTGGTTAGATTCATGTTTTGGTGGTTTTGCTGGTTTTTTTCTGGGATAGACCTAATTTCCTTCTCAGTAGCTGGGATGGAGTTGTGCTTTGGATTTGTTCTGAAAATAGCGTTGAAAACAGGACGACGTTTTAATTATTACTGAGCAGGGCTTACACCTTGTCAAGGCTCTTTCTGCCTCTCACTCCACCCCATCAACGAGTGGGCTGGGGTGCACCAGAAGTTGGGATGGGACACAGCTTTGACTGCTGATCCCAAATGACCAAAGACATCCCATGTCTTATGGCATCAGAATCAACATATAAAGCTGTGGGAAGTAGAAGGGAGTGTTTCAAATGATGGAATTTTTCTTCCCACATTTGTATTACAGGTGACGGGGCCCTGCTCTCCTGGAGATGGACAAACACCTGTGTGCCCATGGCAAGTGGTGAATTAACTCCTTGTTTCACTTCGCTTGTGTGCATGGCTTTTGCTTTGCCTATTAAACTGTATATGTCTCAACCCATGATTTATCCAGTTTTTACCCTTCTGTTTTTTTCCCCTATTCTGCTGGGAGCAGGAGTGAATGGCTTAGTTGCTGGCTGGGGTTAAATCATGACAAAAGTCCACCCAGGTCACAGGCACTATGGTGGACTGGAGTTACAACTAATCACAGTTTTTTTTTCCTAATCTTTCAAAAACTTTCACATTTTTCCTTCCAACATTCTATAARCATTATAACTCTAAATATGGTTCTCATGTGACTGTCTTGTTTATGTGTTTCTGCTTATCTTCTTATCTGGGCTTGCACAGACCTCTAATGAATTTTTCCTTTCCTCCACAACACAAAGCCTCAGCATATGTTTGAAGGGGATAAATAATATTGACATATTTCTTTAGAAAAATACAGAGTTAATTTTATTAGCTCTGACATGGCCACTGTTTAAGAGGGATGCTATTTTTGGTTCTTCTCAGTCTCATGGACCCTGAGTTATTTTCTGGTTTACTGGAATGCACCCTTGGACATAAACTATATTAGTACGTGGAAAACCTGATCTTTTCTGAAAAGGATGCATAGCTGATTTGTCTCTGGTTAATGTAATTTTCCATCAAAACTTGAAGTATGTAAAAATATGATGTTTCATATTGACAGAGGATGGATTTTTCTGACCTGCTCAAATATATGAGGTAAATCTTCCGCTGAAAATAAAACAAAACCCCAAGCCTGTTAGTGAAAATTAAAGCATGAAAATGACCAATTTTTAACTCATGTTAATGTTTATTAGATTTATTTATCTCATTTTTTAAAATTATTTTAAGGTGAACACTATCATTCTTTACATCAGCAGCTGATAAAAGTGATCATGTCAAAAGAATTTAGAGGTAGGAGCATTTACTTGCTTAAAGACACAAAGCTGATAGCAAAGCAAGGAAGTATCAGTCCTGAAAGCAAAGATGGAAAATTGCTAAGAAGAAAGCCTCTATCAAGTGGCAACTGTATACTTCATCTAATATCAATGCCTCTGTACTTCACTCATGATTTTCAATAATCAATTTCTTGATGATATTGATAAGACATAAGTCCCTTTACTTCATAAATCATTGAGAAACTGGGTAGGGAGTGTTCATTTCTGCATTACACACTCAGCTGGGATGAGGGAGGAAAGGCATGATCTGTCCAGAAGGCAAATCCTTCTTGGTGTCAGGTGTAGAATAATTTCAGTTGGAAAGGTCTGCCACAGATCATCCATGTTCAGAAGCCTGTGGCTCTGTAGCTTTGGCATGCAGCTGGCAGGAGAAAAAGAACCTCACCTCAGCTCACATCYTCATCTCTCTGGTCCTGAGAGCTCTGTAGACACTTTTGGTATGACCACATTTGTTCTGGCAGTGTCACCTGTATCCATGCTGGTGGTCAGAGAAGGATGGCCATCCAAAGGCTTCTGCACTTTTTCTCTATCACCCCACATCTGGGTTCCTAGCAAGAAACAGATCTGCAGTTCARCAGGTCTAGAACCATGCTCTATTCCCTGTAGCGGGCATCCAAAGCCACATCAAACAAAGCATTCTGCTGTAGCTAGCGCAGGCTTATTTCTTAAGAAATCATAGGGTAATTCAATATAAAATGAGATTTTCTTCAGTGCTTGTTCATCTTCTGCCCCATTACCTGGTATGCTGCAAGAGAGGTGTGCAAATGTGCCCTTTCCATCAGGAGAACATGTCCTTTCCAAGTCAGTTAATACCCTTAACAGAATTTGAAGATGCATTCTGGGTACAACTGCTTGCTATATACACAGAAGTCTGAGCGAGCTGCTCGTTTAAGGGTGTTTTGAAAGTTGGATTTACAAGAGGAAGAACTGAGACGTGCCCACATGGCGTTTGACACGTTTTTAGGTAAGAAAAAGTCTGTACATTCAATTTATTTTCCACATGCCAAGAACTTTGATATCTTCATGTAAAATAACAAGAAAGAAATAAAATATAAATTAGTGCAGAAGAATCAACATCTTTGTTTGCTCTCCTCTGGCCCAGAAGTTGACTTAAGTCATCTTTTCCCATTCTTTTTCCATTATAGAAGTTCTACGTGTACACGTCTCCAAATTTGCTATTGACATTCATGATATTCACATATGGCAGTCATTAACTGCTGCAAAAATATACCACAGTTGATTTAATTATTTCTCTAGAACATTATTTGAGGAATTCAGGTACAAGCACACGTTCCTAGAGACAGACTCTATACTTTGTATCACCTTCTACTGAGGAAAAATACATACTGAATTTTGGAAATAAAATTATATACCTGTCATGACTGACTAAACCCCATCTGATTCATTTCTCAATGGAAACACTAAAGGCAGACACAGTATTTTGCATACAGACAGATTAAGCTGTAGTCTTGCAAAGAAAATTAGTGGAATATATGAAGCTCAGAAAACTGGGGGGGATCTTAACACTTCCTGATTTCAGAACCAGTTCACTGGTACACTATGCCACTAAGAAATGTTCTTTCTTTGTGTCTTTTGACATCAACCATTTCTGAATAGAGGTTAAAGTATGGCTTTCCTGACCCATCTCTCTGGATTGTTGCCTACAAGAGTCTTCTCTATCACCAATTTTAAAGGTCCCCCTTTACGGGTAAAGGTCACGCAGTTTTTACACAGCTTTTGAACCARACCAATTTCCATGACTTCTACTTCTCTTCCAACAACATCTCCCTTTCTCAGAAAAATCTTCAGGATTACTCTTGCCTGTCCTAGTCTCCTACTTGTCCATATACTTCCTTTTCTCCCTGCACCTGATCTGACCCCAGAACTGAGGAATACTCTTCAGTTGATGCCACAAGACCCTTGGCTAGACTCTAACCCCTCTCTAAACAAAAACCATGGAATATCATAACTATGTAAACAGAAATCAACACTGCAAATAACTCCCCAAGGCCAGTGGGAACTTGGCAGCATGATCAGYCCTTTGGTTGGATAACATTGTGGTCTTCTGGGTAGAGATTAATTGATACAGAGCAGCAGACCCCAGCCTTGTATTTATTTCAAGTGGGATTTCTACAAATGTTAAGTTAAATAATGCTTGTACTGATATGATGTCTCATTTTGAAGAACTTCCTTTGTCAAATTATTGCAGAATTTGGAGATATAAGGTCCATATTACTAAAGCGAGGTAAGAAAACTTTTAAACTTCTATCACCTACCTCTGTCAATCTGAACATTAACTCTCTGGTGCAGTCTTGCTGTTTGAGCTCTCCGTGTATTTGTTAGAGAGCAAGAGGTAACTCCAGGATTAGTGAGAGATATCACAATTTTCTTTCATTCTGTACTTCCTTGCCATAAAGCAACTGTCCACACTGACTTCAACAAAACTGAGATGTGAAGTTTAGTGATAGTGAAGTTTAATGAAAAAGCATTCATAGATTTTGACACCTCTCAATGTCATTGTCATTCTGTCAGAAGGGAAATTTATGCGTGCCCGTCAGACACATTTATTAATTTATTTCACAATTTCAAAATTGCATCTTCCACAACTTTTTCCCCAAAACCTTTTTCTCTATTCCAATTAGTTCTAATAATGTATGGAAAAACACAGACAAATAGTATGACTTTTCAGCTACTGTCTGTAATATGCCTAAAATGCTACATATCTATCTATATAGACATAGATAGATATTTCTTTCTATCTGAATCTGTATCTATTCTTGATAATTTTTCAACAAAACTAGTTTTTATGATTATCTAAGTGGAAACAAATGTTTACAATGTCCCTGAAAATTCCTGGAAACTGGGAGAATTTTTTAATCCCCTTTAGGGCTGAGTTCTATGAGTTTATAAAATACTTTGTTAGGCCAGTTTACATTTTGAAACTCCCACTTTATTGCCAAAAGTTATAAAAATAGTTCCCAGTGTAATGTCAATGATTTCATTCATAGCAGCTATGCAAGAGAACACCCACAGCTCAGGAGGGCCGCTTCATGCAAAATGAGGTCTTTGAAGAAAGTACACAGATTAACAGAGGAGTTGTGTGCTTGGAGAGGTGTGTTCTGGGTTGGGGAAAAGCTGCTCCAGCTGTGGTGAATATTTTATCCAAATCTGCTTTTGTTAAAAAAAAAAAATCATTCAACTAACCTGTTATGCTAGAAAAGATTCTGCCCTTCATATACAACCAAGGAGCAGTGGAGCAGTGTGCATGTGAAACACTTTTCCACTCATGTATTATTGATAGGGCATGAGGAAGTGTAGAGTGCATATGTATGTCTGTGTATATATATATATATATATATATATATATATATATATATATATAGTATATATGTGTATTTCTTTTTACCACACAGTGCATTAATTAGTAGATTGTACCATATATTAGAAAAAATATAGTTATATCTGGAAAGCTGAATTACCTAAATGGGAATTTCTCCAAGCTTGTAAAAGCCCCTAGAGCTTAAATAATAAAAAGGAAACTCTGAATTCATCCTGAGTTGGGTACAGATTTTGGTTTCACTATCAATCATGTCATGAAGCATGTTTATGCAGAGAAGGCATGACTTTTTTGTGTCTCTTCAGTTCCTTTGTCTATTTACTCAGAGTATCATTAATGTTATGACATGAAATATGCTTAAAACAACAGAAATCACAAATCAGCAACTTTCTAGCTTCTTTTGAAAAGCTGTTGCATGTTACTTCACTTTTTCACTGAAATGTGCATGCTTTGAGTTAGCTTAAAAAAAAAAATCATTACTGCTTCTCTGGGTCAGCCAAGAAGCAGAAGTCTGTGTCCAGCTTTCCTGAGGGTAGTGCTATTTATCTTAGAGATTTACAAACGTGTCCAAAAAACTCCCTTCTTTACAGCACTCCTCAAAACATGCCTGTTGAAACTTTGATTTAGATTTCCTAAATAAGCAGGCCTGCTGTTTGCCATACACTTTTGCCTTAGACAATAGGACTAATGAGGGTTTACCCACACTTTTTAGAGTGAAACATTTTGATGCTTGTCCCAAAGAGTAGTAGGAACAGCATGAAGGAAGCAGAGGCATTATCTGTAATAGTTTTGTGTTACGTCCTTACAGGCAATGTAGGGCAACTGAAACAGAAGGAAAAGAAATATTCAAAAATAGGATGTGGTTGACATTAGTCATATTCAGCAATTCTATCGTAATGTAGTTATTATGCAGATTGCAGYGGTCACACTCTTGAGGGCTGATGATAAAAGAGGAGCAAGGAGAAAGAAGGGCATACACCACTAATGTAGCTAACACAGAGATCAAGTGGGCCAAGACAAGCCAAACAGATTTTTTTTAGTTATATAAGGGTTATATAACCCTTCTGGTTATATASAAGAGATTTTTGCATCAACAGTAACAGGAAAACAGTAAATTATTAAATGATGGACTGAGACTGTGGAGCCTCACTCCTTCATTTACTCCATTGATTAATGGTTTTGAAGTACTTTAAAAATCCCTAAAACTTTATCCCTCTGTGCTCTAAAAAACCTGAATGTGCRCCTGTATAGCCTGCATATCCTGGCTGCTGCTGATTATCTAAGACTCTGTAGCTGAGAGTGAACATTAGGTCTGATTATAAGGACAACCCTTTTGTTCTGATTTATCAGCAGAATATGTACAATAACAGGAGCAAAAATAGGCAGCAGTGAGGATTGCCAGCAGATTCATGCAGTGGGAGGACTTGCTTAGAAGCTGCTCATGGCGTTCCATAAGTTATTTGCAAAGCTTCRTGTGCTATTTGTGCTATATGATGGGTGTAGTGGTGATTGTTGGGTTTTGGTTTTTTTGAATTGACTTTACTGAGGCTGTGTTTCCATACGTATTTCTTTGGTGACCATACCTGGTTAAGCAGTACCTTCCATCCCTCTGCCATGCTTTGCACAGCCTCAGAATAAAATGTTTTGAGGGCAGTTTTCTGAAGTGGATTGAGAAGATGATCCAGCTGAAGACAAAACAATTTTTCTTCCCATCTAAATACAGACTTCATTCCAGTGCAAATTACAGTTCAGTAACCAGCTCTGCATATATAGCCCTTAGTGACATGCAAAGGAGAAATGTGCTACACAGGCAAAACCAGCTCAAGCTGTCTAAGGTCATAAATGCACARCATAGCCCGGGGAGGGTTTCAGTCCTTTTCCCTTGCCCATAGCCATTTATTACTTACTTCTCCAGTGCACAGGTATTGAAGTTAGACAGATTGGGTGACAAGAGGGCTTCACTGAGTTGTAAAGTATGTGCCACTGTAGTTTCATTGTAGGACAGACTACATTTAAGAGTTAGTGTTAGACTTTGATGTCTAGGGGCTCTTATACTCAAAGCTTATACTTGCATCACCTTCCCTCTCTCTCTTTCTTGTCTGAATAAGGCTAAAAAATATTAATTCCCAAGCTGCAGAGCTTATGCAGTTTTGAACCTGTCCTAAATTATGCATAATATATCTTTAAAGTCTCCACAACTAGAAATTTTTCCTTATTTGATAAATGAAATAATCTTGGTTTCAGGAAAAAATAAGAGGATATTAGGGATGACAGAGTTATATTAATATRTTGTCTGTGGCCTCTCCCACACAGAAATGCAGAAATACTGAAGAGCAACATCTGACTGGACTTGCACATGTCCTTCAGTCAAGAAACCAAGTAGTAACTGTGTGTTATGAGGTCAGAAACAGGTTATTGATGGTGATGAATCAATACTAATCCACCTCACGGACATGGATGATTTTCTTGGTATTAAAAAAAAAGAAAACAAAAGGGTAACATGTGTGGTTTCTTTTTCTAAGGAAAATCAATACTCTGCATTTCCAGTATTTCCTAGTGTTCAGCTTGTCTCATTACTTAAAACCATTAAATGTTGTATTTGTTACAGTAATGTTAAAATATTTTATTCCTTCTATCTTCAAAAAAACTATCTGTGTATCTCAGCAGTTATTATTCTTTCTTCTCTCACAATTGTAGTTCTACAACATTTTCATGCAGGCCAGTCTTTTCAGACCCCTTACTCTGCTCTCTTCTAAACATTTGCAATTACCTTCCACAATTAATTTACATGTTTTATGYAATCTTCTACTCCCAATTATGTTTTATCTCAAGTCTAACATTCTTTCTGCTTTGAAAAGAATGATTCCTCAAYGTGTCTTTTTCAGGCTGTACCTCTGCTCATATATACATGATGGTTTCTTGTAACAACATGGGTGCTCAGTTTTGGTAGTTGAATCCTGTCTCTTATGCTTTTTTGAATTCATATAAACAAGGAATTTGTTCCCAATATATATTTCATGTGTCCGAGTCTTCTTTCCCAAAATGCATTTCTTGAATTTCAGTTTAAATTTTCTGAGCACGTTACCAATTTSTGACCGATATATCAAATTCTGTGTCTGTTCTCTCCAATACTGGTATTATTGACTATGTTTAGGTAATGTTCCCTGAATTCAGCACTTTCCTTGTTTTACAATCCCTGCAAATAACAAAAGCAATATGAATAGTGTCATAAAAAGACAAAATGSTGGTCTACATGTAATGATTCGCTGCTTAGATATTGCTATTGCACTTATAGAAAATTATTAATTAGTCTGGAGACTTGTATTTTCAGGAGGACTGATAAATAAATGGAAAACATAAGCACATACTTTTCATGTAGTATCTTAATACTGCCTTAGACAAATGCTCTCTAAGGCCTGGTGGGACAACACATTCATCTTCTGGTCCATGGCATGTCCAGTGACCTGTCAGCAGTGATCTCCCACATAGAGTAGGAATRGCCTTAAGCCATGCATTTTATTTGTTTGTTTTGGCAATTAAAATACCATCTGCACATCAAAGACACTTTATTACTGTTTGAAATTTCCAAACTTTGATGTGTGGGTAGATATTTAGAGCCAAACCGAAAATGCTCCTGCTTCTAAAGACTGCATAATACAAAATCTATTCCAGTAAATTATTCTTTGGAATAATGTGGTTTTAAGTTGTGTTTACTTTTGAGAATCTGATCTGCAGGAATGTGGTCTCCTCAAATACCTCATGAGAATTCAGCTTTGTTCAACACATGAGAGGATGTTAACCTCCATCAAAATGTATACCCAGAGCTCTTAATCAGTCAAGACAGTGACAGAAGTCATGTGTCATGATTTTGCCAGCACAGCAGCAAGTACAAATAAAAGTATTCTCAGGTCACAGGAGAAACTTGTCACTGGGGTAAGGATGAATGTAAATCGTAAAGACTGGCAACCCAAACAACAGAAGCCATGTTCCTACCTGAGGTAGAGATGGTTCTAAGGTGCTACAGAAATGGGTGCTTGGACATGCCTAGGTACTCCATGGCTTCCCCAGAAGATGGTGAATGTGATTCTGAGGTTGAGGCTCTGCTCTCCCTTATATCTCCTATTCTTTATTCCACTGATCAGAAGCAGCTAAGAACCATGTGTGATTTCCAATGGGATTTCAAACTGTCATATCTTCCCCATTACAGGGACTTTTCTCCAGCTAAAAATTCAAGCTATTGCAGGAAGTGGGGCCTCTCTWGCTCTTTCTCAGTTGTATGTACTACAAGATATGTGTAACAGATTTTTATCATCATCGTGCTAGCACAGATAGGCCCCACTTGGTTCAGAGTTCAGAAAGACTGATCCATATCCCTGCAGATTTTTGGTCACAAGTCTTACTCTCATAAATCCATGAAATTAAATTATTTTAAACATATTAATTTTGTGTTATTAAATAAATGAAAAAATATACCTCTGTTCTCCAAATTGATTTTAGGGAAGAAAGCTGAAGTGGAATAAGTAAACCTTTATTTTTTTCAGACAGTTCTCATTTTCCTCTAATACAAATAAAAAAGAATTACACAAAAAGTCAAATATCACTTTTCTTAGAGAAAGAGACATGATTGGAAATGTTCTTTCCTTCTCAGAAATTGGAGGAAAAAATATCTAGATGTTAACRAAAAAACACAATCAAAAAATTATCTTTGTTACATAAATAACACTAACCGTTGTCTGTGGTAATTTTTTTAAAATGGTACTGTTAGGAAAGCTTTGCTGTCTGTTAAATTCATTACAATAAAACAACTGTGGCTCTTAAAACAACATTTTATATATCCTTTACTTGAACATGGATGSACATTACTGCTATTCATTTCAGCAGTAAAACGTTTTCTCAGGTGCGTTAGTCAAGCAACAGTGCTGAAAGACATCATGTGGGGAAAAATTAGTGTAGACATTTTAAAAAAATGTCTCCTGACATTTTTTAAACCTCAAAATTCCCCTTAATGGAAGTACAGGCATAGATGGTAGTGGGCATCCTATAAGAATGAAATAATATTGATGAAACATAAGTCATTGTCTTAAAACAAAAAATTACTGGTTACACTTCTCTTTTTTTCACTTCTTTCACTTGGAGCCAATTTTTACCACAATRTTACTCATCTAAAGTAGAAAAAAAGAAAGAAAGGTCTGTTTCATGTCTGTAATGGTTTTAAATTTGCTTACTTGTCTGAAAAATCTTTGTGTCTTAAGTAGCTATGTACCCATATTTCTTAAAGAAAAGGAAATCCATTAATTGAAGACACATTTCACTACTGCATTTAACTTGAAATCTAGCTTATAAATGAATGAAGAAAATAATTTTACCTCTACTATTCAAACTTTGAAGCAGTAGCCAGGATACTTGCTCTCAGTTAGGAGTAAGCATTGTCAGATCAGCTGCAGCCTGACTTCCTACACTGTGTGCTGGTGACTTATGACAAATGTAGAGTAGCAGGCAGGTCACTGCTGAAAGCAAGTAATCTAACSTCATCAGTGGATAGCTACCCACACCTTCTGACAACAAGGATTCAACTTAAAACTGAAGACAGGAAATCCCCTGTAATTTAGCATTTATCAAGAGGCAGATGGCTGAATTTGGAAAGCTTTAGTTTTTAAAGCTTGAACTTATTGGTCATTAGCTTTAGTTTCCTAATGCCATCATTCCTTGACAAGCCACCCAGGTTACTACTGAACTAGGGTACACAACTATATTATAGTTTTGATTTGGTWTTGCTGATTTCACAAGATTGGTTAAAGGAAATGTAGTTGTGAGTTGATGCAACTTCAGTTGAGCCTAAAGTTTAATTCAGTGGAGAATTAGCTCARTGACATACCACGGCTCTGGATTTTAAAACAGCTGGCCTAGAAGTATCGTGCCACCTGAACTGATAAAGCTAATGTTCTTAATTTTAGATGAGCTCTGAGCAAGGATCAAATCTGGCAAGAAAATCTGACTGGACAGATAACCTTGGCAAGAAGCGTATCAGGAAAAAGGAAAGGATTTACAAGAAATGTGGGTATGAGTCTTTGAAGTCAAGATATCAGAGAATAAAGTGAGGAGTGCAAAAAYATAATCACCAATTAAACTTTACAAAACTGTTAAAATACAGTCCAGGAGGTCACCTTACTATAAAAATGATTGACCACTTCCCCTGACACAATGGTGATAGGCAGTAAAGTAACTTAGTAGCAGCCCCCAGATTAGCTGAATATTTGACTCAGTTTTTGAGAGGATGTGTAACATTGACTGGGAGGATAACACTGGGGAGACAGGAATGAAAGTGTGACAGGCATGSTAAGTGATGTGAAAAAGGGCTATACTGAAGCCCACCCCATTCATTCCCCTGGGGAATGCCAACTCCAGGATTTGCAGTGAAGGTTCTTATAAAATTTCTGTCTGGCTGCAGGCACATATAGCAGCTATAGGGAGAGAGAGCACCATACTAGATTTAAAAGCAGTGGTAATGCTTATAAACACAAAATGTAAGGAGAAGATCCATGCAATTCCATTTGCTGTCATGGGTTATTTCTTTCTCAGCRGCATGAAAAGACTTAGGAAACATCTTGAAAGTGATAGTAATTAAAACATGAATGTTAAAGGGGAGTGTCATAAAGGACAATGCACATTTACCAGAGTTGTATGTGCCAGACTAATCTGAGAACTTTCTCTGCTATGAGAGCTTATCTTCTGGACAAGAAAATGTAATATCTGTGTATCTGTCTGGATGTCTTCAACACATTAGATAGTGTGTTTCTTGAAAAATTACTAGTTGGGTGGAAATTATGTGGATAAGCACAGGAATTTTGAGGTAGGTGATGAGCTGGCTGAAGAGAAGATAACCACATAGCATTTTGAGATTTCAAGGCCACTTTCTTATGGCTCACCTTTCTTTGCTTCCATTCGCAAACAAATGTTAGAAAACATATGCAGGAGACATATTTCTTTGTAAAAGCATTCTTTGGGAGGATGTCAAAATTGCAACATCTGGAAAGAAACCATGGCTAAAATGAAAGTTCACATGCACATAAACCAGTAACAAAAATTTCTAATGTGGGAGTTTGAAAGTTTTCAGAGTACAGTAAAGGGTTTAAATGTTCAATGATCCATCAGCAGCTTCTGACTTACTCAGCAGTGTTAATGTCATGCACTGTGAAGCACTAAGAAGGTCACATTTCATGTTCTGTGGTCTGGTCCGGCTAATGTCTTTTAAAGCAAATGAGGTTAAATTACAACAGTTTAGCAAAGGGCCAGTAGTGGTACTAGAGGCATGGACAGTTTATGCAAAGAGCAGACAAAATAACTTGGCTTACATGGGAGAATGAAGGCAGGAATGGGACAGAGTTGTTCTATATACAAACCAAGGTGGGGTAGAACTACATGAGCTGAATGAACTGTGTCAGTGTAAGTGAGGATGGCCTGGCTGTGAACTAGGACGGGCTGGGTAACAGAAGAGTTTTTGCCTCCAGAAGGAGGAGGTTCTATGACAGCCTTCTAACACAAATAAAAGGGGGCAATACCTGTCTGCTTGCAAGGTGGCATTTTACAGCTTCCTGAAAAGTCCTGAGCAACACCACTTGGTGATGCTCTATGAGGCTGAATTCAGTCTCAATATACAGCATTTCCCCCGTGCCTTCTGACTCTGAAACTTCCTTGAATTTCAGTGAAGATTTACATTAATCTTCAGTATCAAAGTTTAAAAAGCATTTCTGTTAACTGGAGTCATCTACTARTGCGAAAATTCTAAAATTCTTTTCAGCATTTTGCTAAATTTTTCCTGAATAATTATTTTCATTTTTTTTTAAGGTTCTTAAAAAAGCCAGTACTGGAACAGGCCTGATAATAATTAGGGAATTAGCAGAGTGTTATCTGATGAGCTGCAGGGTTGCAGAAAACAATGGAAATATTTATAAGTTAATGTTGGGTTTTGGAAGATATATTTTTGAATTTTTAATTTAAAAAGAGCTATGAGGAAGATGGTGTTTTTTAAAACTACTTGGAAGACAGCTACTGAACAGAAAAGGCGACTAAAAATAATCACAGTTATTAGAATGAACTGAAGCTGCTTCAATATTTTCTTTATAAAATAGTGTTTGAATAATCTTTGAAGTAACAATATAAGGCATTGATCTATTTTAATTCTTTGTAGGAAAGATAGGAACTGCTAATACTGCTTTTGAAATCTCACATTCAACTTACCCAGACAGTCCTGCAAATACTAAATGACAATTCATGTACACTTTTAAAATTCAAAACAATGAAATCATAATTTTTTAAAATTTTCCCCCAACATTTGCACATCCAAGATTTTGCAGATCCAGTATGTACATGTCCTGAGCAAAATATATCTCTGAACTTTCAGTCTATGATGTGCTATGAACATTGTTTTCCTCAGCGCTAAAAAAACCATTATGGAAGTGAAGAAATTGAATTTACTTCAGCCTGTGGAAAAATGTTTGATTTTGACATTTCAATAACATTGATTAAAACAAAATGCTCCTTTTTTTTTAAGATCCATGGATTGCATCAAAATTTGTTGAATAAGCATTGGAAATCTGTATTCTGGCAAATAAACACTACAGAGGCATGTGGGACACATGTGCTTGTCACACTCTGTTATTACAATGCTTCTTGTAGGGCTTTTGGCTTAGGTCAACCCAAKTCACCCAGGTAGTCCAAAACTTATGGTTTGAGAAACAGCATGGGTCTAGGGACTTTTCCAGTTTGGGACAGCCTTAACAATCTGTTCAGTTTTGATTCCATACCACTGGAGTAGTATCAATGCCAGGGATTGTGGATCATGCTCCATTTACTACTCTGGAATTAGCAATTTTCAATTTTTATTGCTCTGTCAGCTAAAAGGCCTTTACACTTGCAAGTGAATGAAGTTCCAAGTCCTGTTTTCTGTAAGCAGGCAGAGTACCTTTTCCTGTGAATTCTGAGATTACAAAGAATAAAATAAATTCTTTAAATTAGCACCCAATTACACAGTTAGACCTCCAGACATCTCAACTGCATAAAGTTGTTTCAAATTAGAAGATGCTCACTAAGTCCCTGTAAATTGCACTGTCCTGCTGACTGCAATGAAAGTATTTCAACTAAAACTATCCCAGGATCTGGACAACTCAAAGCATGTCATACATGCACCTTTATAAACTTAATACAGGTAGTGAATATTTAGGTCCAAGTCTGTAAAAGTCTTATTTTGTTTTGTTTTCTTTTGTTTGGCAGTGAATGAGAGATAGATACAAGTAGTTGACTGATGGGTGCCTGCAGAATGCATTATGTCACTGCAAAGCTGATGTGATCAGCTGCTGTTTTTAAATAATATTCAGTGAAGGTTAGTCTTTGTGAGTTTTACTGTTTCTTTCTATGTATACTTTCTTGATTCATTGCAGCGTGAATACACATGCAGTCAGGGATTAAAATTAATTTTCTCTTTTAGGAGCTTTTGAACTCTAATCAAGACTGAAAAAGCTAAAGTATTCTGTTTTGCTGGAAATTTTGTTCTGATAGCTCACATGTGGCATAGAACCACCCCCTCTTAGGGTAAAAGGCACAAATTGGTTACAGTTAACATTTGTTTATCCTGTTTTTGACACACACAGGAAAAATGAGTTATTTAGGTATTGCCTTCTTTTTGGATTGGAATTTTACTGCTTCTTTAAGCAACATTTATGAAGTAGATTCTGAGATATTTTCAAGTGCAAAAATGTATTTGGGAGCAAATAGGGCAAACAAACCTCAACTGTTTTCCAAGGTCTCTTTGCTAAAATCCCTGTCATCTGGTGTTTTACCAGTTGCTTCAGTGGGCCTGGAATCAACTTTTGCCTTATAGCCCACAGAACTAGGAAGACCAAAAATCCTAGTAGAGSAAACAAGCTGGTAGAAAGCTTAATTTAAACAACAATTTCAATTCCTTTCACATGAGGTGAAAAAAGTCAAAGACCTTTACTTTCATTTTTTGCCCATCTTTAGTACTGAATTGGGTAAAAATTTGCTATGTGCTTTTCAATCCAATAAGTCCTCAAAGTTGGGTACTGTGTTGCATCCACATTCTGCACCTCTCAGGAAATTGTCTCAGATTCTTTGAGGTTTTATGAGGGAGTTTCAGCTCAGACTAATAATTGTTTGAAAGAAGTCAGCCAGGAGATTCAAGTGATGGAAGAATTGTTGACAGTCATTATGCTCTCTTTGAGAAGATAGGGAATAACTCCATCTAGTTTCAAGATGGCATCTGCTGATGGCAGTTATGTGAGGGAGCAGCATTTTGTATAGAAAGAAATCTACCAGGGGSTGTGTCCATGGTGTGGTATTGGATTTCAGTTCTCCTTGTCTGTATAACCCATGGGCTAGATTAAGAATAATCTGACAAAACAAACATGAAGGGTTTTTTTGGTTTTTTGTTTGTTTGTTTTGTTTTGTTTTTTTTAAATGTGTTTCATTTTCCCAGCCTGAGTCCCCGAGCAGCTGCATAGGCCATTGCAGCAATACAGGAGCAGCTGCAGGGTAGACATGAGTGAGGGAGGGGGAGAAGGAGGAGGTACCAGGGAGCCATGAAGCAGGTACTGCTTCACTGTGGCTCTGGCTCCTAAGAATGGAAAGGAATGTCTGCCTGGAAGGGCCTGGCAGGATGCACTCTCAGCTGACATGGCCTGGAAACCTGTGTTTCCACAATTCAATCTGTGGCCTCCAGTGACTACACTGAGAGCTTGTGCACCTCTTCAGTGATGGACASCCTCACCAAAACAACTGCAAAGAAGTGAAGAGGCACCTGAATTTCATACTTCATGTTTAGAAAGCCACACTTGGATCTATAGCCTGAGTCTAAAGGTGAAACATGCTTTGACTTGTGGCCCTTCATTCTTGCTAGTATTAGTGAGCTGGAGTTGCATACTTTTTAATATGGTATGACAGGAATTAGTAGAACAGTTAGGAGGGCTTGCTGGATACATAAATTTTCTAATCCTGGCCCCAGTTTCTTGATGCATTGTGTGGGTGCTGGGAAAGATCCACTATTTTTACTCTGCTGCAAAAAAGCTCAAAAACGAAAAGCTCAAAGTGTCTAACAAGAAGGAGAAACATATTGATGGGCWGAGCCATCTCTATACAGAATATCTCAGAATTGAAGGGATCTGTAAGGATCATTGTGTCCACTATTTCATCTTTCAGTTTCAGGTGTCATCTTTAGAAATTTTGATATTCTCCAGTGAGACTTGGAATACCTTCCATAAAAAATCCAGTTTCAAGAAAATATGATGCTTTGCCATGTTTCAATCAGCACTCAGTGCAGGAAGTTTGCTCCATATGCAGAGAAGAGGTTGTGCAGCCTAATTTGTGGTGGTGCCAATTACTTCATTTATTATCTCAAATAAGGGAAAATGGTGACAAATTGCAGCACACAAATTTCAGATTAAACATAAAGAAAAATGTTYATTTCAGGAGGGATGTAGAATCTCTGTTGTCAGAGATTTTCAAGAATTTATAAAACACCCTGACTGATCTAGCATGGTCTGAGCTATAATCCCATTTTAAGCAGGAGATTGGATTGTGCCATGCCTAGAGATCTCTTCCAGGCAACATTTCTATGGTCCTGCACTATATTGCTTCACTTCCAATTGCCTGATTTCTCTGACAGTATCTGAACATCTTTTTCAGTACTCATTATAATAATTGGTCTTAATAATTTTGGAGATGTTGATGTAACTGTAGTCCATATGAATAAATATGACATTTGGGAAAACTTCCTGCAAATTCTACTCTATTCAACAGTTATCTAGCAGTTTTTGATCTACACATGAGCTTTTGAAATGCAACTTGTACATTAAAATTTGTGTCCTGCCTTATTGCTGACATACTGTGCATCTGAAATCCATGAGGTCTTCATTATGTTGAAGAATTGTAGTCTGTGGAAATAAATATGAGTGTTTTTTAAAAAAATTCTGACTGTAAAACCTTGCAGCTTGCACACTTCTATGGTATTTTTCTTTACCCATGAGCTTTTGAAATACTTTTTGAAACAGTATTTGCACATTAAAATATTTCTACTTTGAAATCTATTATGCAAATAGTTCCTTTCATAAAATCAAGAAAATAGAATGTTAAATATGTACAGGAGTAGTTGCCAGATGGCTGGAGCAACAGTCTGGAGCTACTAAATGGAAAACACTCTTTATTAGTTCAAGGCAAAAACGTATCTGTTAGGCACAGCCCTAAGTCAGGTATTTAGCCATAAAACACCTCCAAGTTCCCCAAGAGACAGTCAGGAAATTACCTTTAATCCTATTGAGCTGAGACATGTCTGTGGTTAGGTTGAGAGAGAAATGTACCTTCCTTTCTTTCCTATTTCTGCAATCTAAAGCACAGCACAGTTCCAGAGGGTGGGGAGGGAATATCTCTGAATATTTAGTCTCAAATTCTCTGGCTTTCTCTTCTAATTCATGGCACTCTTATGTAAGAACAAGTTAGAAAAAATTTTTTTTATCTTTCTTCTTCTTTCTTCATTATTTTGTCCAAAACTTTCAATTGGCTACTTGAAGCTGTATCAAGAGAAAGCTATGACATAGAAATAATCATGGCATTATTGAATTCATGTACATTTCTTTTAGATCGATGTACATTTTATTTACATTAACTTGTTGTCAACCATGCCAAATCCTTATAAAATGTTCAAAACAGATCATGTGCCTTAGTAAAAAATGGAATATTCAGATATCATTTTAAACCTCTTTAGATGAAGAAGATTTAAAATGTTTTTCAAAACCACAGATAATTTTTATGGTGCACCATATATTAACACAGATTTTTTATAGCATGAGTCACTAAAGAAAAATAATCAAAACCTGCCTTGCCCCACTTGTGAGCTACTGAGGACGGTTCATGCACTGTGTAATGCTTTATTGAAGAGAATGTCACAAATAACTGAAGCAGCACAAGTTTAATGATGTAGCTGATTATTTATATATAGTCACTTTTCAGTGAGATGGTACAATAAAAATATTAGGGCACAAATTAYTTTTAAGCTGTAATATTACTTTGAGCAAATTAGCATTGCAGATAATTCAGTTGTCTTCTGAAATCAGCAATTTATAAACCCCTCCAAAGTGCCTATTTTGAAATTAGAGATTAGTCTGCCTTCTCTGAAGGTTCATATAATTTCTTTCTCTTAGGAACATTATTACTTTTCCCCTCTCTTCTTTTTTTTTCTTCAGAGCTGCCTCCCAGTCATCTATATCCTGCACTGTTGCCTGACATTATTCTGCTCCAAAGACAGATTCTGCTTTTGCTACTCTTCAGTAGGTTTTATCATCTGCAAAATTGACTCTAGATGCATATTTACGTTCACATAATATGTAAGTGGGTAGGTATTTATTAGAGAACTGAAATTCGACCAAATCAATCTGTTCTGAAGGCCATGTCTACATATCAAATGGAGATGTGGTTGCAATTTGTGCTAGCTTTAGTCAAATAAAGCCTSGAAAAAATATAATAGTTCAGGTTTCAGCATAGACCAGCATCCCAATGGKCTTGGACTGACTCTGCAAACATCCTTGGCAACAGGCTATATTCATGCATGCTTGTAGAAACCTGGGCAGTATGGAGTTAATGCATTGCTATGCCTCAAACACCMATGGCCAAYCAAGTGGACAGCTTAGAACAGGATKTGGCTGAACRGGGGGGCTGTACAGAGGTATGGCAGCRCCTTTTTGGGGCCACATTCTCTCTCCTGGTTCATGGGGACTGCACAACATAAAGGACAGTGCAAGTGCAGAGTGGGGTCAAGACGTGGGGCTGCACTGAACACCAGAAGTCAATCCAGTAGGTGGGATCRACACCACTGAAAGACAGTCCATGGACAGAAAGGTCTAGAAGAATGGACTGCTCATGCTCACTCATTTACATGAAGAGCAAGAAACCTAATCCCAAGAGAGGGAAAACTTGCCCTCAGGACCCTGGACATCCTGTTGACTGAATCAATGGACCCAGGACTGGTGATGTTCTTTCCTCTCCTGCCTAACTATCTGATGTCTCTTTCCCACTCTGCTTCTTGCCTCCAACTTTTTATTCTTTTATTTTTCCTCCTATTAGAAGATAGGCACAAAACACATACCAATTTCCATGCCAAGTGTGTAGTTTGTTAATAAAACTTAGTGAACTTGGTTTTTTGGAATCCTTTTGGTTTTTGCTATTCTCTTTTGACCATGGGTATCTATGCAACTTGGATGATCCCGCTCCTACTGCTCCATGTAGGAGTGGGATACAACAATTTTACTGGATTCATARGCAGAATGACGTATCAATCATTTTTGAGCAGGGACATACTTAACCTTAGAGTAGTAATGTTTTCATAAACTTAGAGAAATACTGCTTGTGGGTAGATGATATTTGCATACATGTAAAATTTCTGCCAGGTCATTTCCATACAAGCTTCTCACAGTCACACAACACTGGATGAGCCCAGTGATTGAAGCACAAGTTAAAGAAAAAAGGAAAACATTTCTACAAATCTCTTTATTGCTACTCTGCATTAGGCCACTTTTTGGTGCATTGATRAGCGTTTTATCTGCTGATTGCCATTTTTGAGGATTACTTTGCTGATTTGCTTTCCTCCTTTTGAGCTTCTAGCCATCTGAACCTTCTTCACGCACCTCAGGTAGAGGTTTCTGCCCCAACACTTAGAGACATAAACAGTTCATTTACAGGCATGGTCAGAGAGAGGGTAGGCAAGAATGGATGCAAATGTAAACTTCCTTCAGGCTTTTTTAAAAAGGGAATTCTCTTCAGCAGGAGAAGGAAATCTCTTTTCCTTTTTTGCAATTTATTTCTATTCCCCTTTCCAGATGTTTATGTCCCTTGGGCTGAATATTGAATCGACAATTTGTGTGATTGAACTAAGAGTTAGCTGCCAACAAAATTCATTTGAGAAAAGGAAAAATAAATATTTGATTGGTCTTACAATGAAAAATAAATAGCCTTCCTCTGAAATCTGGGGATTGATTAGTCTTTCCAGTGGTTGTTCTCCGAAGTTTAGTATTTTTGCATATTAAAGGACAAAATCCTGCTAATTTCTAATCCCGGATGAAATTAAGATTTTAATTATMATTTTATTTTAGAAATCAGAGATATGCATCTTCTGTGCCTGGCTATACAATGGCAGTAGTAGTAAAAAAATAACATGCATTTAATATTTAATTTAAACGGTGTTTTACTTTTTTTTTTTTTGTATAAGGCTGCTAAGTAAAAAGTATCAGGGGCATGCATTTAGAAAACATCTACCTAATTAATACCATATTCATTAATTTCACAGTACAAGTTTATTTACTGGTATTACTAATTCACTAGTAAAATAGAAATAGAGAAATTCAAATGAAAATAGACAAATATTATAAATAGAAAATCCTCACAAAGTTTCAACACAGTTATCAACATTGACACTAAAAARGATTTTCTGCTGGCTTTTTTTAGATATTCAAACAAGAGGAAAATCTGTTGAGGACAAATAAATGAAATGAGACAAACTAGAACATTGGCATCACAACAAAGGCAATTAGCAGACATAGATGGCACAGGGAGGTGAAAAAGTCTGGTGTAGGATTTCAATATCATTTCTGTGTAAACTGAGTCCCAGAGCAGAGTGATCTGCCCTATGATTACACTCAAAAGGAACAGGAAGTCAGAAGGTGGTTTCACAATCCAGATTAAAGTGRATTCATTTCCTGACAGTGACTTCATCTTGTAGGACAGGCTGTTGTGGTCTCTGTGGCTTTATTCCAGCCTTTGTTTGTATTCTCATGTCTTTGATGCTTTTGTCAGCAGCAAATCTTGACCTTGARGATGTACCAAGAAAAAGGGTGTTGAAGAGGGAGAGCATGAGGAGCAGCAGCTTGTGTACTAMTGGTACGGCTGGGACAGTAGCACAGTCCTCAGCCTTTTAAAGGTGGGCATGTGTCGCAGACATCTTTTATGGAAAATCCTTTCCTAAGGATTTTTCTTCCTGAGAAGCTGAGGGGCCTCAGGAACAAAATGTAAACGTTGATTATCTGCTGCTGTGGAATGCAACAGATGGATCTTTGATTGGCCCATCTTGGATGTTTCTAATTAATGGCCAATCACAGCCCAGCTGGCTCGGACAGAGAGCCGAGCCACAAACCTTTGTTATCATTCTTTCCTGTCCTATTCTTAGCTAGTCTTCTGATGGGATCCTTTCTTCTATTCTTTTAGTATAGTTTTAATGTAACATATATCATAAAATAATAAATCAAGCCTTCTGAAACATAGAGTCAGATCTTCGTCTCTTCCCTCATCCTAAGACCCCTGTYCTGTCACAAACATGGACAGAAAGTCTGTTACAAAACCCGTAGAAGTTCCAAGGTGTTTAGAGCAATGGCAGATTCAAATACATTAAAGAAACCTCTTGGTTGATCCAGGCAGAAGTTTTTTAAACTKTTTCATTAGCATATTTGTCTTTTTTGCTTTCAGGGCACTTGGTTCAGAAAATAAAAGAAGAAAATGAATCTGTTTTGGTCTGCCCGCTATGCTAAAGAAGGACCAGGCAGGTGTTTGCTACCTCCATGAAATGGATTCCATGATCTCTGCAGATAGCCAGCTAGAGGCCTTTGCTCCCCTGAGAATTACAAAATCCTTTCCCAAATCCATCCTGTGGCTCTGACTGCTGGTAGAACTTCCTTGCAGTGCCATTACTGTGTCTTTCTTTTCTCCCTCCCCTTCCAGCTGCCTCTTTGTCCTTCTCTCCACAAAGAAAAAAGCCTTGTTCCTTCTCAGTTTTATCATACTTAGTTTGCTTTTTAAAAACCAGTTAAACAATAATTTTCCTGGAATGTCTTATTACTCCATACTTTTTATTGGATCATAAAATCTGCCTATTTTTTTTAAWAAGAGAATTATATTTTTTACTCATTTTTTAAAATCTTAGTGATCTTCTGCATCCTAATCTGCCACTCTTCTGCCTAGTCATGTATCTAATTCCTTCAATGTGTTTTCCAGCCTCTCCGTTTGGCGTAATCGACAACTTCATAGAAATATTATATTCTTTTCTTAGTATTTCGTAAGTTATTAACCAAACCCAATAACACATTTATGAGAAATGTATCAAGMACTTCAGGAAAAATAATGGCTAATGGCTTTGAGAATCACTCTTCAAAACATATGTACACCTTGTGATGATTTCCTTTATTCCACATTTCCTTGGCCTGCGTGTGTCAAAAGACTTATAGAGACCAAAAGCCAAGAATAYCATATATTGGCTTTCCTTTACCATCTGCCATGAGAAAGAGAATTATTTCAGTGGCTGAAAAGCATAATGGCAAATATGGTAGCGCAATGTAATTATATATGTTACACTCTTCATRTTCTGCTTTGTCCTGTCATTAGAGGTCTGGGGGTGGATGTTTTCTACATTTCTTAGACATATGGTTTTATTTAACTATGGTAAACCAGCAGTTTCAAATGGAGGATGTATCTTCCTAATCAGGAGTGGCCTGATGCTATTGCCTAGGCTGCAAGAGACGCCTTTATCCAGTTAATCCTTGTCACTAATGGGAGGCTGCACATCATACTATGAAACTTTGTCCAACGAAGCTTCTGCAAATGAAATCCTAAAAGAGTTTCCATGCTGTGAGTGCAGAACTAGGCAAAAAACTCACCATGCAGATTACAGTAAGAAAAAATAGTAAAGACAAAGGGTTGTACAAGAAGATGGGAAGGCAGCATTGTTTCACAGATGCAGCTCAGAAAAAGAGAGCCTCTGAAGCATTTGAAGCTGCAGTAAATTTTAAAATAAAAGTTAATTTTAAAGGCCCCTGTCATTATCATAAATAATCTTGTTTTCTCAGTGTCTGCATTATCTGCATTAATCAGGATTTGCTGAAAGTACATCACACCAAAACTGGGACTTTGGGACTGCAATTTTTATTATTTTGTATAAAATTTTCACTGAAATAAATGTGCTGTGCAAACTTCTGTTGCTGCATTGTTCATGAGCCAAACTTTTTTTTTACTACGTGTTTTCCTGCTTCCTCATCTGTCTCCCAAAGTGTTACAGCGTCTCTTCTCTTCAAGAAAAATAAAAGGCAAGACAGGTAATAAGCCCAAAGMCAGCAAAAAGGAGGTCATACACCTTAAATATTTTAAAATTAAGCTAAAAGGGATCGCACTAGTGTGTGAATATCTGCTACTTGTTCCCAAAATACACTCATACACAGTGGTGTATGGCAAAGACGAAAAGATGAAAATTTGGAGAAATTTTTTAACCTACAAATCATAGTAGCTCCAGAAAATGATGCTATTTAGTGAATATGACTCCAAAGACAATACAAATACAATGCCAATTGTCATTATCATTATGGAAAGTAACATCATGTTTTACAGCTGTTTGGAAGGGAGCATGAAATGGAAGCTAGGAACAGAGAAAGGGCCTCAAGGTTTTGATCCTCTTCTCCGGCTGCATCCTGAGAGCCTGAGAGTCTGAGAGCAGGGAGGCAACTCCCCAGGGGTATGTCTTGAAGTTACAGCCTCTTAACCATTTTCTAAAGGACAAGCAAGCCAACTCTTCTGAATACACTCCAAAGACTCCAAAGATTGTTAGGATTTTTGGACACTCAAACTTGTTAGATACCATGTTGTGCCATTTTCCAGAGTGCTTTTCAGCTAAGCTCACTCCACCAGCAGCAGGGTGTCTTGGCACACTCAAAGTCCCTGGGCTTGGCTGCATCTCTGGGAGCTTTGGACATGCCTGCATGGCTGTGCCAGGCTGTGGCTGGGTAAACACAACCTGCCTCTGATCAGAGGCATACTTCAGCCTGACAGGCCAGCTGGGCTGCAGTGGGACRCTGCCACAGATCTGCTGAATCTGACACTGCCACACTGAATCTGGCCTGTGCCCAAAYATCCACAACTGTGGAACCAACAGGCCAGTTTTTAATCCCGCTAGATATAGTTTGAAATACCTCTAAAAATAGGGTGTAGGAAGCAAACACAGTCCTGTTACATGTAAGACTGATCAAATCATAACACTTGAGTTTGATTCAGTGCCCAGGCCATGAGTTAYTTCATGTTTCTGCTTAGTATAAGCTGTCTGCCTGTGGGCTCCACCCACTTGCTGTAGTCACAGTGAAATCATTCTTCATTTATTTCTAATAATCTTTTAAGAATATTCTTCTGGAATGTAGTTCCTCAAACATGCACAGCATAAGTCTTCAATAATTCTATCTTTCATAAGGTTTTTCTCCTTTTTTTAATTAGAAATATTTCTGCAATAATTCTACGAGGAACACCTTTCTTCTTAAAACTGAGTTGAACCTTTCTTAACCTTCCTTTATTAGATATAAGTTTAAAATATAGACTCCCTCTGATTTTCCACTGGTATGTTGTCCCCAAAGCAATGCACGTCTTCCAACAGAAAACAAATAAATCATAATTTAACCCAAGTACAGCCTGCCATCTGGTTTTGCTTTGCATAACAAATATTGTGCTTCATTTACTTTTTCTATCCTTTATTTATTCTAGTAGTTTATTTGTCTTTAACTGTATCCACACTTGAGACTGATGTTTCATATATATTTTTTTCTATCAACAAAGATGCCATTCAATTTCCAGAGCTTCCCTGTTTCTTTCTGCATCTGTTTTTGACTTCGGAATCAACTTCCACAAGACCTATTAGAAATGTTCCATAGTGTTCTAGTACCCCACTTTTCCGTATATCCTACACWGGTACCAGGTCACTGCTTGTTGCTGTTGTTTTTATGAGATGCAGTTTCATATGCAGTCATCTTTCTGCTCCATGAGGCCTATAATATTATGAAAGGTAATAATGAAAGATCAATAGATCTTTCTGATTCTAAAACCATTTGTATGCAGAAATGGACTTTTTTTTGGATGCAGTCATACAAGTAATAATTTCAAACCTCTAAATGTCCAGGTACTGTCCAGAAGGGGATAGTCACTCTATAAACATTTAAAATAATTTGAATTTTTTATCAGGGTTCAGCTTATCTCCCGTTCTGCTGCAGTGTTGCTGCAGTTAAACAGTAGCGCTGTTTGTGACACGTAATTTTCTAATTTTATTATTTATTAAATATTGTTAAAATTCAGATCAGATTCAATGACAAATTTTGACAGACATCTAAGGAAGTGGAATGTTTTTCCTGAAAATTTTATCAAAAATCTTCTAATCAAAACTTCCATAAATTTTTAACACTAGTAACATTCTGGGGTGTTGTGAGGTGACCCAACACCTCCTAGAGGCTGGATACTGTAGTGAAAGAAGCAAGGTGACAAAATGTTGGCAGGGAAATTGAGGGTGCTTTGTCCTGGCATCTCTGCCTTGCAAAATTCAATTAAAATGTTGGTCATAAAGCTCAGGAAAATTACCTACAAAGAGTACAGCAACTGGTTTTGAAGGCATGGTATGGGGGGTGGAAGAAAGCATACCTCTTTGTTTTAATGTACCTGGAAGAGGTGCTGCTTTTCTTCTTGGCTATCTAACCACTTCTGTGACACTGGAGCCAGGTAGGCTGCCAAAGAATGGGAAAGCAGCAAGGACACATTCCTGCCACTGGATTCAATACCAGTAAAAGGGAAATCCCTGTGACTGGGCATGAGAAAACCAAATGGGATTAATGAAATTAGCATGTATCTGAATTTTGAATATGAAAGAAACTGGGTCTAATATACTTAATTTTAGAAGTTTGTTATGTGTATAGCTTGCACATATGAATATTCTACTACTAGCTTGGGAATTATGGAGTGGATTCCCAGACCCTTTTCAGTTCATAAATTAACACACTGGACTGAGTCCAAGAAAATGCTCTGTCTGAGTTGAAGCTCAGTGCCTTTAGAGAGCACTCGTCAGCTTTCTGGCAGGCGCAGCCCTGGSCTCGCACTGCAGTGCTTCCAGGGGTCACCGCTGCAGGGCAGATCACACAAATACACCATCCCTTRCTTACTTTTCTAAACAGAGGCCTTAAGCACAAGGGTACAGAATATTCTGTAATGTGTAATGACTCATGATTTCTTTCCCCCCTCCTCCTTCTATTTTGAAAACTTAGTATTTTGCAACAAAGGCTTGAGGAGCTGCTGTACCCTACGAGTATCGAGCATCGGGAGGAGCTGTGTAGATCAGCACTGCATTCAACTGGGAAGGGAAGATTTTCCACAACGACTCCTTTATTTTTTCCAGGTTATGCTGAATACCTGGAAAATACACCCAGCTCAGTGGGGCGTTACGCTCCTAGACTGGACCAAGTATTTTCTTTTGCCTGCTCTCTTTCCATCCCTCTGTGAACTTTAAGACCATAAAGCTTCAAAAGAACAGGTGCAAATTGCCTCACTCTTGCAGAGAAAGTCTGACAGAAGCTGCTGATATAAACCTCTGCAGACTGAGGTGAAATCCAGGTCTTTCCTCAGTGAGGACAGTTGCTAGGTAAGAGATGGCTGCCATCATCATAGTCTTCCTYGCCTCCTTCTACAGTTTTTAAAAGAAGAAATGTCACAATTCCACCTTAAAATCTTTTAGCCGAAACACATTCATAATTATCAGACCTAACAGATYAGGTATATCAGTCAGCTTAAGCAGATGGACATGTGGATTTCAAATGAGTGATAAGATARTTGTCTGAGTCTATAGTTTACTAAGCCTTGAAATGTTTCTGAGACTATGAATCCAGATACCTATGATCTTCAAAGTAAAAGAACAAATTCTTTTACAGAACCTGCATACTTTTAGCTTTAGGTGATCTGACCATTGAAATGGCTTTTTCTCAATWGCAGCTTGGGGTTTATGAAACTAAATTCCATTTAAGTGTCATATAAAATGCATAAGCCTCTTCCTGGATTTTAGCCAGCCTCCAGGCTATGAAGGTATTTGGCCTAGTGGTTTAATGGGTATCTTACTGTGTGAAAGTTATCAGCATGCTGTAAAGCAGAATAAGTAAGCCAAGTTCTCTCAGTTTCACACAAAATTCCCTTAACCTCCTGAGGCCCTGTAACATTTACATTGGTGCAACTTGGAATTTCCACCAGGAGTTAATTTTCTTTTGCAGGCTAATTTATAGCATTTCTTTGATTTATGGCTAGAGAAGARCTAATTACTGTATGCAAAGGATGTATATTCATGCTTAATGAAAATGGTAACAGATCATGGTTTGAGACTGTGAGAAAGTTATAACAGGGAGGGAAGAGGTAGCTTGTTAATATCCAAAAGCAGCCCCGTCATGCGCTGTTTGCATGGCTCTGCTGAATGTGTACGTCAGCGATGTGCTGGGTACAAACTGTTACCTCTCAGAGTTTGCTTTCAGTGGTGCACTCCAAGGAATGGGAGCCCTGAGCACAGCTGTGTAAAGAAATGGCATGGAACTTATTTGATTTCTGGGAAAGCTCTGATCTTCTCTGCAATGGGCTGGCTGAAGGTTCTTCTGAGTGGAAAGTCAGCAGAAAAATTTTCTGACCTCATTCTTACATGGAGTTATGATTAGAACATCTGAAGCTTACTATAATGTAGGTAAAAGAGACCACAGCTAAAGGAGCAGATTTCCAATTGGTGAACTTGTTAAATATGACTGAGGGTGATAAAAGGAAGAAAAGGAATATGAAAAACTTGTTTCACTAGCTTGCTGCTTTGCTRGACCTGCTGAAGATTAGCAGTGTCTTTGTGTGATGGAAATACTGAATGAATATTTTTATATTCTATAAAGTCATGCAGCAGTTTGCAGTGGACTGGCAATCCTGGTAAGCTCACACAGGTGTGACACTGCCAGACACTTGAGCTCTCTCCAAATGTATGTTTTCTGAACTTGTCAACGCAAGACACCCAGAGTAAACAGGAACAGCTTGCATTTACTGTAGGAAATATTCTCTTCTCCAGGCTGAACTGCCCCAATTCTCTCAGTCTTTCTTCASAGAAAAGATGTTTGAGTCCCTTCATCATCTTCTTGGCTCTTTGCTGGACTGTCTCCAGTATATCCATGTCTCTTGTACTGAGGAGCTCAGCACTGAACCCTGTTCTTCAGATTTGTCTCACTTGTTCCAAAGAGAGAAGGTTAACCTCCCCTGACCTGCTAGTGATGCCAATTGTTAAGTAAAAGCTGCAGTTGCCAGGGTATTTTGGAAGGAATTCGGCGTGATGTGTCAGATTGACTCAGATGTGTTGGGTGTTTAGAATACTGTTTGGGTGTTTAGTTACTGTTACTGTATCACAGAAGAGTCAGCTATAGGACAATTACCTTGCCAAGACTGAGGCATCTTGATCAACTCAGAATGTCAAAAGCTGTGGAATATTTGTCGATTTGTAAAGCAAAGCATTACTGTGCAGTTTAGCAGCCTCCAATAATTAGCAGGAACTTAGAGTGGAGGTGGGAATGATAACTGCATAAAGGGGCCTAATTTCTGTTCCAGCACCATTTTCCACAAGCGAACACTTATGAAAAAGATGGTTGTTGATCAGGAGTTCAGTGTTACAGGTACAGTGTGAGCCAGCATAGAGAMTTCTGAGTTATATTACTAATGTTTCAGAAAAGGCTGGCAGGCGATGCCAGTAACACAAATATTGTTCACTACACTGTCATTAGTTCATTCTCTTTTGATGGTATTTGGAAAAGGGTAAATGCTATTTTTATCACTCTTTAAATGGGAAAGGAATTTATTTCCTTACTAGTAGTACATAGGAAATGTGATAATATTTGTAAAAATACTACCTTATGAAAGATTAGAATWTTTTTAAAGTTTTTGCCTTTGAATTTTTCAATCTAGACACAAATGTTGAATTATAAATCTTGACTTAAAAACCTTCTGGAAAGTTCAATGATGTGATTTTATGAATCATAAGTTAACTATTTTTTGTAGATAATTTCTAATGAGAAAAGATTGTGTCGTTTAGTGAAATGACAATGAAATATCATTGTCTGTGCCAACTCTCTCTGAAACCTTTGATGCTGAGCTGAGGTCAGTGTACTTAAAATGTATTTACATGGCTTTGCATCCAGAGATTTGCTCATTCTGTAGGTGAAGTGTCAATTAGACTATGATGGGACCACCAATGGATTCTTGGGTGAGTGACTGAGTGACTATAGTACATARAATTGTACTTACTGTCATAGATTAACATAACTTGATTTTTTCCCAATAACTATTGGACAAAAAAATCATTATRATATAATTTTATAGCATTCARATTTCTATAAGTTTGTGTAATTGGRTGTATTCTCAAAAKRTATTATGAAAATGCAGTTACATCTGTCCTAATGATTAACGTCTGGCTAACAATTTCTGTTGAAAAATTTTTAAGGAATAAATCAATATAAAACACATATCTTCTTGATTTCCTTGCCAAATGAAAAWCTTGAAATAGCAAGTCAAGGTTTATCAAGAGATATCTGATAAGAAAACATTTCATTATTTTTAGATGTAATTTATTCACATTTCATCCCATTTCATCAATTTTGTTCTGAAATTTCATTTTAAAACACCAACTGAAAGATTCAAAAATGCTGAGATAAATGTTTCTTCCATTTTTAATCAAAATTATTCTGTGAGCTTTACTTGGGTTAACATACATGATTAATAAAAATAAAATAAAAAAGTTTTGGTATCATGTATATATTGTTATTCTTCTGAATATACTTTCCCCATCCATTAAACATCATTTTATCTTCATTAATTTTGTTCCTTTGAAGTCTTAAGATCAAATYAGTGATGCAAAGATTAGCTGCTCTAACTRCAAACACATGGAGATAAGAGATCAAAATGTCCATGAAGAATCCTAAACAGCAGTAGGACAAATGATTCATGATGCTTTTTATATCTCAACACATTCTAGTATGGAATAAATGAGACAGAATTGTTGATCGGAGAATTACAACAGATCACCTGAGATTTTTTGATTCTTTTTTTTAGAAGGCAACCAATATTTCTGAAAATAGKTTTTTAATCTTTATTACAGTTTATGCTTTCTTAATAATCCCCACAGTTTCAGCTAAGAAAACTTAGCCTGATGGGCCTTACATGAACCAGAACCCAAACTAGTAGTGAAGAAATTCAGGTTACATATTTATCTCTTTCTTTCATTTTCTTCAACAGCCTGAGCTGGGAGTGTACCATTTAAATTTTATTTTATAAGATGGACATTGGCTTTTAAGACATTTCCCTGCTCTTCAGCTGACAAATTGTCAAGTGATTTGAAGAGTACTTAGGTACCCAAAACTGGAAAAATTTCTATTGTACTCAGTGCTGCAAAGCTGGAAAGACAGGTTCCTGGCTCTGGGGTGAGAAGTTATGACATTGGACCCTTCAGGGGCAGAAGGGATCTGTCTGGACCAGGAGGCCTCAGATTGATTTTCTGTTTACCCCATTGAGAGACATATCATGCAACCTTTGTTTTAAGGTGGACATGGGGGTGCTGGGTGAGCAGGCTCCTCAGTCTGGAAGACATTGCTAATCCTGCCCGTGGTGTTTCTGCAGTTAAATGGGAGAAGGCAGCTGCCTGCTCGGGGCAGGAGAGAGGGATCTGCTGAAGTTCACACCTGCTGTTTTACTCACCAGGTCCTCTGGCTCTGCAAGTGCTGCAGCTGAAACCTCTTCCTTGAATCTGAGAAACTCCAGGCTCTTCGTGTGATTTATGGGATTATGTGAAGCTATAAATCTTCTGCTACAGCTAAATGCAACAATGATACTGTTTGTGTAACAGCTTGCGTCAGCTTTGCTTGACCACATCTGTGTCAATGCCGAATTGCTGAAGGACTGAGTAATGGCTGTACAGAGAGCATGACTGAAATAACACCAGGCTCCCTGGCCACCAAAGGGAACTGCTCCAGCTTCCCCTAGTTCTCAGGGAATTACCAGAATTAGTMTAAACAAATCCACGAGAGCTTCAGTTAACCTCAAACGAGGTGACATCCTTAAAAAAAAACTAAAATAAACCCCCTGAGGTTTAGCTGGCAGAAATGTCCACCAGCAATGTCCAGCTGACTTTTCTGAGTGGAAGAACACTTCTCTTCACAGGATAGAGTATACCTGTCACCATAAGTGTCTGGACCAGAATGCTAGAAAAACATCAAATGCCCGTTCTCTTTTTCCAGTAGCAAAATTAAATTGAAAATTCTTCAGCGCTTTTAAGACTTGAGTTTTATTTCCTCACTTCTGAATTTTGGATTGGCAGCAAAAGAGGAAATACTTGACTGCTGTCAGGTGCTCTATTTAGATTTTCCACAGCTGAGAATAAAACTGCCAGAAAATGTGTAAGAAATATTATACTTTGTGAAATTTACAACCTGTGTCTGTAAACTAATAGACATTTGGATAAATACAACTTTTGGAAGAGCTTTAGTTTTAGAATAAATGTTTGGCCTTTACAAGGGATGTGTAAGATCTAATGGGTGCATGCTAAGAGCAGCCTTTGACACAATCAGCATATTTTCACATAGTCGACAAGCTGCCCATATAATACCTAATTGCAAAAGAAAAACACTAAGTCTGAGACTGAATGAATGCAGATTATTTCAAAGGCATGTCAATAAAAACTTCTACATAACACACTGTCCTAGGGGTTCTTCTACACTATATGTGTAACATCAGCAAAATGTTTTCAGAATATTTAGAGAACTTGAAAGAGACTTGTGGAAATGGGTTTTTTTAATGTTTCCCTTTCCTTGTATCCAGTAAGTCTGTTACCTAGAAAAGAACCACACATTTTTAACCAGAGTTCTAATCGACCATTCTCTCAGTTATGTTTTTTTTGTTATTTACGTGTGTTTCCACCAGAACCCTTCCAGGATTGCAGTCTTTTTTTAGGATCATACTGAATGCTATGAAACCAACAGGACTGAAAACTCATGTTTTCTGTTTTCTCCCTTTTTAGAAACACTTTAAATGTTCCTGTACTTTCTTTCTCCAACAAATTCTTCAAGGTAATAAGGTAATCTCTTTTTATTCTGAGGTTAGGTCAATTTCTTTTTCTCCTGGAATAGTATTCATCAGATACAACCAATTAAAAACCATTCAATTCTCAAAGTGTTGTTTTGTTTTGTTTTTTATTCCACTCTAGAGAAAGACCTTTGCTCCTTGTCACTGCAGTTAATTTTGTGAGCAACTAGTCTGACTTGCCTGGGGAGCACTATTGCAAGGGATTCCAGAAAGCAGAAAGCATCAAGCTGGTTGGCAGTTTTCCCTTTCAGTGTTCTGAAATTACTTTCTTACTGCATTTCCTATTTTTTCAAAATTAAGCATAATTTGTACTTGTGTTGATCTTTTTATTTCCCTCTATGATAGTGCTAGCTCGTTTAGGTAATTTTTCAAATTTTTATACTTCATTTAACCACACTGTTACTTGTCACTATCCAAATCATGCAAGCAAAGATATTGCTCTGCAGTTATTTAACTTAGACCTTCAGATCTTCAGAGCTTCAGCTACAGCCCATGTGTTCTATTGTGGTTTTTTAACCACATTGGGAATTGTCTTTGAGAAAAGAATAGAAACCCAAGGGGTCAACAAAATTATTGATAAGGATGTTAAGAGTTAAAATAAAAATTCTAAACAGTGAAGGATTTATTGGCATGAAATAACACATGGCAACAAACAGGGAAAATGCTTTTAAATGCAATTATTGGACAAAACCCCAAAATAATATCTCAGTAAGCAATTTTCATGACTTAAGGAGCCATGAAACCCAAAACAGGCAGAACAAATGCAGCAAAGCATTAAATTACAGTGTTATTATCTATCATAATATATTTGCCCTGTATCTTTAAGCCAGCAAATRCACGCACAGAGGAAACCAAAAACTGCTGAAAACTGCCAGATTTGTCTTTTCAAGAAGCTGAAAGATGATGATGAAAGTATGTGAAGTAATGAGAGCTTTTTAAGGACCCAGATGGTGTTTAAAGAGCAGATGAAGGTACTCATCACATTGCATAGCAGAAGCATGTACTCCTGAGAAAGATGTATGCAGATGTTTTATGTCACTTATCCTAGAAGTGTAGAGGCAAGGAAAATGTACTGTGAATGTATGACTTATGAGTCCTAGTGCCTGTGACTTTCTCCCATGTTTWTTTTTTTTTTCTGTGAATAGTCATGGAATCAYAGAATCATAGAATCATAGAATTGCCCGGGTTGGAAGGGATCTTAAAAGTCATCTAGTTATAATCCCTCTGCCACAGACAGGGACGGAGCTCAGAGCTCCTTCCAGCTCCTGATACCTAATCAAAACCTACTCTCTTTGAGAATAATGAAATGTTTGAATTCATATCAGAAGAATTACACTGGTTTAGACCTGCCTGGAGAAGYAAACTGTATGCTTCAATTCAAATACCTTGATTATTAAAATAGTCAAGGCATGTTCTGTCTCTTTGCTCTCCTGTGCTAAGGAAGACTTAGGGAGTGATTCAAGTGAAAGTCCTAAATAAGAAATAATGAAGGAAAAGCTTGAACCAGTAAGAATCTTTAAGTCACTGACAGATTTTTGTCTCTTTCCTGGAACTGCATAACTGGATTTTAGGCACTGAAATGCATTCAAATTCATGTTAATAATTAAAAAAAAAAAAAAAAACAAAGCAAAAAACCCATCAAAACAAATATACTCCTATGGCTCATATACTCATATATACTCATAATGGCTGCATGAATCCCAGCTTTTAGGCAGGTAAATACATAACCAGAAACCTTTTAGTCCTGTTATGTCCTCTGACAATGTATAAATAATTCCAGATAACACTTCTGTGCAGTTCAGTGCAGGGTTTTAGAATGTATAATTCTAAAATGTTAAATTATAATAATTTGAAACCAAGTCATTGCTTTCAAATTCCTTTTGTGGCATGTAAGATCAGAAAACAGGGTTGTTATCAGTTTCCCAAAAGATTCTAAAGATGGAAAGGGATTTATTAAACAGAACAGTTCTATCAAAGTGTAAAATTGTGCCACATCTGGTGACAACTTAGTTGTCTAAAATGCAGAGCAAAAATTAATTTTCTCATCGAAAGTTCAATTTCTTTGGGAAGAAAAAAATTATTAATTCTGCACAAGCCCAAAATATGTTGACCGAAGAGCTCCCATGACAATCTCTCCTGGGAAGTGAGCAGAAGTACCTCACATGACTGTGTTCTTGAGCCGAGGCCAGGATCATAGACTCATACAACCCACAAAACATTGAAACAAAATCCATTTCCATTGTCAATTTTTGATGCCTTCTCAGTGACTACTGTACATTCCACTGCCATGGAGACACTGTGTGTAGTCATTTATAATGAATGATTYTGCCTGCTGTAGAATTTTTTTGTCTTCTGCTGTGACAAGAGAAAAGAACCCTGAGGGACACTATTTTCTGTATATCATAGGGACAAGATAATGGTTGTGGTAAAGTATAGAAATGAGACACTTCAATGGACGCAGGAAGCTCCAGAGATCCCTGCTACCAGTCTTTGATTTCTAACAGTTGGGAGGTTTTTATTGGTAATAGCACTAGCAATAGTATAACTATTACTCTTGTGATTTTATAAAAATATTAATTTTCACACTAAATATTAACATTTTATGAAAAGGAAGAACTGATSAACTTCGTAATAAAAATTCCACTTAAAATATATGATCTGAGAAAAGGAGAAAAACAATCTTTTTTTCTATATAAATATCTTATAAACTTTCTTGGATGAGTGTAAACACACGTCCTTTTCMTTTATATGTGGCATATACTCTCTTAGTATAACGACCTCACTTATTTTAAATGGTTCATCATTTTTTTTAAATAAGAAGGCAAGCAATGTCTTTTACACTTTTCCTCTTTAATGAGATAGGACAATGCACAAACCAGACATAGTCATAATTTTTCCTCATATAATGTTTATATGAAGTAGTTGTATCAGTGACATGTAAGCATTTTTTGAGGCTTTGAAAATTTATTATTATTATTATTATTATTATTATTATTATTATTATTATTATTACACTGAAGGTTGTACTCTTAACCAGAAATAACAGAAACAATACTTCTTTTTTATTATTTATTATTATGTGTATACGCTTTATTATGTGTTGGCTATATTTCTTCATATAATTGAAAATTAAAACCACTCCCTCAAATGTTTTTACATTTTCACAGCTAGTTAAAAATTGAGACTGCCTAAATGTTTTGACAATGAARTCTAAATACCAAAGATTAATTCTAACACTGGATACCTTAAAAGACTTTAATGAAGATAGCCAAATACTGTGCACGCTATGCATCAGGCTTACATTCATTACAATGACTCTTCCTTTTTTGGGTGAAGAACACTCACTCAGGCTGAGTGAAACAAAGCAAATTCCCAATTTAGAAACATGAAATATCCCCTGGATAACTCAAGTGGTTTTGTACTTACTGAAAAGGAGACTGAATTCACTATTGTGAGCTTCACTCTTCTATAGATTTACACATGGCAGAAAGCTTTTTTGCCAGAAGTTGAAGTGCCAGAGACTTTCTTGTATTCCAGGGTGTCTGTGTATGCAGGCAGAGAATGCCCAGGGTGACTGCACCAGCAGCTGCACTTCGACCAGCTTTTGGAAGTAGAACATTTTTGGAATGGTTGTGTGAACCTGTCTGCAAATCACTGAGAACTAACATTTCGGCCAGCACCACCATCAGTGCATTTTCAGCTGAGACAGCCTGTGCATTGAGTCTCAACTAACTACTGACAAAAAACGTAATGATAAGGGCAATCTAAAAATATCGAGGCTGAGATTGAGCTGGATAGAGGGAACATAAATCTTTCCCAAGTGAAGGCTGGGGAAGTAGGTGCAACTTTAACGATGGGACTTATATCCCATAATATAACCTGCCATAAAGGATGGGACCACAGCCATAGTTGCTACTTCCTTTGCTTTTGTTGCAGTATTAAAAATTTATCCTGGGRAAAAAAAAACTAAACCAAACCAAACAAAACCAAAATATCAAAAAAGTAAGCTAGGGTAAATATTATTCCAGAGTTTTCTRTTATTATGTTGGAACATTCCCTGTGTGTGAAGGCTGTAGCAGATGATCTGTTTGGACTCTGTACTAAGTGTCAGGCTGACTACATTATGGTGTGCCTGGAAGTATCCCAGTAATCAAGTGAACGTCATGTCTTCATCTCTTCTGCTGAGGACTCATAGGATTCACCAAACTTTAGMTCAGGCTGTGGTTACCTAACTTCAGCTGTGTCTTACCCTGGAGACCCTTCCTTTCCTGATTTTATGGGTGGAGWAGAATTTTAACTGTGTGGATTCCAGTCTTTGCTCTTAAAGCCTTGTTTCCTTGCTTGTCCACACCGGCTTCAGCACCTCACTTCCCTTGTACACATGTACTTGGGYGTTCTTCTAATGGAACCCCTGAGCTGGTAGAATGGTGGATTCTTTAACTGCCACAGATGTGACCCCAGGTCTGGAAAGCTCTCATGGGTTCTCCAGTGCAGGCATATTTATGATGTTCTCCAAAGCAAAGCTTTTCTTAATTTTATCAGCAGAAATAAGGCCTAGTATAAGTGAAAAGTGCCAGGATAAACATCTATTGTGTTGAAAGCTGTAATAGAGAGAAATGTTTAACCAGGCAGGTCTCCACAGGGAGGTCTTTGTCGCCTTGTGTAATTGCTTGAACAGCCTTGTGGCTGCTCTTCTATCAAGGGTGAACACCAGTGTTTTCTGAGCCTGTAGCTTTCAGACTCTGCTGATAGATGGTAGCCATGCATRAGGGAACGAATCTGCTCCAGGGACATCATGCCTTCTGAAGACAGTGATTGTATCCATGCTGTTCCCAGTCAGCTTCCTTTACAGTGGAGTGGCTCCTCCACACAAGTGCATGAATCCAAGCCTTCTCTCAACTCTGCAATTCTTTGGTCTATGCCTGTCCAGAGTGTCAGAAGTAAGGTGAAGTCCGTGTTGCAGCCTGGCGGACAAATGCACTGTAATCTTCCATGGTGAGGTTGCATACAGTATTTACAAACTGGTAAATTTCCACAGGTGTCCTGTGATGTAAATATTTTGTGTTCACTTAAACTTATAAAAATATTTGTTGAAAACTTGGAAGTGATGTACTGCCAAACTACTATGGATATCTGATGACAAAAAAGATGATAAGGTTAGGTGGAAAAATGATTCTATGAGTGACTTAGCTGGGCCTGCTTCAGAGAGGTCCAGGATGCCATTATCCAAAACAGACTCCTTCTTTCTTAGATGCAACATCAATAAACCAGATTCCTCGGTTAAACTTCTGTTTCTGTCAGTCATTCCCTTGAAAAAATCCTGAATATGAGTAATTTTCGTCAAGCTGGGTTTTAACTAGCAGCATCTTAGACCATAACCCAGGTGTACCATTCTACACACTGGTATTTGAAGGCCAATAACATCTGCTGCTTCATCTAGGTGATAGCCATAACTGCACATTTTCCTTTCCCTGGATACTGAGATACCAAGAACCATAATCTGTCTATTTGCTGTAGAGCAGATGACAGGCTTAGGTACCTACTTTAGCTTCAAAGTCCAAGAGGAGAGTGATGTTGATCCAAACCACCCATACTTCCCGACCTCTCACTCACAACTCTCTTTGTTGCACTTAGCAAGAGCTGGRAGCAAGATTGTCTCATGCACCAAGGTACTGACACCATGTGTTTAAAAGTTTTATTCAGATTCAGAATCACAACTCCTTCTCATTAAATAATTTAATAAATTATAAGTGGAGAGACAGCACTAAAAGAAAGGAAGAAGATTACGATGCAATCCTACCTCCACTGAAATTGACAAAACTCCCACTATTGTCTGCAGGGGTGATATCTCCTCCCATATTATATCCACCTACTGTCTCTGATGAAACAACTGTTAAAATCTGTGTCCCAATGATATATTCTGCATATCTCAAATTAATCATATGATGTGACCTTTACATCTGGTACTGGATCAATTAATGAATACTTCAATTTCAGCCCTGATGAAAAGCTTGTGTAGCTGAAAGATTGTTGCACTTATAGCCATTGCCCCAGAAAATCTCTTCTTCTCCTGTAGACTGTTGAAATGACAAGGACAATAAAAATAAATAGTGGTATCACAGAAGGAAAACTAAACAATTAAATTGCAGAAGTAAAAGTTTACTACAATAAATAGTACTAAGAAATGAATATAGAGGTATAGCTAACTAGGGAAGAGGTTTGTTAGCCTGATCATGATGTTATTGTGTGACCTGAGAGAACTTCTAAAGTGCAGGGCTTGTGCATGACCTGCCATCACCCTGATGTTCAGCTGAGCCTGGGTCATATAAGGATTTTCCCTCCACACTGTGGTTTCCCTGAGGGGAAGACATGGTGACCAGAGCAGAGAGTGAAGCCAGACTGGCTTTTAATAGGGCCTCATCACCCATGAATGAATAAAAAAGAGTCCTGGAATGGACGCACAAAAAGTCTGGTTTTTATCTTCAACATTCATTACTACTTATGTGGTAATTTTTCACTGCAAAAATATTTTTAATAGCATTCACACAGAAACCACAAAGAGTTAGATCATAACCTCCAATTTGATTATATGGCAGTGTGGAATTTTGGACAAGATGAAAACAACTTACCCAAAAGAGCTGTTTAGCAATTGTCTAGGATCTTAGTGCTAGAAGTGTCAGTGTATGGCATTTTAATGATTAAACTTATTTAATGATTAAAACAGAATTTATAATTGAACTACCATTTGAGCAGGAGGACAGGCCATGATTAATGGTATGGTTGGCTACTTTAGCACTGCTAAGCCACAGGCTCATAGGTAGCATCTGACTCTGCTTGCTTATATAAAATTTAGAGGAGCTTTTTTTTCACACGGCAGTTCAGCGTGACTGGTTGCTGTACTAAGTTAATTTAAACCATACTATATAGCTGGGCTGCAAATTTTGACATTTCCAGTTGAGTACCCAATTAAAAAATGTGCAAAACTACAGACATAGTAAAATAAYAGTGACTGTGTGCATGGCTTATATGGACAGATGAGACAGGCACATTCTGAGAATTCCCATCGAACAAACTGAAGATGCACAGATAGCTTGTTTTCTGTCTATGATCAGCTAATACAGCCTGATTTTCTCTTGTTATGTCAGTTATCTGTGCTCCTGCTCACTGATAATTCTGGCTTTCTGAACTTTGAAACTTGGGGTCTGCATGCCAAGAGCCAAATGAATTGAAATGGTTTCCTGCTTCGTGGGCACAGCCCTGGTATCATGGCTGCCAGTGGATGAAGACTTTCAGACCAGTAAGATTTTCAACGATGAAACTGAAAAGGATTCTGAAGTTTATARTCATCTGCTGTGACACTCCTACTGACATAGCTTTTCTTGATTCATGAGGAGCATCAACAATTACACAAAATAGTTTTTCATTGCATGGTGTTGAAAAAATAATTTGATTTTGAGACAAGGAGGAAATACTTAGAGGCATTTCTAGTTCACAAGAAATCATTCACAAATGTGACTGAGTCCCTAAATAATTTTTAGAGCTCTAGTTGGCCTTACTGAAGTAGTGGGTTTGGACCAGATGATGTTCAGAAGTCCCCTCCAACCTTAAACATGTGGTTCTGTGATTTCATGAACCACACATCCTGAGCTTATATGGCATCATATGATGGCAAAAAAAAAAGAGAAAAAGTCGCAGACCTATGAGACCATCCACAAACTAAGTCCAAGTCAGTAGTTAATTCAAAACCAAAAGAGTTTTTCAATTGTACAGATGTTTCAGGAAAATATGAGTGAGTGGATTATTGTCACATTAACAAGGATGTTCATACTTGGTATTGCTAAAACAGTTGTCATTTCTGCTGAAGAACTACTTGGTGGAGTATGTCTGCCTTATTTGATGGCAGGTAAGCCAGAAAGGGAAACAAAATATAGGAAAGTGGCTCTGAAGACATTATGAAAGAATGACTGTGGGAAGGTACCACATATCTGGGTAAAGCATTATGGACTGTAATAGTGGGAAACAATCCAGGCTTGGCAAGTAGACTGATAACATGATCTAATAAGACTTTTCCATCTGTAATGTCTCTGATGTCTAGCTAGAGAAATAAAAAAATACACATTTGATATGCAACTTGTTTTGTTCCAGACTTGCTTCTGTTTGGATTGTTGCATGACATATCCCTGGCTCATGTTTTTAGGGTCCTTTCTGAGGACTGGAGGTGAAGGAGAGTATACATTCAGGTGTTGTTCTGAAAGAGTTGGGTTTTTTTTTTACACACATGAAGATCCATTATCTTGGCAATGCTCCTGGGGCTTCTGCAGGTTTGTACAGGAGACAAGGRTCTTGCACTGGTTATATGCAATATTTCTCAGTTCTTGGCATTATTGGATAAGCTTTTCCAAAGATAACCTCATCCATATCCAATTTCATATAAAAATTCAAAATAAAATCCCCAAAACAGCAGCAATTTACTTATTTTAAAAAGTTGTCTGCCAGCACTTCTCTTCAAAACTTTTACTTACTGTATTTCCTGCCTCTGTCCAGCTGGGATCCAGAAATGAGTTATTCTTCTTCCCTCCCTGGAAAGAACAGACTTTCCCAGTTATGTCTCAACTGCTTATTTTTTTTCTAGAGATGTAACAAGAGAGCTCAGCAGTCTCCTCACCACTCCCTCTATATCTTCAACCACCATACAGGCACTTTGTAATTGTGATCTTCACAGAAGACAGAAACAAGTCCTACTAGGTCTTCCAGACAAATGCACTTGTCTGTAGACAGATGGATCTGTCTACCTGGATTTACKGTGGACCGTGGTGACAGAGCAACAGGCAGGCAGGCACCTGAGCTTTGGGGGACTGCAGGGACACTGACAACCTTAATARGTCATTTTCTCTATGGTCAGAAACCTGAAGAGACTGGGGTAAACTTCTGCAAATCATACCCCAAATCACTCCTGTCTATGCCCCYGAAAACATCCCTGTCTCTTGCCAGTACTTTTTGCAGGGATGAATTTTTCTCAGTTAACAAATGTCTTGTTTTAATTCTGTTTATCATTACAGTCACATCACATGGCTTCAATGTGCTCTTGACTCAGGCCACATCTTCCACTGGCGAGAAATACAGGTGTTCCATGTGAGAAATATGGCTGCTGGAAAAACTGTTAAGTATTTCACWAAGAAAAACATTAAAATTCAATTGGACTAGCAATTAGAGGTATAAATRCCTGTGATCCAGCCCAGACATGGTTAAAACAGCCCTTAAATGTATCAGCAGGAGCTATCCTGAAATGAATTAATATAAAGCAGGCATGCAGAAAGCAGCACTCCTCCTATCTTAAATATCCTGCACACCATGACCAGCAGCATCTTCTATTTCTTAGTGGTATATCCCTCAGTAAGTTTTCAGATGACTGTGCAGAGCAGGTGCCACGACAGAAGAATGGGATGCCATCCAGGGCAGCCTGGACAAACCTGAGAACTGGGCCCTCATGAGGTTTACCAAGTTTAAGTGCAAGTGCACCAGCATCAGGCATTGCACTAGGTGGTAAAGACGCGAAGRACAAAGTGATGGTAGTGTGAATGAAGGCTGCATGGGCCACTGGATCTAAATGCACAAGCAAAATCTCTAGTTATGTTTTTACTCAGTATAGATGAAAGATAAATTCAAAAGTCAAGAAATCAGAGCAGATAGGAGATGCATCAGATCAGAAAGTGAAGCAAGAATTCAACCTGACACATGAGGGCTGACAAACATTATGATCCAGAGTTTCAGTGCTGACGCCATTCCTCTGACTTGCACATTCTATCATAGAGGTTACTTTTGTTTAGCAAGGAAAATATCCATAAAAGAAAGCTTGATGTCTGTGGTATTTAAAGGACGCTAGTTAAAACAGCAAGGAAGGAAGAATTTTAATCTAGTATGACATTAGGAATAAATTAGAATGGCATTAAAGGAGACTGAAAAGTCTCCTGAATAAAAATTGCTTCTACTTCTCAGTCAATAACATGCTGGGCTCCTAATGAGATATTGTCATTCTGATCCTAATTACTTGTAACACACAGAATTATTCTCCCCATATAGAATCTGTAGCTAATCATTTGTGTCTATCACTGAATGTTTTAATTAGTCTTCGTTAAAAAAAAATATACTGAATCTAATTTTTTTTTCCGTATGTTAAAAAAAGGTTAATGATGTACTGTAAAACAACCCTTGGCAATATTGAGAGGCTTACATTTCCTTGAGATGCTATAAAAACCATACCTTTGGAGGAAGGGGACACAAAGAGAATGTGAACCTTTGAAATCTTGACACATGGGGTTTATGCAGAAAAGGAGGCAAATCTTCCTTTAATGGAACATGAAGCCTTGTGCCACTATAAATCTTAGAAAATTCCACATGAYCCAATTAGACATTTTATGCTATCACTGAGAATTCTAGAGCTCAGTACTTAAAGGAATCAGTTCATCYTCCATCTGAGTTGTGCTTAGGCTTTGGTATCCCTACTCAGACCTTCCATCTGGGATTGGTGTTTATTGCGTCTGAGCTTTAGACAGTAAAAGAATTAAATACAATACAACTGATCTCTAAGGACTACTATTCCTACTCACTATTTTATTAGAATACTTTGTGGACAAAAGTAGAATTCTTGAATTTAGTTTTCCTATTCCAGGTCTTCTGAGAGACGAACAACATGAAAGGGCACACAACGTTTACATTGGAGATGGTCACTTGCTAAGCATGTTTTCAGCTGTCAAAATGGAAATGATAAAAAAATATTTCTTGCCATTTTTTTTTCAGATTTCACACCATTGTCTTTATAAGGAATCAAATGATTCATTTTATTTTACTTAGATCATCTTTCATATTTTGTGATTTTGTAGATTATTTATGGGCACTTYCTGCTGGCAAAACTGAAAGATTTGAGAACACTGACAGTTCAAAATTCTTCTGAATTTGTTTTCATACAGGATATCAAAGGAAGCAGAAGAAATGCTTTGAGAATTCAATCACCAACTCAATTGAACATTCCTGATAAATTTATAAATATAAATACCTGAGAGAATATAAGGAAACACAAAGTAAAGTGAGTGCTCTATTACTAAAGAGAAATCTAACATATTAGTATGATAACCCCTGTTTAATCAGATTACATTAATTTAAATTGCTCTGAAGTGAGAGGAAATAAATAGGAGGGCAGGAGAAATTGTAAGTTTTCCAAATTTGCTCTTTGGTAAAAAACTGTCTGCATTGGCACAGAAATGGCTAAGCATATGAAAAGCAAATAAAAGAGCATGTTGATTTTCTTTCTGCATTGGGYTGTGGAAAGATTCCTGTTCAGATAGCTAGAAAAAGCCACTCCACCAAAAGAAATATCGCTTCTCACTGTAGCTGAGCAGACATCTGCTGTGGTCTGAGAAGGACTGAGAGGGACGATCTATCAGGGAAACAAGTTTTCATGGAGGAGTGCCCTTAGTATACTGTTGTATTTAACTTGTATATTATATTATATTATATTATATTATATTATATTATATTATATTATATTATATTATATTATATTATATTATATTATATTATATTATATTATATTATATTATACTTATGATTAATAGATTATATTGAACGGTGAAATATTAAATGTATTTTAGTGAATACTAGATGCTTTAAAATGTTATCAATGCAGAAAAGACACTAAAGTT
The DNA here is from genome assembly GCA_014549065.1 of Cardinalis cardinalis. Taxonomy (NCBI): domain Eukaryota; kingdom Metazoa; phylum Chordata; class Aves; order Passeriformes; family Cardinalidae; genus Cardinalis; species Cardinalis cardinalis. The sequence continues at coordinate 453,968 of JACDOX010000027.1, forward strand.
ATGGTATGTCACAAATTCACAAATTTATTCCTAATTAAAAAGGTAAAATTGTCCTGCCACAGGAGAGGTCTTAATCAACTATTTGCTACCTTTTACTTTCTTCCTTTTTTCTGTCCATTCTTTATCTGTCATTACCATTCCATTTTCTTCCTTATCTCCTAATTTTTTTGAGGAGAGAACACAGATACATTCTTCCCCTAAAATAATTCCTGTCAATTAAAATCTTACTTGATTGATAGCTCATGATAGCACAGAAGAAGTTTAAACCAAATGATTTAATGACAATCAAATGTCCCAGGGAGAGGTGACAGCTTCCCCTTTTAGATAGTCCTAAGAGCTCTGACGTTGACCTAAAAGCTATCTAGCCCTTGCCAGGGTTAAAAGCTGTCCTTCCATTAAAGCACTATCAGAGTCGATACTGAGGTTACCTGAGGTGAAATGTCTGATGGCCCAGTAAGGCTGCACAATTTATCAATCCCATTCTCAGATAGTTGTGCTGTTCAAGGAGCAGTGTTTAGGGAATGTCATTGTGGAATTCGGGAAAGTGTTTCATTGTTTAAGGAGAATGGTGCAGTTTAAGCCCATTAGCATGTGCTAAGTAAGAAGGGGAAGCATTAGTTTGCTCCTATGAAAGCATATTTTGCAATTACAAGTTAAATTTAAAATCTTAAAACTATTTAGAATTTGCTTTGCTATTAAAAATATTTATGAATATTTCATTTACAAATGAAAGTAAACACAGTTCAGCCAAATTCTTTATTGAGTATTTGTTTCAAAACAGAAGTAGAAAAGCATGTTAGACAATGCCTCTGATATTTTGGTCTGCAAAATTAAGGAACTTTGAACAAGTTTTTTCTACTCCATGAATAATTGTCTTTCACCTTTTCTTGATAAAGGCAGACAACTTCTATGAGTACAAAATTAGAGTGATAAAATTGACATAATTTACAGAAAACTCCACATTAGTACCGGACATTAGCAAAGCATGTTTTGATACAAAAGCTTTCAGACCTGGCCTCCTTTTTTGAAGACCTTTTTCCACGCTGAGTTAAATGCTTGCATGCATTTTATTTATCACTTTTTTAATCCACTTTAATAATTGAAAGACACATTTAGGGAAAAATGGGAAAACACTCAAGAATCTCAGTATATGTATTGTTATAGGATTCCTTTAATGGGAATGTGATTTCTYATAAATAAAGAAGTCAACATGATCACTAATACATTGTAAGAAGCTCACAATGTATGCTTTTTTTCTTTTTTGAAGAGCTTCCATTAGCCAAGTTACTAGAAGGTATTTGGATATGCAATGTAGGACAAAAAAATCCATGACATATTTAATATAAAGCATATTTGTTTGCTTAGAAAAGGTAACATTACTGGTATTACGAATTAAAACACATGATGAATTTTGACTTATAAAAGCATACAATACTACTGAACCAAAAGTGCTATGTTGTTAACATCTCATATTTCCTTAGATTACTATAAAAGTCACCTGAGGTGATTATATTTTTTCTAGAAATTATCTAGTTTCACTTATATTTCTTTTTTAGTGGAAATAAAAATAATAAAAAAATACACTCTGTATTGTTCCCTGCTCATTTTTAATCCAATCCTGCAAACACTTTTTAACCAGCAGAAGAAAGAATCCTGGTTCTARCAGAAGCTTTTGGGCTTGCAGGATCCCACCCTTGATAGTGCTTACTATCAAGAGCAGTAAAAGCACCTCCAATGGATTACTCCTAGTGAGCACTGTGCAGGCAGTGAGCATCTGCAGCTTCACATCTTTTTGTGGATTCATGGTTCAGTTTACATTATGTCATCGAAACAACGTCATTTTCTAATGTTCTCATAAAAAAAAAATCCAAACAGTTCCTCTCAAAGACCATGTTGTTAATTTTTAATTCTGTTAATTCTGTCTTGGCAAGCTTTTAGGAATGATCTAGTCTTGTCCTCCTTCTTGCTCCTCCTCCTGCAAAATATGGAAAAAGAACTTTAATTATTACCTGTAATTATATGTAACATAGTAAGACTATATACTATATTTACTTGTGAAACAGACATGTGAAAAGGAAAGATGGACCCTGGAGCTGAATATTTCTCTCTTATGCAGGCAGCTGTGAAATTAAACTGATCTTTCAGCTTCTTCTTTAATCAAAATAACATAGATTCTGAGAATTATAAATCTTGTGGTGGAGAATCCCAGAGCGCCATTTTCCCATTGCTAAGACTCCAAAGTCAGACTTCACTTTGATTGCTTTAATCTCATCTAAAACACTCTTTCAGTATAGCACACAATCTAGATTGTTTTCAGATATCAGAAAAAAATAATTAGCAACTCCAGATTTTGTTAGGGTATTTTTAAACAGAAATACAGTTTTTTCTTTTGAAATCTGTATTTTTAAGAGTCTTTTTTCCCTCTGTCCTAACTCCTAAGATAACTGAGATACTATTTGATATGTGTTATAATATTTAAATGTATGGCTTTTTTTACCTTGTGCCTTCCTGGCTGGTTGTGCTTTCCTTACAGGTGCTTCTAGAAAACAGAAATATCGCAGTCAGAATTTATTTGCTGGAGCCTTTGAATTAAAACTCATTAGAAATATTGGAAACTCATTGCTGACTTTTGAAGTTTGTTCTTTAAAGTTTTCAGTAAAATAAGAATTTTGTTCCAGAAGCATGTTGGCTTGATCACCTGAAATATGAATGCTTGTAATACAATTCCCACATTTCTCTCACGTGTATTAAATCTTAGTAACATTTTAAAACTATTTTTGCATTATAAACATATGAATTAATCCATTATCCACACTGATCTTCTACAGATGGTTACATGATGTAGGGAGGTGCCAGGGCACTTTGCCTATGCTCTTCACTCATGAAACACCGTGTGACACTGTGTCAGTGAAGTACAAACTCAGGTTAAGGCACATAACTCAGTCTCAGCTTTTGGCAGCAGATGTCCAGGTCTGTTGCATGGACATTACTTCAGGAATTATTCAAAAGCTAAATGTGTGGAACTATTACAAGATATTGGCCACATATCCAGATGTATTTTGGGTTTGATTTGTAACTGCATTGTGAGTCCACAGTACGATTCCACATTTAGGGTTCAGTTAATTTTCTCAAGCTTCTGCTTTAAAAGGTGGAGCAGAGCAAAGGCTATTGGATAGCTACCACCCCCATTAGACATATCCTTTTTATTTCACTAATTCAGTGAAACTATCGACTTGTTTTCCTTTTTCTCATCAAATCTTGAGACTTTTTTTAACCAGATGTCTCCTCATTGGGAGGAAGAACATGTCACAAGGATAAGAAATAGTTCGACTGTTACCATCACAGAAATGTTACTTCAGAAATTTTTCCTTGTTTACAACCATGAAGTATTTGTATAGTAACTTAACAAGCTGCAGGCAGTTCTCTTTTCATCCTTATGTACAGGGTATATAAATGCATAGCCCTGAGATGCAGGCTTGACCTCATTCCAGCTGAGACTAAACAGCAGGTATCTGCATCACCAGGGCAGAAAATTCCAAGCTCTGCACTGCCCTGACAAGGACAGAATATGGTCCATCCAAAGTGTGCTTTCCATACTTAGGTGCTGTCTGTACAATTATGCCATCAGGTAAGGTTTGTGTTTGAAGATCACACCCATCTGTCATTTTCAGGCAACAGGAGACTCCCCAGCATGCCTTGTACTACTCAGCACTGAAACTGTACAAACACTTTGTATAAAACTTCAGTACTTGGCACAGACTTCAAAATTAAAAAGGCAGAAACACAATTATTTAATTTCATTGCCCACAAGACATGTTTTCTCCTATGTATTTAGTTCAAAGGCTGACAGAAGAACCTATTCTGCATTATTAGAATTGGAAAAAGACATAAATACAAAAGAAACCCTAAGCAAATTACTTTTTAACTTTGAATGAAGATCACTAAACAATGGTTGTTAAAGTCAAAGAACAAATTGCTGGTACAAAGGCAGAGTGAATTCTATTTGACTTCTTTTGGACCTTTATTCCATTCTGGTTTTTGAAATCAAGAGCTTCCTTCATTTAACACCAGGACAAAGGTAGAGAAATTCCAAGACCCTGTGAGATGTTTACTCAAGCCCAGAGGTTTATATTCCCTGCACCCCACCCACTCCTTCACAACACTGAGAAACTCTGGCAGCAACAGATCACATTTACATTGACAAGAAATAACTCAAGTTAAAAGCAACTCACGTGGTCTTCTTCTGTACGTGCTGCTTAAAGAAAAGCAAATTTTTTATGGTTCATGTTCCTTCAAATGTTTTACCTAAGCTTTGTGCTTAAGCATTTCCTCTTGTCTACTATGTTTGCCAAATCTTTTAGTTACTTTAGCCACAAGATAAGCCTCAGCGTTTTTCTTTGCAACATCAGTGAAAGAATTCTTTTCCAAAACAACTATAAAACACTTCTTGCTAAAATTCTGGCTTCAGACCTAGTAGTTTTTATGAATAGATACTGAAAAACCTCACCTGGAATGATCACTTTGGACAAAGCAGGCCTTAGTGATACTGAATTTTTGACAAACTAACCTTCCAGATGAACTTTCTTGATTTCTCTCTCGATAATCTGTGGCTCTCCCTCAATTACTTTAGTAACCTTGGTGTACTCAGTTCCGGCTATGGTAAGCATCAAAAACAAATAAGTTAAATCTGGCATAGCATTTTTCCATATGCAAGGGGCCCTCAGTGGAAACAAGGTCATTTTTGGGCATAGGTATTGCAGGCTACCATGCTATTCATGTCATGAGGCATGTTATCTCTAGGGATGAGTCATTCATTGCAGTCTTGGTTTAAAGTTCTGCTTCAGCAAAGACTGCTAATTGTTTTAAGCAGTTCTGGATGTTTTATGAGCAGAATTAAAGCCCATATGAAAGCATTCCTTTATTTAGACACTGATAATACATATTTTTGTGTCAGTACTCAAATTCAAATGGTTAGGAAATTTTTCAGTAAAAAATAATTTTATGTAGACAAGAGGGCCATAAAGCATTATCACCAACAACCCTAAAGCAGCATGTGTGTCTGCTTTTATTGGCTAAATGTATATTAAAGTATTATCATGGCAGCCWAGGGTAACTGACCGGATAAATCACGGAAAAGATAGAGAAAAATCAAATTAAAGAAAAAGAAAAATCTGCCTACTTGGTTCATTCTGTAAAGTGAGATGCTTATGCAAACTAACACATAATAGCAAGGAAAATAACAAGAATTCAAGAGATTATTTTGTCTTCAAATTTCCTGGAGAGAAACKATCTCTTTTCCATACACCTATATGCTCTAAGATGCGCCTCTTCAGATTACACTTATTTAATTGTATACCTCTGTATCTGCAGGTGATTACGAGTATAGTTATAATTTGATTCTGGTATCAGACCAGAATTCTACAGATAAAATATCTTCCTGCACCTTGTTCACTGGTTTAAACCAATAGAACATAGGAATGTATATACAGGAATTTTCTTGCTGCAATTTTTTAATTTCCAGCTTTTCTTTTAAACAGTCAATCCAGAAATAGGCATCTCCAGAGAGCAAAGCTTTTCACATAGCTGAGATACTTAGGAYAAAATGAAAAACCCTGTGGAAGTTTCTGTTTCTGTCCAATATTATAGGTGAATTCTGGCTTAGGTCTGTAAAACTAAGATTAAGATGTTTGAAACAGACAGTTATGGTCAATGGGAGTCATAGCCTATCTTGGCTTTTCTCTAAGACTAGCTGTGTTATCAACTGGCATATTTAAGTTTGGTCGTCAGCTGTTCAGCTGTTCAGCCAATAGAAAATTTTTCACTTGACAGAAATTTAAGTAACATCCACACAATAGTGCTTTTGAAAGACAATGAGATTTAGTTCAGTGAACTAAATGGGGCTGTAAGTTACTTTACTGGAATACAACTTTGTAACTTACTGAAAAGTGAACATAAAATTAAATGGATTGATTTAATTTATGTCAAGAGAAGCATCCATCCATATTTTTGAGCTTCTGACTCAGGATTAAACTAACATTTACAAAAACCGTATCACTTAAATTCTTTTTTTATTACCCATTGCTATTATAGATAGTTTCTCTAATCTACATTAAGCAGAGAACATTCCAAATTCWTAGATAAAGATTAATTTCAAAAGCAGAAGTTCTTTCACTATTTTCTACAGCTACTGGTTATGTACTGCCAAAACGGTTAGAATTAAGAGAGCAAGAAGGAAAGATAACCATTCCTTGGAATGCTGTATCTGAAGAGAATTAAAGTTAATTTCTGGATATCCATCACCTGTAAGCATTTAAAGAAGATGTTAAACATGCCTTTAATTATTAACTTGAGGGCAATGAACATTCATTTCTGAAGAACTGATAAGTAAAATGAATTTGGCCAGTTACAATATGTTCCATTTCATAGTGTTTTTCACAGATTAAAATTTGCTAAAAAATATTGGAATAAATCTTCATTGCTCCCCTGGGTTTTAATTCAGTAACCTTTTAAAGACTGAAAAAACCAAAATATTTTTTTTCCTGTGATCAATGGCATGAAAAAAGTTGATTAATCAAGCTTTGGTTCTTACTGCCATTTCACAGATATTTGGCACTAGAATATAGTGTTCTATTTTTTCCATTAAAATTCCACTTGTTCTACATCAGTCTTTAAAATGTTAAGTTCAACATATCTGAGAGGGGTTTCAGTTATCATAACCTGTTGCAAAAATGTTAGTTATAATTCTCTCAATTACCTCCCTGCAGAAGTCTTTTGATTTCTTCATCTTCCAGTAAATGACCATCACCTTCAATAAATTTGGTCACTTTGGTAACCTCTGATAGGATACAGGTTATGGCAAAAAAGTTGGTTTACAGAAAACATTTGGCAATCCCACAAGAGCATATATAATCATGTCATAGCATTGTTCTGAATTTAAAAATTCATGTTATGTTATCAAATTTCACATAAACACTGGAAACACCATATTCTATGACAAACATAGCATGCTATATATTAGACCCAGGCAGCTTCAGCTCTAGAGCTGACTGAAATATGAAGATCAAGGACTCAAACCAGAATTTTACATTTGATGGGTTCTGAGGGTTAATCTCAGGGTAAGATTTTGCAGTATGAACATAAATTCTTTAAATATGGAATATCCACTCAGTAATTACATATATATATATATATATATACACACATATATATTAAAGAAATGAAATTAAACAAACATACTAACCTTCTTCAAGGATTTTCTTTAACTTCTCTTCATTGTCTGAACCTCCTGCAGTAATTCTGGTATATTTTATTTCAGGCCCTGGAAGAAATTATATAAGATAGTGGCTTTTATCAGATATAACAGGTTTGTCCTTTAAATTATATTTTCCTATTCAATTCCTGTGGTGATTCCATAGTTAAGATGCTGTAGTCTCCTTATATGRTAGCTTTTTTTTTTGCCATTTCCAAAATTAAACTGAATGAGCATTAAAAACAGTAGTTAGAACTAGTCCTGAAAGTAATTAGGCAAATTTGTCGTAATTAGAAAAATTACCTGCCTACATTCTTAGAGTAAGACACAATTTTAAACTCTGTTGTATTAGATCATAGATCAGATATTTCTGCCATCCACTATTAGTCTGAATTGACTGTTGCAAATAGACATTTTTGCTTTTATTATTGCTTTGAATCATTTGAAGACTTAATATTTGAGGTTCCTTATCTGTTTCTACAGATTTAAAATGAGATACAGGTCTGAAATTCTGGCATTTTACATTCTATTTACCATTTCACATGGGATATTAGTGAGAATTGAGAAAATTATATTTTATTTGTCTCCCCTATAATTTTTTGCCAGAAAATAGTCCCAGGTTTATTCATAAACCACTAATGCCTTTCATTCAGTTATTTTCATTGTAGTAAAAAGTTGTATGATAATAACTTAAGCATGACTTTTTATTTCTGTCTTTCTTAAATTACTTTGGTTGAATTTCAATATTTTCTAAAAAAACTGAATATTAGKACTTACAGCTAAGTCAATATGTTGTTATAACAGTGTCTTTTCCTTACAAGCTCTCTAGCAGACAGAATTTTAATGGCAGCATTCAAATAGATATTTAAGCAAGATGATCAAAAAGTGTCAACAGAGAACTCCATATATCACCTACTATGCTTAAATATGCCTTACTCCACTTATCAATTTCTAGGATGCTTAAAGAAATAGCTCTGTAATARGTCAAATACAATTGAAATTGGCCAAGGAATTTGGGAGCTTGTGTGTGATAAAATCCAGGGATGCAGRTGCATATTGATTTTATCTTACATTTGTTGTATCCAAGTGTCTAACTTGCGGATGTCAGATCAAGTCCCCCCCTTACAGAGAAATAGAGATCTTCTTCTGACATGGCGGTCAAGAGAGCTTGGGATGACATGTAAAAGTAGGCATCTACACATTAAACACCTGTATTTGGTAAAATGAATTATACCTTCCCAGAGGTATATAATCCAGAAGTTCAGGAAAAAAAAAWATTTCCTTGTTAAGCAAAGCAGAGTACAAAAATGCAATAAAAGCAGTCTCATTCTGAAATGGTACCAAGAAGTTAGCAGAAGTAGACACCAAAATATGAAAATAAAAACAAAAAGAAAAGGACACATTTTCATAGTTTTGCATGCTGTTAAAATATTGTTSCTATTTATGTATATGTGTGTAGGACACATGGCCAGCTTTACAGAGACAGTGGGAAGTATTAAGGAAAATTCAACTGTCAAGGAAATGCAGTTTAGGCACTAGGATAGAACTTAAGATATGTTATTTTTGTATGCAAAGGTAGACTTTACTAAGAATGAATATCTCAGCTTAATTTACCTTGAATAATTCTTTCTTCTGTTACTTTTTTCTCTGTCACTTCCACAGGTCGTCCATCAATGATTTTGGTGTATGTTTTAATAATTGGTTCTACAAGGATTTTTAAATTCAAGGCATTAATCAAGTGATGAACTTTCAAGTGTTCTTTTTGAGATGTGGAAACTGACTGAAGCACAGAAGGAAATATCATAGAATATTTTATGAAAAATAAAAATGTTCAGAGATAGGAACTAAACCTACTCAAAATTTAGGATGATTGTGTGATTTGTCCTTTAAAACCATCCTACATGTGAAAATCTCAATGCCCTAAGCAAAGAGAAGGCAAGGTTTACCTCTCTTTCTGACAAAATTGCCTTTTAATCACAGAATCACATACTACACACTTGATTTCAGGACAGCAATGAGCCAGCAATTCTTGACTGAGATATGATTGACTCAGCATGCAGAGTATTTCTAAACTGTCTTGACTGAAGCTATGGAACACAACTAGGGAAAAAAAAACTCTCAATTTTTGGAAACGCATGAGAATTAAAAAGTAGATGATGCAATAAAATTGCAGCACTTCACAAAGGTCTTGTTAAAAACCAGAACATCTGTCTAACATGAATCACCTAGATAAAGTATAAACTGAAGGGGAATAGTGAATGCTAATGCAGATTGAGTTGCTGAAAACATACCAACCTCCATGAATCACTTTAGTTATTGTCTCCCCTTCCCTGACTATTTTGAACTCAGGTTCCCCTTCAATTAATTTAGTGAGCTGTGTGATAGATGGGTCTGTGACATAGGAAAAAAAAACAACATGTTACAAATAGTCATAAAATACTTGTAGTATTCCATGGGGGTGAGATGAAGCTTGCATTTTCTCCCCTTACTCTAGATAAAYCAGATTATTGTAATAGAGGGCTATTTAAATCTGAGAGGTTATTTGTGGCAACATTTACAGTCTTGTGTTTTCTCACACAAGACCTTAAACAAAGATCTTGTTGTACACTTACTCTTTATTTATTTTGTGTATGTAATATTTTTAACATTTGTTGACAAGTTCCAGGCAATAAACCAGATCATCAGCAGCAGAAAGGAATATTTTTCTATATATATTGGTAAGAAGGTTACTCTGCATCTTTGCAGATATCTTACAGCTGTTGCTCCACTAGTGATCAGCATGCAATCTACATGGGGAGAGCTTTTTGGTTTTTAGTTATTTTTATTATTTGTTGCTTTGGAGTTTCTTTTATTTTTGCTTTGATGTTTTTTTACATGGCTTTTTTTTTTTCCCTTTGTATTTAAGACTTGGCCAGTGGTTACACAGCTCAAAAAAACCCCCAAACAAACAAAAAGCACTTTTGAGATCAGCTGGAATGGCTGTAAGGATATTTATCAGTATTACTGGCTATCATGCRTGAGTAATTTTGATTACACTGATCCAAATGTATCCCTGTCTGACATGCTAAAGCAGGAGATACTAGATAAATTAGGAACATACCATCAATTAGCAGTAATATTATGGTTCTTCTCTAATTAGTGCTGTGGGACTCTTTTTACTAAAGAAGCTGCTGTAAAACAAACTTTCTTTATTCCTTATTCAGAGAYGGAAACTTAGCATAATCCATCTTTTTTATTTTCCTTAAAAATCCCTTAAATATCTTTATATGGATTTTTGTAGAAATTGATTGTGAATTGATTTTTTTTCCATAATTACTGATCAGGATATAACAATAGCTTTTAAAGATGTGTGCCTCCTGTTAATTTTTGCAAACACTCAATATAGGCAACCTTCAATAATAAAAACCAAAAATGTTTTGGGTTGTTTTTCAGTAGTAAATGATTGCATCAATTAAAATTTAGAAATAAATAATTCAGATGAAATTATATGATAGAATCATACAGATTCCCAGTTATTATAGACCTCTATTAATTTATTCTGAGTTATAAACATCTGAACAAGCCCTCACTTCTTTTATTTTTAGTAGGATTGACTGCAAAATATTTATAAATATTTTAAAGTAACTGTCTTACAAGACTCATTCCCTGCTTCTGTTTTAGACCTGGAGGAATTTTTTGCACGTTGAGAATCTATTAAATAGCAATTTACATTGATAAAAGTGATGAATATAAATGAAATAATGTAAAAGTTGTATTTATGAATACTCATAAATGCTTAATTTTCACATTTTTCAACAACTGTACCTTTTCATGTGATTGATACAGCAGATGTGTGCAAACCAAAAGGTGAAGGCATAGCCAGCTATATTGCCTAGTCTAGGATCAATCCTTTGTATATTTTATCTGTTAAAATTTGGGTTTCAGTCAGATTTAACTCTACATCTGTTTAATCTTTTAGATCCCATMCATACTCAAGTACAAAAAATGGAAGAACAACACAAGAAGAAAACACTGAGACAGGAAAAGGCACATATCCCCCTCTAAACTTGGTGGGGAGAGATGTAATTATTTTTTAGTGGAAATTGCCCTTGCATCATGATTTAGTAGAACTTCCTGACAAAAATTAACATTTAACTTTGCCAGCTTTTATCTACAGACTGTTGTGGATTTGTGTGGTTCTGATGGAATCTGCCACTCACTACTGTTACTGAGAAAGCTCAGAAGTGACAGAATTGGTTTTATTTGGTCTATATCTGAAGCAATTATCAGCAGAAAGGCTGCACTGTCCAGAGATCTTTCCTTGGAGAGTGTCCCAAAGCAGAAACACTGCACCAGAAATGGAAAGGAATAGCCCTCGAATATTCACTAACATTTTTGTCCTCTATTTGGTGACTAAAATGTAGTTCTAAATTTGACTATACAAGTGCTCAGACTTTTAATATTTCAGTAAATACTTCAAAAAATATTTCATTTTTTTAATTTTAATTTTTTCTTTAAAAGATTATTTTATTTCAGTTGATTTTCAACTTCTAAACATCCTGTAAATAATCTCAATTATATACTCACTCTCTGGGTTTAACAGAGCAGAAGAGGTGCTTTCAGAGAGTGATTCACCCTCACCATAGCAAGATTTCTAATACAGCTTGGATGAATTACCATATTAAATAATCTATCCATTTAAACTGTACTGTGGATCTGATTTAATGATGGAGACTAGGCAACAAAGATCAGCATATATGTTAAATGGCCTCTAATCCTAAATGGAATGAAGCACAGACAAACTCCTGAAAAAGTAAGCATTTGTCACTTCTTCTGGAAGGAAATCATGCCAGAAACACTGATTAAGCAGTCTGGATAAAATTCTTTGCATGACCTTTTTAACTGCCTTTCTCAGTTGAGAGAAAACAAATTCCCTTTCAGCATTTTTATTTCAATTGGAAACTGGATCTCATCAGCTTTACTTAAGTTATAAATCATGAGTGATTTTAGCAGTCCCATCCCCACATTTTCTTCTTTTCAGTCCCATCACTAATCTTTAAATCATGCTTCTGTATGGAGAAATAAAAAAAGCTAAAAATTGGGTAGATATTTTCAGGCATCCAACAGATATTGGTAGTTAGAACTGATTGAAAATTATAGGAAAATTAACCAATTTTTTTCTTCAAAGTGTAAGAAACATATCTACTTTAAAGTATCTGTTTTAATTACAAAAAAGGAAATGTCTTAATTAAAAAAAAGATGATAAAATAAATGGTTTAAAAATATATTATTTAAGATATTTTTAAATACCCATAGAAAAAGGARAAAACTCATTTGGGGAGAAAAACTATGGATAATCTTTTCATACAAAATATTTCAGTCAGTTCTAATTGCAATATTTGTATCTTTGCTTTTCCAGCAAAGTACTTAGCATCCTGGAGTTGCTGGGTATAAAACGCGTCCCGTTAAAGAAATATATTCAAGATATATTCTGAATATGTATATGAACATATGCAGAAATATATATACCACAGGCCTCATTTACCTTCCTTTGTGATGATAGGCTGGACGTTGCTTTCAATTATGTTAATTTCTGAAAATATAGAAAATGGAATATACAGTGCATTCCATTCTTACAATTTCTTTGAGGCAACCATCAGTTAGATTTGGTCTTCTCATGAGGATGTGGGTAAAATCATAGATATTAATGGGTGGAAGAGTAACAGAAAAGGATCTAGAGTATGAATCTTGGTTCTGGTTATGAAATGGTGATCCACTCCGGTCACCTGCAGACAGAATCTACTGACATGGTATTTGCTTTTTATGAAACCCATGGGTCATGGCACATGTGATGATGTCTGGTACATAATAGAGAGGGCTTGTACGTTTACCCACACAAAATTTTGCACAATTCCCTGACATGCCTTATGCCTAAATATTGCCCTTTTCATTTGAGAGTTGATCAGGCACACACAGGAAACATTCAGAACTATAGGTAGAACATTACAGAACATTTGCCCTTGGAAGATCAAGTTATCCACCCAGGACAGACTCAAGTATTCATTGAACACCTCTGATAGTGATTTGGTTCATACTCATCCATTGGAGAAGCCCACACTGATAGGGATTCCAGCCTTCCCAGACTTTCACTCAACTGAATCTACAGCTACAGCTTTCTAGGTGTCCACATTGACCACTCTAGCTTAATTTTTGCAGGCACTGCTTCCTGTGCTACTCTCACTGGCCATGGGAGGTAGAATCATAGAGTATCTCAATTTGGAAGAGATGCATAGGGATCATCAAGTCCTTCTTCTCCAAGGAGAAGGAAGACTAAGCCATATGACCAAGGATGCTGTCCAGAAGCTCCTTGAACTCTGTCAGGCTTGGTGCTGTGACCACTTTCCTGAGGATCGTGTTCCCTTGACTTACCATCCTCTGSGTAAAGAACCTTTTCCTAATGTCCCATCTGAATTTTGCCAAGGCAGCTCCATTCTATTTCCTCATGTCCTGTCATTGGTCACCATAAAGCAGACCAGCATACCCYCTCCACTGCCCTTCTTGGGGAAGGCAAGGGTTGAGATGGGGTCACTGCTCAGCAACAAGGTCACCTCTCTACCTTCTCTTATCYAAAATGAACAAGCCAAATGACCTCATCAGCTCCTCAAAGTCTTGACCTCAAGACCTTTCACCATCTTCATCACCCTCCTCTGGACACTRGGCCAGAAACTGGCTCACAAAACTGTCCCAGCACGGGACAGCACCTCGAGGTGAGGCCACRCTGTGCAGAGCAGAGTGGGACAACTCCCCTCCCTTGCCCTCCCTTGCTGTGCCTGGTGCACCCCAGGACAAGGTTGGCTACTTTGGCTGCTGGGGCACTGTTGACTCATATTCAACTTGTCATCAAGGTGAATTGCTCCATTTTTTGTTCCAAGGGTTTTTAACTTCAGTATGTCCATTCCCAATTTTCAAAAGTCTGATGGGATGGTTTCACTTTATACTGTGAAATATGAGTAGAACTCCATTGGAATTTAATAATTTGTCTAAATTCATCTTGCCTCACAAGGTTACAGCAGGAACTTTGTCTTTTAACAGCTTGTTTCAACACATACTCTATAACAAGAAATTAAATGCACATCCTGAGAAAGGTTGCAAGGTAGCTAAAAGGAGTATTTTTTTACATGTACTCCCTAAAGAGAAAATATTCTGAATAACTGTCTCCCATTCAAGCCTCATATTTGCACATATGGGAAACAGGGTCAAGAGGTACACTCTGTCCCTTTGGAAATATTTATGGAAGAAAAAATATCTCAGCACACAGACAATGCTGCATCTTGGAGAGTACAGTACAACGCTACATCTTAGAGAGAGATACAACTCTGTTATGCACCAAGCACTGAACCTTGGCTAAAACCTGAAAAACAATCTTTTCCATATGTATCTTGTCTACCCCAAGAGTTTAAACAGCTTACTTCAGGGTTACTTTCCAGTCACACATCTGGAAAGGGAAAAATACAGTAGCACAGCAGCCAGAAACATTCTACTTTGAGTCTTTCTCTTCCTTTTCTTCATTGGCACATCTTACTTTCCCATAAATTGCTTTCTTCTTTATTGAAAAAGAGATGCACAATTCCAAATTGGAATTGGCACCACTTAAAAAGCAGTACTCAACTAATCTGGAAGTATTTAAAATGAACTTACTGTAAAATGTCAGTGGAATCTCTTTGAAGGTACTGTCACGAACAAACTATAAAAACAGAAAAGCAATTTATTTAAAATTTTAAAAAAGTAGCATTTGCCTTACAGCTTCCTAGTGACTGCGGATAGGATTCATTGCTTCATTGACCTAGTAAGGTCAATTCACTGCTTCATTGACTTTTTCTCCCTAGTAAAAGTCTATGAAAATTTGTCTAGGTTCTCTCATTCATTGATGAGGGAGAACGCAATCTCAAGAGGACAGCTGAGATAGACAAGGATGCTTACTTTTCTTCACAAGTTATTGATGATGCTGGCTTTAGTGRCATAACAATTTAGTCACTCAGTATTTTTTTCAAATAAGTGATTTGTTTTCAAAGAGTAAAAAAGTGAACTAAGGATCAGATTTGGGCCAATTCACACTCTTGTTATCCAAATACAAATATTCTGCAATAATTTGGCATTGAAAAACATAACTGTTGAATGCAGGATATCATTCATTATTATATTTGGGTAAGTGGGAGCTATTGGATGTGTTGTCTGCTGAAGAAAGAAAGGACCAGAGAATCACTTATGACTTATAATGTGCTCAGTTTCATAGATCCTGACAGAAAGACAGAGAATTACTAAATTAGAGAATTAGAATTAGAGAATTACTAAAAGAATACCTTAATTTGAATGTATTTAATCAACTTCTTCAGTATTGTGAGCAGCTGATCATTTCCAACAGGCAATTCTGACAAAAGAAGAGGGCACATAAGAGGAAATATACAACTATGTGCATTTTACTTTGATTTACAATGATCAGGAGATGCAGTCATTCTCAAACACTCACACAAGCTTGTACTTGATATATATTATTCCATATCAGCAGAAAAGGTAGTCCTTGGCTAGTCTTGTCTTTCATATACTTTAGTTTCATAACATTTCAAAATCTTGCCAAGGTTTCAAGCAAGGTTCTTCCACAAAAGGAGCATTGAGGTAAATTTTCTGTTTCAAATTCCACATTGGAATTGTATCTTTAAACAGATTACCTTTTTAAAGTTTTTGCAGTTACTGAGCATGTAAACAGATTTAAAAGAGTGGGTAAATATTTTCCTAAATAATACTCACCCGCTGGATATAGGAGTTTGTCAATGACATGAATGACACCATTTGTTGCCATGAGATCGGATTCTCTTGATTTCAATTCATTGACTAGAAGAGTATCATTCACCTGGTAAAGATTCAAAAGAGCACCCAAGTTATCAAGGACATTAGAAAACAACCCCAAACCCTACTACAACATTTGGAGAAATGCATGCCATTCTATAATGCAGATAGACATGGAATGTCAAATCTCTGTTACAAGGCTGTAGCAGAGAGACATTTTCTGTACTTAACTGTTTTCAAGTAGAGTTTGCCTCCTTGGATGGTTTTAAGAATGTTTGTTACACCAGGCTCAAAGCCGCTTCCGATGAAAACTCCTTGTGTCAAGTGGTAAAGAAGAATATTCCTGAGAGCATTTTTGTCCCCTATGTAAAAGTAAAAAAGTAGGAATAAAATAAGTGGTAGAGGATTGTTCTTTGTGGGAATGCTAAGGATTCACATAGACTTGAGCTAGAACAAAACATATTATGTATGAAAGTATGAAGAACACATACAATTTGAATTTGTTAGAATGATGACAAAGGGAAAAGCCCAACTACATGACAAAAAGTTACGCAGAACACAATCACAAAGATCCTATGAGAAATCTACAAAAGAACATAAAAGGGGTCAATGGAGCAATTAGCAGCGCTGAATTTGTCTGTTCTTATAGAGGACAGAAGCAGTTTGGAGAAGTCAGGCAACAGGAAACCATCCTATTTTAGGGAAGATTTCCATACTTCAAAGTTTAACATTCCTATGTGGGATGAAAACGAAAAAAAAATCCAATATTTTCAAGACTGTCTTTAAAAAAATGTATTCTCTAGCTCAAGTTAATATCCTGATAGGGCTGCCTGAGTCTATGGAAGTTGAGAGTCATAGGATGGGCTGCAGAAAATCTGTAACATGCCCAGGAGACAGGGTATCAAGCAGAGAAACTTTAAAACACATCTGTTTGCCATAACATGGAATATTGACCATTAATACTAGAATTACATGCTGATAGTAGTTGTTATTAGGAGTTCCAGCCTTGGTGAAACTGCAATGGGAATCTTGTCTGGTCATATTCTTTTCCTGATATCTCTTTCAGTGAAAATTTTCTGTTTTTTCCCTGCGTTTTGCTCTGATCACTGACACTACTGCAATTTACTTCACTACTGAAATGCAATTAATTGTCTTCATCTTCCTAGTAAAATTAGCACTGATATTTTGTCACTGGGCCATTCATGGGTAACATTAGGTTCCATCAAAAGCCTAAAAATGGCCACTCCAAAGATTTTTGTAAAAACTATTTGTAACTATGCCACTATAGTTACTGGTAAAAATAATCCTTAGTTTGTATCTTTCTTACAAATAAAGTATTTCAAAGTATGTCTTATAGATAAATAAAATATTATATTTGTTGAAAAGGTATATAGTATAAGGTTTAATCTTTATGGAGAAAGCAACATGATAATTTAAAAGAAAACCAAGACAGAATTCTAGAAAACAATCTGGCACCAAAAAAAAACCCAACTCTGCTGTAAAAAATTATGACAGCCAAGGAAAGCATTAAGTAACTGAGTCACAATGATAGAAAAAAAATGGTGCATTAAGCCCCTGGAAATGCAGAAGGGCAAATAAAATTGTCTTGTTAACTACAGAATTAGTCCAATATGGCAGTGGACTTGGACAACCTCCCATTCTGAATTGAAAACAAAAATAATGGAAGGAAGCAATGCTATGGAATAAGATATTGAGGAATGAAATTTAAATTTAAAAGTCAGGTTGGAGTTTTTTTCCAAAAAGACATTTTCCCTATGCCCCAGAAAGAAATAATTAAGTGAATTCCTATGACCTGCTCTATGCAAAAGGTAAACTGCTTCAGCAGACAGCTGTTGCGTGAGAGGTGCATTAGTCTCCTTTCCAATACATTTTAATTTGCTCATAATTCCAGGGTTTTTTTGGTCACTTACTTATCAGTATGTCCTTGTCATCATCAGTCAAACCTTTAAAGGCCTCGTTAGTTGGGACAAACAGAGTCCACTGTCCAGGCCGTGACAGCACATCATCCAAATCTGCAGCTTTCACCAGACTGAGGAAAATGCTGTTTACAGCAAACAGACAAACCACAAATACATCAAATACATTTTGTTGAAATGTGATATAATTGGGTCGAGGTACATCAGGTACATAGTTCTCCCATTTTTATTTCCAACAGTGTTTCAATTTTCAAACACTTTCACTATTTCCCAGAAATAAAGATAGTGGAAGAGGAAAATGAGAGAGAAAAAAAAAGAAAAAAGGAAAAGGCAGTCTTAAAAGTAGCACACAGAGGAAAAGCTATTTAAAAAAAAAAAAAAACCAAAAAAAAAACTGCAGCTGGGATCAGAGGAGATTTTGTCAAATACAAACCCTTGCAGATCACACAGATAAAAGGAGGATGCAAAGGATTGTTCTTGCTTTAGCAGTATTGAGATTCTGGCAAAAAAGGGACAGAAATAAGTACTGGAAAGGTATGTAATCCTGCTGCACCCATATGGAATTGTATCACTCATTAATTAAAACTCCAGAGTCCATTGCATTTATAGCTCTGGATGTATCACTCAATTCCTTCTGTCCTTTTACTCCTCTCATTCTAGCGTCTTATAACTCTTTGTGCCATTAAAAAGCATTCTAGCATAGAGTGTGGAAGCCTTTTCAGCATGGAGCTGGAGAACATTTTTCTTCCCCCACATTTTTTTCCTTTTATGTTATGTGAGTAGTTAATAAACCCTTCTCTGCCATCCCCACTCTCAAAACCCCAAGAACTCACATGCTCACAGTCCAAAACTTTTTCTCAGACCAGCTGTGCTGTATATACCCTCTGCAGGAAAATCTCAGTTCTGTCAGTGTTGCTACTCACCTAAAACGCTTATCATTTCTCAGCATTTCATGCAAAGTCTTTTCTGCTGGATTGATGATCTGTCTGAAAATGTGAATAAAGCCATTTCTTCCTTCTTTGCTTCCTCTGACCATGCATGAATTTTCAACACATACAGCCTTATTGAAAGAGAGAGAAATGTAGATGTTTCAACAATGTTAAAAATAACAACCACCTTTCCTACAGTCAAATTGTGTGCTCCTCCCAGGAAATTTGGCATTGCTTGAGTAAGCAAAAATAGCAAAATCTAAAATAAAATAGAATGGTATAAATATTTGAACACTTGATTTTTGTGAGTATGTGTTTTTCCCTTGAGAATGTTCTTAATTAGTTTTAAAAATGAGCTTTAAAAATTTGTAACTAACTAAGCATCCACTTGGAAATTCTGTTGCATTTTCCCRGAGTTCTCCATGCAGACAAAGCTTGGATTGAGAAAGATCAGATTTTAATTTTTTGCTATCTTAAAAGTTGAAGGATTTTTTGCTAGATAATCATAATGGTAAATGTTGGGGGTTTCATTCAGCTTTGCCTTTCATTAAGTTCCATTTTCTTAGTTGGATGCATATTTTTAGAAAGACTCATTCACTTACTGTGCGATACACGAAGACTCTAAGTAGTTTTCCTCCAATTGTTTCCAGCTCTTGTCCATTGTACAGTTCATTAAGCCCAACTTTCACTTTTATTATGTGATTCTGCAGGATTGTTTTAAGAAGACGTTGATCCAGCCTTAAGGTGTCATCTACAAAGCAAATTAGATATTAATGTATAGTAATTTATATAGGGAATTTTTATTCAAGTACAGTTAAAAGAATCTGGAAATGCTTGAGTTAAAGCATGGACAGGTCTGTGTATGCAGAAGACAAATTGTTTTGATCATTCCTCAAATTCAGTCAAGAACTTTTGACACAGCCATTACTAACTACTATAACTAATATGTCTGATGATTTATAGGTGGGCCTGATCCATCTTCTGAATTACTGCTACATTTTGTATTAGAACTAGTCCTTTCCCCATGTGCACTTAAAATCTATCCAAATTTGCTTCCTTAGTAGTAAGACTACACTCTAATTCTTTGAGAAAAGGCAAGATATTTTTGCGGTCACCTCCGCAAATACACAAACACCTGTTTTATGGTATATTTATRTTCGTTTCTCTCTGCTTTGATGTACTGAGAATTAATAACTTTCTTGTATTTCCTGGGTTTAACTGGGATAGAGTCAAATTTCATCCTAGCAGGTCCCACAGTGCTCTGTTTTGGGTTTAGTATGACCATAATGTTGATAACGCTTTGGTATTTTGGTTGTTGCTGAGCAGTGCTCACCTTAAGCCAAGGACATCTCAGTGCCTCATGCTCTGTGAGTGCCCAGTGCACGAGAGGCTGGAAGGATCATGCCCAGGACAGGTGACCCAAACTTGCCAGAGGGATATTCCATACCATAGAATGTTGTGCTCAGTATATAAACTGGGGAAACCTGGCTGGGAAGTGTCAGTCAATGGCTGGGCATAGGTCAGGGTAATTGTATCATGCATCACCTGTTTCTCTTAGACTTTAATCATACTTTAAAAAATTATTATTATTATTATTATTATTATTATTATTATTATTATTATTATTATTATTATTATTATTATTATTATTATTATTATTATATTAGTGTTATTAATATTATTATTTTACTTTGTTAAAGTTATCAAATTGTTCTTATCTAAGCCTATGAGGTTTTATTACATTTTTTTCCCTGATTCTCCTCCCCATCCCAGAGTCGGGGAAAGAGGGGAGTGACCAAGTGGATATGTGGTACTTAGCTGTTGGCTGGAATGAAACTACTGCATACATTTTCTGAGAATAAATAAATTTTGAATCTAATGGAAGTAATGTAAGACTATGGAAACTGGCARTTTATTGATACCTTACCATTCCTAAAATCTTTCTGTGTATCTTTTGTATCTTATTTTAGTGCTACTATTTCCATTAGCAAATGATACGGGTGAAAACAAACTGTGCAGCTTTGTGGTTAGGCTTGTTTTGTATTTCTACAAGGTATGTAATTTGAAAGGATGCAGTCATTCTATTTATCTATGATGCTCTTGCAGTGAGACTTAGAACAAGTACTGGGGGTTATTTGGAAAACTGTCAGGGTAACATATATACTTGCTTATTTTGACAATCTTTTAGGGCTACTAACCTGAGAAAGCACCATTCAGAGGTGCCAGGAGAGTGTATTGGCCTTCTGGCCTTAGAGAAGATGCCAGCCCTAGCTGTGCCACCAGGTCCGTAAATGTAGTCTGCTGAGCGCCCCCAAGCTCAATGACTTGTTTGGCTGCAAATAAAGAATTAAGAAAAGGTATTTTAACACACCATATCTTCYTATTCCTGATTTGGATTCTCCATGCATATCCAGAACTATATATCTGAGGGAATCTGGGTAAGGTTATTGAAAATATCTTCAGTGCAACAAGTTTTCCAGACACATCACTGACCAGAATCAGGAATTAGCACTTGATCAATGAGGTGGATAACACCATTGCTTCTCACGATATCTTTGCGTTTCACCATTTTCACTCCATTCACAGTCAGACTTTCACCATCACAACCAACTTCAACAGTGTTTCCTTCCAAGGTTTCATAGACAGCTCCACCTGTGATGGCTTCAGAGCACTGGAGAGTATTTAATATATGGAACTTCACAAGAGCTGCAGAGGAAAGAGCAGGAATTTAATAGATGTAGATGTTTGGACACATATACATATACGTATAATTTACATATACTATTTTTAATTAATTTCACTCACAGATACTTTATTTAAATTTAATGATACTGTAGGCCTCTAAATCACATTTTTGATCTAAACTATTTGGCATGCCTTATATTATTAAAAATATATTGGTTATGCTGCAATCTGCTGGTCACTGCGTATGATATGCTCCAAAAGGACCTATGAGTACAAAACTCTGTAGGTTATGCAAAGGTATGAGAGAATTTCATATTCAGATAGTCCTGAAATTCTAGGGACAGAAATGTCTATCAGACCTATGCAGCTGAACTATTGAAAAGTCAATGTGCCTATATTTTCACAGTTCCCTTTAAACTGTATGGAGATTAAGTTTTCAATGACTTTCTATCCTTAGGCAAGTGGAAAAATTAGAGACAGAAGAAATAACTCCTCCTACACACATGAAAGTAGAGATGCTTGATTCCAGAGCTATAAAGATAATGTATTTTCTGCCTCCTGATCAACTCATACATATTTCTCATTTGCAAAAAAGTTTAAATACCTTCAGAGGCCACCTTGTCACCCATGATTCTTTCTAAAACTCCCCTTGGAAGTTTCTCAAAAGCTTCATTAGTAGGAGCAAAGATTGTGTAATGACCAGGTCTTCCAAGAATATCCATGACACCTGATGTAATGGCAGGAGCCTAAAATATAATTTTTTCTTTTAATGCTGAATATTTGAAATATTACCAAAATACATTAACTGTCTAATTTTACCTCATGCCTGCAGATACTTGGATGTTAGACTGAGATCAGTACTTTAAAAAGATAGATAATGAATGTTACAGAAAGACGAAAAAAATAATGGACAGAGAAATTTGTTTAAACTAAAAACCAGAAAGTATTGGTTTTTATATTAAGTTTTTTAAAAGATATTAAATATTGTGGTTGCCTGTAACAGTCATGAACTGGATTTGAGGGATTCAGAGGATCTTCTCGACCTTTATGCCTCTCCATTTAAAATACCTTTTTGTATTTATTAAGGAGATGGAAGATGGAAAAGGACAACAATTATCTGCAAACCAATGGCATATTTTTTAAAATATGCAGCATGAAATYCCATTACACTGTGCAGACACATTTTTCAGAAGATGGAAAAATTAGAAACTTGGACAATTTTTAATCATGCTTCCTCTATGCAAGAAAAATCCTTCTTATGTGCAACTACTGACTCTATGAGTTGGGTTCTGAAATTTATTTGGTGTCTTTACCATTTTTTATTATCCATTTTRAAATTGCTCTTATTTATCTAGCACCAGACTCTGTAACTTCATGCTCACATTTCATTTTCTCAGTGCTTAAAGAGAAGACACTTTTTAGGTACAAGGATACATTCTGTCCTATTTATGTTGCCTTTTTAAAAAGCTAGGTTTGCAATATTACCTGAAGCTCTTAATTTAATTTTTTTTTCTCTCTTACTGAGCTAACACCTCTTACTTCCAGGTATTGTAAAMAAATAAAAAAGGAATAAAAAATCTCCTCCTTAAATAAACAGAGAAGAGTTTTTATTTTTGTCTACTTACTCTAAATGATGAAAGCTCATCCTCGAATTCAATGAAATCTTGAATGGTACTTGCAACAGAAGTCAGGACACGATCAATGACATGGACAACACCATTGGTAGCAATTTGGTTGCCATGGATGATCCTGGCACAGTTAACAGTGACAACCTATATTTGAAGAATCAAGGAGTAGAAAATTAAACACTAATTTGATCACAATCTTGGAACCTGACTCTCACAGACTGGCAATGTAGATACTGTAAATTGTGTATTCACTGCTGTAATTACAATTATTTTTTTCAAAATTTCAAGTAAAGCCTTGTATGATTTGATAGTCTGACTAAGCTTCTGGAAAGATAGCAGCAGATTTATTCAGGTTACACTGATTTCATATTCATGTTTAATTTCTTACTGCAATTATTCTGATTTCTTATCTGGCTAATATGTTGATTGTACTGGTTCTTTTTAGCAATAAAACCTGTAGACAAACATTTTGATGTATTTAAGACAACAAAGATGAGTGACTTAACTGGGAGGTTTCTAGCATTTATATTTTTTTTGTTTTGCCTAGGCAAATAATGGATGTGTGTTTCCTACAACTTTCAATGCTCCTACCATGGACTCAAATTCAAATAAAAGATCTGTTTTAATATTATTTAGCAAAACTATAAAAATTAATAGTAGATTTTGCTGTCAAATTGATTATGATCATGTATTTTGACCACAAAAGGCTTTGTCTTTTATAAAGAATGTTCATTTTCATTTGCACTTTGATTTTGAAACATTACAATCTTTACTCATCCTTTCTTAGTGATTAGTCTACAGAGCAGTCAAAAATTCTTCAAGAGAATATTTATTTTTCTCAGTGGCAACTGACTTGGTGGATGGTAAACTTTTGATAATATATTTTCTTAGTTATATAAGAAAATAAAGGCATCAAATAAATAAATGTATTAGAGGGGAAAAAGAGAATAGACTTACCCCATTGGGATAATGGTTAATAAACAATTTCTGGCCATTATACATAGACACCAGGGTCATGCCATTCTTAAGATCTTTTGTCAACATGCGCTTATTTAACATGTGGTGGTGGAGAGTATTATACAGTTCAATATTTACATTGTCAACCAAATTCCTGTGGGTTTCCTGAAGAAGAAAAGAAATTTAATTAATTAAAAGCTTCAAAACCTCCTGCCACTCAGAAAGATGTATGTATTGTTTTACCTTAGTATATGCTTTCAACATATCCTCAGCATCTGTTGGGGAAGATGACTTTGATGCTCATAAATCTGGCTCTACTTAAATGATCTTTAAGTCTGATTTGCTCGCAAATGGAAGATGAGTCTTCATCACAGGCAAATCATTGGAGGATCTTTAATTCAATGTTTATTCAACTAAAATCATTACTAAAAGAAGGACACCTGAATTTCTGACAGTGTACAGCCATACATCATGCAGCTGCTGGAATTCCTAGGAGTTTCCCTGAAACTATGTTAAATAAATTAACAAKACTAATATGTTTCATGCAAGTGCTCAAGTAAGAAGCAATTACAGTTGCTTAGTACTCCTGAAAGTAAACCCAGCTTCTCTAGCTTCAGAAATCTACATTAAACATGTMGATTATTTCATTATTACCAGTATTATGTCCTTCTATGTCTAAAACTTGACATTGTTTCCAATCTAATTTATCCCACACTAGCTGCTTCAGCTAAAATGTTTAACTCACGCACATGCACACAGACACACACACTTACTGAGTCTAACTGGTCCCAGGCTTCATTGCTTGGTGCAAAGAAAGTGAAAGATCCTCGTCCCTCAATCTCTTCTCTCAGCTTTGACATGTCAGAATAGCGCTGTGTGGTGGTAGCTCCCACAATACCAAGCGTACCATATACATGATCAATTGGAGCAACTAAAATAAACACAAGGAAAGAACACTGTGAACTCTTCAATTTATCACAATCAAATTTTCTTTCTGTCTTTTGGGTGCATAATAGTCCTGAAACTGTTTAAGTCAGAGTTAAACAATATGTTTAGGTTAAAAATTTCATTGTCAAAATACTCAAAAATCATCTGAGCACATCTGCTTGCTTCTGCTTTTTGTGATTTTCTTAATGAAAAATTCGATCAAACAATACTGAATATTGTAAAGTTTCCTTTAGAAGATCTGTTGTATTTTGTATCAACCCAACATGAAAGAGGGAGGCTATCCCACAAAAATTTTAGTGGAGTGGGTCTCATTAAGTCACAATGGACCAGAATTCTTTTTGTTAGGCCTCTTACTCTTCTTTCAGTGTCTGGTTTATGCATATACTGATTTATCCAGAGAGTAAGAATGGCCATAGTCTCACAGTTAAAACATGGCTACATGAGAACAGAATTCATCTCTCCTAATTTAGGCATCTAGAAGTGAGATATTTTAATACAATCTAATAGTTCTTGGCTCTTTTAATGGTTATTGAGAAGAACAGGTGATTCTAATGCGTTACTGATCTATCYCATCCTAATGTCAGCATCTGAAGGGACATTAATTTATCTGAACAAACTGAACTCTGCATTATTGAACATAGAAGGATTATCTCAGTTGCAGGGATCAAAAACTATGAAATGTATTCCTTCTCATACTACTCTTTTCTGCTACAATTAGTTTTATTTTTACAAAGCAGAATAGCATAAATAGGAGAGATGAAGAATTTGTGTCTTCATTTTCACTCTTTCTTTGATAAAGGCTATAAGACTCTTCRGGTAAATTAGATTCAAATTTTTCAAAAAAAGGAAAATACAAAATTTAGATATGCTCCACCCTGGGTCCTGGCTTTCTGACCACACCGGTACACTTCAGACTAGCTGCTTCAGCTAGTCTTGTATTTGATGGAAATAGGAATTAAAGCTCTTCTTTGGCRGCTTTGGGAACTGAAGACACTATGACTTCTCACCAATCCAGAATCTGGAAGGAGCTGGGAAATTCAACCTAAACTTTATGATCAAATTCAGTGCTAGCTAATTTTTAATTGTGCTTGCTGCATGCAAATGAAGCTGTGCATTCTTAGGCATTACTTCTTAAAAAGAGGCAATCATTTCTCCTTTGAAACTCTGCTGTAATTTTAATTCTTTCCATATGCCAACTTATCTATAAGAAAATAAGCTTGTACCTGCAGGACATCCTCTTGTACCATCCATCTTCATATAGCCAGGACAGCACTCATATAAGACAGTTCTGTGGATTCAGACAAAAACAACATAAAATAATATGTAGGAGAAATAAACTAATTTTTGCTAAGTCTAATTTTATTTCTATTATCAATTTTTCATTGCTAGCACATACTCTCCAGCATTTCAGCCTTTTTTTTGTCATTCAGCCCTTTTTGTATTGATTACAAATTGGTCATATTTTACTGAATGTAAAGTTTTTGAATTTAAAGAACGACTGACATCATTAAAATAAAATCCTGGCCAAAGGGCTGTGAAGGAAAAAGACAAATTTAAATTAACAGAATAGAAATTAAAGAGACAGAACTACATGAGGTTACCTACTGGTAATATGCTGGTTATAGGAATTGACAAGTGTTTCAGAGAAGGTCCTGTGCATTGTATGGAGATAAAAAGTGGGATAAGAGAGCCTCTGTTTTCCAAGGAAGAATTTGAAGAAGGTCAGGAATGAGGGAGAGAACTAATTAAGAACAGACATAAAACTGGTTACAGAGAAGGAAGTCACTAAAAACTGGATGGATGAACTCAAGGCAAAGTTCAAGGTAAATGTAGTAAGGATGAAAACTGGAATACAAGAAACCAAACCCAGGGTTTAAAAAGTTTGTCATCACAGCACACAGAGACTTTAGCATTGCCAGGGGCCAGGAAATGTTATATAAAAATACTCTAATTCTCAAATACACATAAGCTACACATAACAGCAAAACAGGGCTGAAGGATGATTCTATAATGTTCATTTTAACATCGTGTTTCTTATAAGATATAATGTCTTCTTAATTTTAAACAGAAATAAGAGTTCTACCATTGACCTTTTTGAAAAATCCTCCTCTTTTACAGGAAAATGCAAATTCACTAAAGTTATCACTGAAGTAATTTTGGCTCCTTGGAAGAAGTTTAATACATTAAACTTCAGATATTATTTTTCAAATTATCTTACACTGTACAGTATATGGTACACCATAATGATATTACTTTTTACACAATATATTTATTTTTATATACGTGGCTGATGTTGGCAATTCAGAAGTTCTGGACACTCATTCCTTGAAGATGTTTACTGGGCCTTTAACCACTACAGTTGATTTTTAATTTGTAGAATCTTTGGTGGCAGCTGAGTACATTTTTCTCATGTTTCATAATTTAAAGCTGACAAAAAGTTAATCACAACCACATTAAAATGAACAGCTTATTCAAATGAAAAGTTGGACTTAATGAGATTTTAAAATAAAGTAGACTGGAAGAAAAATAATAATAAACAGCATGATTGGAAAAGTGAGGATTATCATTCCATAAAAAAGAGCAATCTGATAGAGGTGGTGAAAATTATTTCTTTTTTAAACACAGTCTTTTATTTCTCTGTGCTATGAAAATATTTTTTATCCATTCCTTCACAGGCATATACGTACATGACACATTCACCCTTCTGCCATGTGCATATTTTCAACTGAGAAGCCATACATTGAAAGTATCTGTATAGTTCTTTTAATACATCCTTTAAAGCAATTCATTAAAGCCTGTGTCTTGGGAATGCATGGATAGCATGGGCTACAGATTTTTAATCTAATGATAAACCTTTTGCTCTTAGTCCTTCTTGCATCCTTGCCAGAAGCTAATAATAAAAACATAATAATCTGATTATCTGTTAAAAAAAAAGTGTAGCAAAATAGGAATTAAAATTTTCTCCTAACTGTGTGAACTGCTTTGTCATGAGAAAATATTTTTTCCTCCCTTGGAATAGAAAATATTTCCCCCTCATCCCATGGGATGCTATGAAAGATTGCAGTTTAATTAGCTTTTGGAAAAAGGAAAGAGGCAGCTGAGTTATAAGCATAGATTAAGACATGGCAAGATAATCCTCATACTACATCCAACAATGATACAACTAATGAAAGACAGAAAATTGGCTGAAGAACGCAGGTAAGAAGAAAATGCTTCTTCAGCCAAGCATTACAAGATCAGTGACTTTTTTACCACATATCTTATGCACAGCCCGGGCTTCTTTTAGGAACTTAGCAAGTTCCTACTTACATTATTCATATTCCCTTACAGTTTTCTGCAGTTAGAAGGTTCTTTAGGTGTGCCCAAAATGTAAGAAAGATGGGATGGGAGAAAAGAGGTTTATATGGAGCATCATCCCTCAATAAAGTCAGAACCAGATAAAATTTGGTGCAAGATGCCGTTCCTCAGTACAACCTGTGTGTAGGCAGAGCACACAGGGGAAATGCCACCAGACCAGAAATTTTCCTCATATGTATCCCTACTAGTTCAGTATAAGCCTGTGGCCAAAAGAAGAAAGAAATAAATTATTCAGCTAAGAAACCAATGATGCATTCTTGAGGTTTTGGTGGGGTTCATTTCTTTGTTGGTTTTAATTTTGTTGTTGTTGTTGTTTGTTTTGTTTTGTTTGTTTGTTGAGTTTTTTGTATTTTTTTTTAAGTACAACATTGTCCTGACCTCATCCAAAGGAGTATATTCCAAAGGAAAAAGACAGAACAGCACTACCTTAATCCTTGTTATTCTTGGCTAATAGAGCCAGTTTTCAGTTTATTCAAATCAGCTCTGTGACTCATCTGTTTCTACTTCTTGCTGGCATGGAGATAAAATACTGCTGAGAAACAGTGGAAAGACTTTTGTTCCAACAAATGCTGATTTAGGAAATTTGTATGTTACACTTCCATTGTAAATGGGAATTGCACATAATAAAAACTTTCAACATTTTATAGACATACGTTAGGGAGGACTTCTTAACATGGAGATATTGACATGAGATGAGCTGTTGTCCTTTGGATTAGCATTCTTATTGGAGAAGTCTCTTAGTCTTGTTTGTGTTTCTAGGTTTAGTATGCAGAGTATAAAACTCATTAATGGCTAAGACTAAGTTACAACAGATGCTTTATTATAACCACAAAAACCCCTTAAACAACCCTCAGGAGTTCTATGACTCAACTTATTCTCACACAGATTCTTTTCCTCATCTAGCCCTGCTCTGTGAGTGCTTGTACAATGGTAGGGGGGTTAACATGGAAGGGGAAGAGCAGGTGATAATTTTGTGTACACTGTAATGACCAAACCCACCCAGCTCCACCGCTCAATGTCTTCYTCTGGTTGGCTGTATTAGACTTCTTGAGGTCTTGCACAGGATTTGTGAAATATTTTACAACTAACATTCCTCCAAATTCTGGTCATGAGGAGAACAAAGTCTCCATGTGACGTCAGTTCTACGAGTCTAAACTGTTTATTGCTTCAAACTACTTTTGCTAACACATGAAGTTATCCATCACTGCTTCTGGAGCTTTGAAAAGTAACGAATTCCCTCAGATTTAYTCTGAGAGCAGACCTTCTTTCATGGGAAGACATGACATCTATCTAGGAATAAAACCACAGAAGTAGGTTGCTTTCCAAAACTGCCTGTGAGAATATTCAAGTTCCTCTCCAAGCATTTTCAGGAAATACCTTTCTTCCCAATGTGTCTGCGGTAGAATAAAATTTAGTGCCAAAGTTGTCAGTAGTATGGCAGACTTTACTGAAAAGGTGAAGTATTTTGGATGACCTGCAGTGTGCCCAGAGAAGGAAAGGGGAAGTCAGTATTGCAATGCCATCTGGAGGAGAAGTAAAGATTCTAACATAAACTATAAACAGTTTGTCTGTGAGAAAAGGAGTTTTCTAATAGTACATTTTATTTTCTCAGTCAATGGGAGAATAGTTTGGAAGCAGAGCATACTTACGCTTTCTTTCCACARATGGATTGCTGGTACCAGTTTCTGCAAGTGCTGAAGTACTTCTTTTTTGTTCCCATAATTTGCTGAAGAGCACAGACATTTGGGCTATGGAGGCAGTGAGAAACATTTTAAAAAGAAATTTTCATACATGAAAAATTTTACACAAAATAGTAGCAAATAGTTTTCTTGTCAAGTAAGAAATTAACATCTGGCTTCATTTTCCAGGACAGGTATGTTTTGAAGTAGCCACAGTGCAAGTTCTTGGGGCTGCCCAGCTGGATTCCTTGGCAAGTCCACCCTCCCTGCAGCGACAGAAGCTTCCCCTTCATTCTGGTTTGACCCTGTGTGTCTGATGGGCAGTGATCACCAGCTGTGCCCTGGCAAGTCTTGATATCCATTTCTCCCTTCCCCCGTGAAGTGAATTACCAGCCACTGGGGACCAGTGAACACCATGAGGCTCTTTTCATTAAAGTTTTTGTCTTTTACACATCTGTGCAGCTGAAGGTYGTGGGGAGATGGGGAAGAAAAGTGCCTTGTTGTTTATGTAGAAGGAAGCCCTGTCTTCTGTAAATCAATCAGCTATTTTGATTACCAACCATTTTGAGTACCGCAGGCACCTAAATAAACATTCTGGGAATTGCTGGGGACCAAAGGGTAAATTGGCATGTAAATAAAAGGAGTCACAGACTTCAGAGGAGGAATACGTGTTCCTTAGCATGGTGGTGTACAAAGATGAATTTCTTACGGTCAAATTCCATGGAGCAAGGGCATTTCATCCCTTATTTTTATACTTCTGCAATTAAAAAAAAGTCATCATCTCAGAAGTTAGAATATACACATCACTGGGAAGCCAGTGAGTTTCTTTATTTGAAAAGCTCAAAAAAATCTGCAATGTGTGAGTGTGTAGCAGACAGTGGGAAGATGGTAAACAATTCTTATTCACAGAATGTTTTTGCTTAAGAAGACTAGAGGAAAATATCTTAAGGCACATGTGTTTTCCTGACACCAGCTGTTAAAATTATTTCCATGTCTCCAAGCAGCCTGGCTTGTAAGCATTGCCTTTTGGAAGCCCTGCTGAGCAGCTTGCTGCATTGCTCTAGTGGGAACAGAAGTTTCACAAAGATTCCCAGTGTATATACCCATATTAGAAAACATTTAAATAGAGTTAACGCTTTTCATCAGGATGGAATAAAGAGAGCAAATACTGTGGATAGCTATCAACTCTGCAGAAGTTTGRAAACACATAAAAAATTTCTGATCTCCCATTACAATACTTACAAACTGAAATTAATTTTGGTGATTCTGAATCACATTTTATTCATTGAGAAGTGGTGATTTTAGATTTCTTTCCATTTTATGAAGTGTAACAGTATTCTGCCTCCTTTTAAAACTCTGTGTAAAGCTTTTTATCCAGGAACAATTCTTGTAAAATAAATTTTGGAAGAAAATTCTACTTGAAGGACAGTAAAAATTCATAGTGAAAAATCACATGTAATATAATGCTAGAAGAAAGGAGAGAATAAAGATTAACAAGCRTCCTTTTAAATTAGAAATAAAAGCCAGTTACTTACCCCTGGTCACGAGCCCTTATTCGACTGTGAGTTAAAATCTTGTCATAGTGAGCAGAAGCAGCTGCTTGTTCAAAAGCAGACAACAAAAAAGGCAAAAAGGTGAATACGAAAAAGATCTTCATCTTTAGTCCTCTGTTGCTTCTGGCAAGTCTAGAAGAGAGAACTGGCAAARGGTCTGGAGAGCTGACAATTTATATACATGCTAGAAGGTGGTGGGAGGGAACCAGAGGATCAACCTGAAACTTTGTACCACCCCCCTTAGAACAGCAAGCAGCTTTTGCTGACAGATTCAGTATCCTAAATCAGTACCCTAATTAACCATATAAATAATTTCTTTTAATCCCCAATTGATTAATTTCTTCCTTATTACAGAAGGCATAACATTTTATTCTGCTGACACAACAGCAGAGAGAGTTTGAGAAGTTTAGACTTTGACTTATGGTTTAGTATTTATAGCACTGAGGCATCCAGAGGTCATGATCACTGCGTGTGGTTTTATTCAAACCCAGAGGAAGATGTTGTCTGCTCCCATAAGAAGTGCATTGCTTYTCTTTGTTTTCCACGTCCTCACAATCATCAGCTATGAGCTGTATAACTAGTGAAGTTGATGATARTTTCAAATACAGTTGCCAATAACCTAAAATAGCATTTTTGTCTTGAGAAAAAAAAAACATATTAACACATATTCTGRTTATGAAGTAGTCACTCAATCAAATGCAGTATTAATTTAAATATTCAATTTAATTCTAACGATAACAAGTACTGTTACACAATGCTTTCATTCAGAGCTTTATGTAATATATGATTACTTATYATATCAAAATCACAGAGTACCTGGACATTTGCATGTGTACTTTTCTGTACTTGTTAGTCAGTCCTTTGAAGCCTCTTGTACAATGGAAAATGAAATGGAAATGGAAAATCTAATTCTGAGCTGTAACTGAGGAAACTGAGGCAGAARTGACAGGCTCAAGTCTCCTATGAAGGGATAGTCTTAAGGCTCCAGGGGCAGCTGGTGTGTTGACTGCAATCCAGGAGTTTGAAATTTTCATGCCAAGGAAAAAAATCTGCCATTTATATAGATGTGTTTGCATAACACTTCATGGTTTCTAAGGTTCAGAGCAGAGAYATTTAGTTAAATGGTATGTGGGCTTCTGTTCTATAATGACCTCTATATACCCAACTTGAAAAAAACTCAAGATAGCTCATGGAAGTGTCAGCACCTCTTGATCTACAAGCTCCATGCTTGAAACTTCACTGACAGGTCCACTGATGGAGGTGATGGGTCAACTGGGATTTCACATTACCGGCTTTAGGAGAATATCAGTGCTGTGCGCTTATTCCTCTCAGAGCTTTTAATTTCCTTCTGCTCTTCACAGCAAGAAATACACTGAGAAATATCACCTCTTAAGTGCCTAGCTGTGACATTTCAAGCTGCTAATTTGCCTCAGTTGAGTAGCCTTTGCAGTTCCCAATTTAAAGGTGAAAAAATGAGAAGATACACTGTAAAATTAACTTGAAAAACTTCAGAAAGTCCCAGAACTGTCCCAGTAACCTGTCTTCTCAGGAGTCCCTCCCTCATCTCTGAGATCWCAGCATAGTTCATGTTCTTCTCTTCCACACTTACCATGTAGCACCAAAAAAAAAAAAAAGGTAGCAATTAATGCTGCTGCGTGCACTGAGCTCTTGTTTACAGAGCTATCCACCACAGTTAATGACGGAGCAATCTGAGAGGGAAACCATTTTTCTTTGCACGGTTTTCCAGTTTTCTCTTTAGTGACCCTACCTCAATTCTCAGAGAATTCCATTTGCTCTCTGCGTTGAGTACAGTAGGCTATAGTCCAACACTTAATAACAAACCTGGTGACATCATTATTCTATATTTAATGAGGCAAGCATTAGCAAAAAATAGTAAATGCAGAAGTAAACYAAGCTGCAACCTTAGTTTTTTTCTTCCTTCTGCCAAATGCTTCATGCTATTATATTTCCTAAGTGATGTGATGTTGAAGTTCTAGTTATAAATGTTAGATATCTAACTATAAAATTGATAAAAACACTGAATGGATTTGAATTATTATCATATTAATAGGAACAATTATTACCCRCAACAGAAAGAGTATATCCAAAGAAATACCTGGAATAAGAATAGAACAAGTGTTGATTTTCATCTTTCAGGACATGCAAATAATGTCAAGAAGAACTACCTAGGGTATCTGCTATTCTGAAGTTTATTGCATTTCTCTAGAGACCTCTAGTGGAGAGAAATCTGTAAAGTCATTTTCTGAAAACTGYGTTAATTGTTCACACTAAGAATTTATTGTATGATAAGTTCTTAATTAATTTTATTATTCCTAAAGAGGATTAGTTTTACTATACRATAGAAATTCTTTGTATTAAAGTATTTAGGGTTGTGAGTAACTTTTTTTGCATCAAATTGAAGAAACAGAAACATCTGTCTATTAGCAATTTGTACCCAATTCGTAAAAATGAAATCTCAACATGATAGCAATATGGTACAAAAGAAGCCAGTATTAATCCTGGACTTAGTTCTCTCTGGTCATTTACTGCAGGAATTAACAAAAAGAATTCTGCTCCTGAATCAAAATTGTTTTTGCTTTAAAGTTTAAATTTCATTTGGCACACAATGTCAAATATTTTCTCCTCATATTTCCACATTTTTTCAATAACTAAACTTATACTATACATTACTCTATCTTTCCAAGTTTTGGCAACATGAAGGAGTTTATCAAAATAGCTTCATATTATTTTCCCCATGACATCACCCAGTGAGTGTGTGACACAGCATGTATATATAAACATAAATGGGAATTAAATCACAGAAAGCATTGCTAGGTGTAGAAACACAAAGATAGCTCATAGCCATCTGAATTTAGAAGRGAAGAAATGGAGAAAGGAAGAAAGGAAGACTCAAAGTTGTCATTCTGGTGATTCAGAGCTGTAAATACTAATGAATACTTTGGTTACTTCTATATTGTAAGGAAACATTCATCTTCATATATTTACAGAAACTGTAAGTATCTAGTTTTAAGCAAGTCAACAGGAGCTGTAAAATCAATCTGATCTCTTAGAAAGTGATATTTTATAATCAGATTTTGATGGAAGAAGAAATATTCCTACATTTTAAAATATCATGTACATACTCCAGTTTCTTGATGATGAATTTATTCTATCATTTTTATGCATAATGATTAAATTTAAAGTGTAATGTTCCGAGATGTTATTCTAAACTCAGATTTAAAGTAGCTTGTATGCCAATTTGTGGATCTGTTTTTCTTTAGGAAACTATATTTAATGGTGATTTGCAAGCCCYGGGAAGGATTGCTTCTAATCAATCTTTCAAAAGTTTTTCACTGTATTCAAAAGTTTTTCATTCTTATGCTATTTGATAAAAATCTACAGCCCCAAACTTCAAAATATTCTGCTTTCTCTGTGTCAAAGTGGAACTAGAAATCCCAACACATGAATTACAATGTGTCCATGGCAAAATTTTATAAAATGTAGCAGTAAAGCATGAGTTATACGGTCTGATTTCTCAATCCTGAACTGCATATTCAGCTCAGTTACCCTGAAAAATTAAATAGTGATTAGCCTTACTCCTCAGGAAAAAGGAATGCTGATTTCTCATCCAACAGCAGGTGATGCTGTTTCCATTGGCAAACAGTTGTTTTCTTCCTTAGAGAATGAGCACATCTGACAAGGCAGCCTGCAATAAAATCCAAGTTGTGCTGTAAAGCACGTGGCAAGTGTCAGTGCAACACTGAGATAAGAGCTGGGGGAGCCAATCAATAGGAGTTAAGAAGTCATTCAGGCAGCAGCAGAATGTACCAGAGGGTCCCAAAGACACAACAGAAGCTACAAGGGTGTTTATGTTGAGCACAAATAATTTTTTAAGGTTGCTCCAGAATTAGGTGGTATGACGATGAACTAGACTTTGTCAACACTCTCTGTTCTTTACTGCTTAAAGGAAAAAGCACAGACAAGCAAACAAAGAAAAACCCTGTGAGCCTGCCAGTGCCATCCAGTTTATTTAGTTAGTAAAGATGCCTCACAAATAATATTTTCTTTTTGGTTGAGGTTGAATTGACAGCAAATTGTCAGTAATATGCATCCTAAATGGCCCAAATAAATGCTTATTTACTCTGCTGGAAAACTTTTAMAAATTTCTAAGGTCACTTAAACTACTCTAGTGCAGGTAAAATTTATCACATTTCTAGTTAATCAAAAGGTCATTTATTGCCGTGTCTGTGCTGTCACRAACACTAAGTAGCGCTCATATTCCCAGGATATGTATCCTACACAAATGGTGGCTGTTTCACCTTGTTTGAATTTTGTGATGGCTACTGTCATGTTAAGGCAAAAATCTAAGCTTCTTGCTGTTTACAGGCTGTATAATCCTGAATGTCATGAGTCTTTCCTGTAACAGCCAGACTTTGAAACATAGAATAAAAAAGGGCATGAATCAAAAGTGTAAGAAAGATGCTGGAATTTATGGAATTTATGTGGTATGGTGGGTGTGAGGTGCAAAAAACATGGGAATAACYATCATTTATGATGAAAGAGATCTTTTAAGTTAGGCCTTTGATCAATAACACTGTAATAATAAAAGAGATACTTTTGCTTTCCACTAAGTGTAATTCAARAACACTTAGGAGTGTCGCAAAGAGCAATACTTTCAGGTTTTATAAGGTTAAACACAAGAAAGACATCTGGAAGACGTGAAAATGAGAATTACCAAAATTGAGATGTAGTGAAACTTTAAAGTTTAACTTCCTCAGTTTGAGCTTCTGTATGTAGGTATGGAATGGAAATGGATTGACATTAGAATTATTTTTCATTTTTGATTTTTTACTCAAGTTTCAAGCGCACAYGACATACCAAGATAGAGCTTTTGCTAATTAAAGAATGTAGTAGTGTCAGCTGAATGTGGGAAAAGAGAAGTGGTCTAGGCAACTATTTGAAATTTTTTGAGAATCATCAGATTCTCAGAGATTTCAGGAAACAGAATCATTAATATTGTTAACAAAATCTAAAATTACTTCCTGTTCAGGTTTTTTTTTTAATGGAAGTGATGCAAAATAATGCAAGACTGATCTCAGATAAAATAATGATAAATGTTAAAATAGATAAAAGTATTACTATCTGAAAAAATCTCAAAAATTAATATAATTCTATTTACAGGGATGACTATAAAACACAGTTTAAAATCTGGAGTTTCAAGAGCTACTGGAAAGCCACAGCTCCCSCTGAAACTGAGCAGGGAGGGATTTGACCCTGGCTTCCCACTTGGTGTAAAATATTAGGCTCTCTATTTGTCTGACATTCAAGTTTGTTTACGGCACAGACCTGAACTGAAAGTCAGGGAACCAATTCTAGACATGACAAGACATATTGCTTTCCTTCTGGCATTTACATTCCTATATATCCTGTCTGGAGACTGGGCAATTGTCTGGTGTCTCTTTCCTACAAACAGCTATAGTACATGGCACAAATTTTAGGACCTTAGTGTGKGATTAGGCTACAGTATTATAAATACGGGGAAAAAAAACCCACAGGATGGGCTCTAAATCAAGGATTCTCCATGTAAATATTCACTATGAAAAAGTAGCTTCTTTGAGTTGGAGAAGTTTAAGACAGGTTAACTTTTCTAGGAAAAAAAAGTTCTTCCTGGAATTGAAGTATCTAATGTTTTAACTTTTAAGAAATTATGAGTTCACTTAATATAATCAATAAATAGCTCTACTCTTAAGAACTCAATGCTGAGGCATTGTCTTATACCAGYGAGACCCTGCTCTGTATGTAAAACAAAGGACAATGAATAATACCTCAAATGTTGCCAGATTTTATTTTTCATTTACAATGTGACAAGGTCAAAACTTACATGTTTTTGTGACAAAAAMCATGTGGCTGTCTACACTATGAATATTTTGAAATACGCAGGTTGCCTTCTGAAGGGCTAATACAGCATGAAAATATGAGTGTCACCTTTCTAAAGCAGATCATACAAACCAGCTWGAAGAAAATCAAGCCTGTTTTTAACTGGATTTCATGTYGACTCACACTTAAAGTGTTGCCCTAGTAGATGGATATGACTTTCAATTTTAGATTTCAATTCATCAAGTCATGTGAACACATTTATTGCATTTCAAAATTTTCAGAGCATGCACAGTGAGATTTGATCTGTACTCTATGCATCTGGATGCAGTTTTTTTGCACTTTTGCACATCAGTTTTGTTTTAGGTCCTTTCTAGAATATGTGACTTTTCATAAGAAGTGACAGTTACTCTAGTTTTTATTATTAATGTTCCTTTTAAAGATCATGACTTGCAAGGTAAAATTAGTCAAATAAAATCATGCAGAATATAATCTCCCTTGACAAATCAGTAGATCTAATTCTGCAAGGTTAGAGAAAATTAATTTTCCCTTTGACATGGGTAGAGATTTGAGAAAAAGATTAAGGATATCAGTATTGTACTTTGGAGAGAAAATCAAACATTTTGTGTGTAATGTSAGACACACAATTATTATTTCACTGGTTCAGTGAGTTGCCGTAGCAATACAATCCAGTGGCTTTTGAAACCACTTGTTTATCTTAGCCACTGAGGGGAGGGCTTATTGTATTCAGAATCAAGCTGAATCAAAAGGCWTTTTTTTTTTACCACAATTCCAATGAGAAGCCCATAGCTTCACAACATAAGCTTATTGATTACAAATTTGTCTTTTAAAATTAGCCTTACTTCTATAGTTAATGCATGCATGTATTGTGAAGAACCAAGAGTAAATCACTTGAGTGGTCACTTTTCATGTTATAAGGACCATGACTTTGAGTGAGTCTTACTTATTTTGTGGTCCTTGTAGAACACTAGAAATTATAATTAAATGACACAGCTCATTGGTGTGAGCTGGCATTAACACTGGTGTCAAACCCGAGAGAAAAAGGGCAATAGGTAAACTCCAACCTTGTCTGAAACATCTTTCAGGAACATGGCTTACTTGTTTAGCAGGCAGCATTTGTTACAAGCAAGCATTTCACTATCAGATGAGCTCCTGCCGCATTAAAGATTAATTAATAGGAACAGGACTATAACACTGGCTTTTARAAGTAAAAACCATGGAATAAAAGAAGCATGCCATCAGAAGATCAGAGATGTAGCGAAATAAAAATCAGGTTAATTAAAGTTCATGGAAAGATCTGTGTAAAAAATGACAGGATTTTTTATGCTGATGAACAGAATTGCTGTTTGATTATTCTGTATCTGGAAAAAGATAAGTTTTATAATTTTTTCATATCATGTAAGATAGYGAAAGTATAAACCCAAATACTGTACTACTGCACTATAAATCTTGGATGCCATATCTTCCCTGAGGATAATTCTTGCAAAAAGAGACTTTTTTTTTTTTGAGGAATAGATTTTTCTTTTCAATCATACATAAAAATTTGTACTAGATTGTTTGACTGATTGGTTGAATCTATACATTTTGCAGTACCGATTATACTGATAAATTATATGCTACAGATGGTACCAATCTGTCATTAAATAAATTTTAACTTCACCAAATATGTTGATTTTTATTGAAATTATATCTGATAAACTATTACACACATGGCAGCCAGCTCCTTAAATACCTGTACTGCAATTTTTCTCACTTCATAGCTACTGAGTGCTATAGAATGTCAATATAAGGAAATTAAAATATTATGTGTCTGAATGATCCTGAGGCTATCCAAGCAAATAACCRGTGCCTACAGGTCATATAAAACTCAGACTGCTAACACTGTTTAGAGTTTAGGATGTGGAAAAGATTAGGTGTTTAGACTCTACTAATACAAAGATGAATCTGTTTATGAGTCTAGTTATAACTGATAAGGCACAAAATAAAAATTAACATATTCCACTAACTTTCAACAGACATCCCATTTATAGATCACTGAGTGACAAATTTAATAAAGTTATTAAGCAAATTAGAGGATGCATTCTCAGACATGGGGAGAATTCCAGCTACAACTCTGTGCATCTTGAAATTATTTTGAAAGCCTGTCCCT
The DNA here is from genome assembly GCA_014549065.1 of Cardinalis cardinalis. NCBI lineage: Eukaryota > Metazoa > Chordata > Aves > Passeriformes > Cardinalidae > Cardinalis > Cardinalis cardinalis. The sequence continues at coordinate 493,757 of JACDOX010000027.1, forward strand.
AGAACTCCTCTGAAAAGGTGATCTATTTCAAAGTAAGGACCAGGGCTCCTGACATATTGTCATGGCCAAAGTTTCACCTTGAAAGACTGAAAGAGAACTTATGGAATACAGGRTGCTCCGATATGGGGTCAATCCTTTGTGCCAGTGGTATAATGTTTGTCAAGAGTACAGTGCAGAAAAAATGTTTAATTTGGGGAGAGGTTATCTTAGACTGAATTCCCGGGGATTTTTGTTTTTCTTTTTTTTTTTCCATTTTAGRGGAAAATCTTTTTATTGAGCTATATGATCTTGAAAAAGCCTGAAAAATATAAGGATTACTTCAATCCAGGAGAACATGTGATATGTATCATGTACCCCCCTGCCCCTGGGAATGAGGCATGTTGCTTTTTTTCAGACATCTATGTTTGACACAATCATTCCTTGATATGAACACATCACAAAAGATATATGGAGCAATACTTGGTCAATATTATGTCTTATGTCACTTCACAGTGAATAATAATCCCCAGTTCTAGCTTGAGCAATACTAGATAATTCTAGCAAGAGTAATTATCAGTTCCAATGTTTCTTTTTTAGTACTAGTGTGTCTAGACTAATTTAGTTTCTTCCTATGTTCTGCTCACACAGGCCTTAATTTAGGTATGATAATTCTCCCATCTGTAATTAAATCCTGGAGTTAAAGAGCATAACAAGCAAAAAGTGGGAGAACAGCCCTGGGGATATTAAGACTGATCTTTCTAACAGATGGTGTAGGCATGGAGTTTAATATTGAAAAGCATAATGCTTTACTCTGTCATTTTTAGCAGTGCTTCAAAATGCTTTGACCTTTGTCACAGCATTGCTAAAAGGCACTTAAGTCCTCCCTCTGTTTCATATAGCTCCCTCTGGCAGAATAAGGATCACTGAAGTGGCAAGGAAATAAACCTACATGCACTTTAGGGATGCCTGTAAGACTTCCAGAGTAAAGAAAAAAGACATACAATTGAGAATGAGGCTCTCAGAATGAATTATAATCAGTTCATATTGTATTTAAAGTTCATAGCAGACTTTTAAACACACTGCTAACATTTAATGAGAGCTGTGACTACATGTGGGGCTTTTTGCCATTGCAGAGCACATTCATGTTGATGCCTTACTCAGACTTGCCTTGAAGTCCCAGCTGATAACATCAAAGCTGGAGGGGAAAAAAACCCTGAAGTCTTGAAGTGGATATAAACATAAGATATGTGACAGACAGCACGACCCAGCATCTGAAGCTGTGTGCACTGAGGAGCCATGTGCATACTGAGCTTAGGAAACTCCTCATTGCTGAGGGTGCCATCAGCAATAGCTTCTGACTTTGGTCTGGTTCTTGGAAATTCACACTGAATGGCACTTCCAATGTCTAATACCTGTCTGCAGAACCCCCCTCCACAGCTAATAGTTCAGGTGGAGGTTTAAGAGAACTGGGTGTTGGATAGCTACGCTTGTACACAGCGCATTACTGCCCTTCATCTCCAGAAGGAGCATCCTTGGGCAGAAGTGATCAAATAACAGCAGACATCTGATTACGGTGCCAGAGCAGCTAGGGGCTGCCTTCTGCCAATCACAGCTATTTCCAGCTGGCTCCAAATTGCTTGGCAACAGACAAATTCCAGGCCTTAAATACCTGTTCAGCAAGGTAAAGGTTGGGATATCTTGCGCATCCTTTTTTCTTCTTGAACATTCATGGTGAACTGTCAAAATTTGTGTAGTATTGCTTGTCAAAAAAATTATGTTTGACACCATAAGAAAAATCTGATTCTCATGATAAAAGTTTTAGTYTTTCTCTTAATTATTTGCATTTGAAGGCAAGAGTGGATTTGTTTGGCTAAATAGCAAGATGTCTTAAGGGTTTTTCTTCTCCATAAGATTTTGAATAATTTTGATTTCTCAGTACAGAGGTTCTCATGAGGGATCTTTTCAGCAGCTTCCCTGGAGCTGTGTTGCTTATGAAATGAAAAAGAAAACAGGTTCATGTATATCAGTAAATATATCAATCAAGATATGGCTCCCAAACATTTCTTTATTTATTTTCCCATCAGAAGATTTCCTTCCCTTTCATGAAATGAAGAACTTCCTTTCATGAAAGGAAATGAAATCTTGAAAATGGAGAAGCAAGTCTCACAAACACTCTGGAAGAGATATATAATAAAAAAAGAGAAAATTTGGAAATGGAGTGACTACAAGTATGATGAAATGAGGTGCATTGAAAAAAGAACTGAAACTTACCAAAATTAACTACACTGAAATCCCAAAATCAGGGAACAAAGTGAAATGAAAAGACAGGAGAAGAAATTGATCCAATGAAATGCTTAAAGAGAAAAAAAATTCTCCAGGAAAAAAAAATCTGATACAAAGTGAAAACAAGAAATGGGTTGACATGAAGTGCAGGAATATCAACTGGAGCCTGCCCAACTGATCCTTATTGAAATCAGAGGACAAAGTTGAACAAACACTCCAGAAAGGAGATATGGTCAATCAAAAATGAAACTGAAAATTCCAGAAAATTTTAAATGGAGCGACTACAACAAATGGACTGAGTTGAAATGAGGTGCAGTGAAAAAGACCAAAACTTGCCAAAATTATTACCTTTTAAATCCCTAAAATCTGGGAAGAAAGGGAAMCAAACAGAAAGAGAAGAAACTGAAGAAATAAATTTCTAAAAAAATTTAAAAACTGATATGACATGAAAACAAGAAATGCCAATGGATGACAGGAAGTGCAGAAATATGGACCAAAGCTTGCTGAAGTGATCTTCATTGAAGTTGCAAGATTTTATTCCCTTTTCTGATAGGAAACTCTTCCTTTCAGGAAAGGGAATTAAATCTTGAAATTGGAAGACAGTTGAACAAACACTCCAGAAAGGAGGGATGGTCAATCAAATATGAAATTGAAAAAAACCAGAAAATTTGAAAAGCACTGTCTAGAACCAACTGTACCGACACGAATGAGGGGTACTGAAACAGACAAAAATTTGCCAAAATAATTTATTTTAAATCCCTAATATTAAGGGAAAAATATAAAGAAAGTGACAGGGAAAAATGTGATTTAATGAAACGGTAAAAAAATCCCCTGAATTGAAGTGAAAGCAGGAAAAGAAAATGGACTGATATAAAGTGCAAGGAAATGGACCAAATCATTCTGCATTTATTCTCACTGAAATCCCAAGATTTCTATTGCTTTCAGGAAAAGAAGAATTTCCTTTCAGGCAAGGAAATGAAATTTCAAACATAGAGATGAATCTTTCAGATACAGCGTGCAGAGGAAATATTATCAATTAAAATGCAAGTGCAAAAATGGCAGAAAATTTAGAAGTGGCTTAACCACAACTAAATGTACTGAGAGTAAATTATGAGTAGCAAAAATGACTGAAACTTGCTAAAATTTTACTTACCAAAATCCCCCAATGAAGAAACCAAATCAAAGGAAAAGTCAGGCAAGAAAAGGGAACAAATTAAACGTGCACAAAAAATCCTGCACACAAGTGAAAACATTAAAATGGCATGGGATGACATGAAGTGCAGGGAAACAGTCAAAGCCTTGCCRAATTAGCTGGTTTTGGGAGGCAGGGAGGAGCTTTCTCTGGCTGTCACAGCTGCAATTAAAATGGAGGTGAGTAGGTGGTTCCCTTTCTCTTATCACCTATTCAGGAGCAGGGAGAGGCCTCGTCTGGCCATCAGAAGTGTGATTTCAAGATGGTTCTAGGGATTTTGGTGATCTGGACTGGGTAACAAGGGTGTGGCATATCTTTGAGGGCATGGCACACCTTTTTAAAATTTTTTTGCAGCAGTAGCTCATGCAGGCAGGGTTAGTCATCCTCCTGCTAGTGGGGTTTTTTATTTTATGTTGGGATTCGGTTGGTTTTGAGTTTTTTTCACCAATAGTCACCAAATTTCTTCACTGAAGGTGTGACTGGGCAATGGAATTGTCTGCCCAGGGAGGTGGTGGAGTCACCGTCCCTGGAYGTGCTTAAAAAAAGACTGGACGTGGCACTCTGTGCCATGGTTTAGTTGATGAGGAGGTGTTAAGTTAGATCATAGGTTGGACTTGATGATCTCAAAGGTCTTTTCCAACCTCGTTCCTTCTGTAATTCTGTGATTTTGACAGAATCAGCAGATAAGTCAATAGTGTTATGCTCCCTTAGCAGTGGTGACAATGTCACCGAAGATCAATAATAAAATTCCAGGTGACTAAGGAAAATACTTTAAATAGTATTTTAACACTATCTTTATGTGGGAAATAGATTTCCCATGGAAATTGTTTATTTTCTAGTTTATTGTAAAGAATTTTGTCTTTTGCACTACTAGCATCTTGTTTCAGGTTTATAATTGCTTTTATTTGGTCTTTCATCACTTACTTCTCTTGACCATGCTGGGTAAATCTTGGCTCAGTATCATACATCTGGTTCTCTCTTCATCAGCTCCAGTGTGTGAGTGTGTGGGAATATTTAAGTTTTCAGAAGTTATTAATGTTCTGCAGAAATAGAAAACAAACAAACAAGCAAGGAAAGAAGTAGCTTCCAAAATGAAGTGCTCTTTCCCCACCATACATGGTCCTTAATGAATAAACTTTCTCAGTATTTATTTCTCTGGGGAAATATGAGCCAGATTTGGGTTAGAGTTTGACTTCCTAAAACTCTGGGTGTTTGAACCAATGTTTTGGGTTCTAAAACAGAACAAACTCTAAAAGTGTTTGTTCTGTTTTAGACAGCCTGAACTATTGAAATACTTTCTTACATGTATTTTATATTTATGTGCTATGATATTTTTTGTGTTATTGTTACTATTGTTTAGACAGGACTGTCAAAGGCTCTATTTCATATCCTATGACTGGATAAACAAATCATTATTATAGACTCTTAAAATCAGCAGAGCACATTTCTCTGTGGCTGAAATCCTCATTCTTCTTCCACGTGGGTCTGATTTCAGATCAGAGCTGCACAATTCAAGGACAATAAATTCACTTGGGTAATAGAGAGTTTTAGATCTTGGGAAGTTACAGTCATGTGAAAATAATATCAGTAGAACCAGTTCTCAGATGAGGTCTCTCATAATCTCTCCTAATTTACCATCTCTCAGTTAATGAAATTTTAAATAATTAATAAATAGAATTCTGGGTGTCTTGCAAAGCACCCACAGAAGCAACTGTATAATTTAAAAAAATAAAAAGGTGAAAAAAAGATCCCTCTAATTTTACTCAATAAAAGTGAGGGGAATGTGGATATTCACTACTCTAACTTTATAAAAATAGGTCTCTTTCAATTTTCATTTCTCTGCTTCTTTTTCTTGATGTAGAAGGGGATTCTGTTAAATTAGTTATAGTGAAAGAACATTTCCATGCTTTTCTAGCTGCATTTATTTTGGATATGGCTGAAAAATAAKATATCTGAGTACCACATGTAATAAATCAAAATAAAACTATTTCTAGTATTCCTTAGTAAAGTATCTTTTAATCCTATGAACATAAGGTCAAAGGTGACATTGCATTATTTGGTCTTACTTTCTACTTCTAGAAATAGGTAGCAGAAAAATGTAAGACATTTATTTTTATTAGTGGAGTTACACATTCTCTGTAAAAACAAAGTGTTAGATAGGGAAGATATGCAGAAGAAAAAGGGATAAAATTATTRCACTAATGAGCATCTGTGTAGGACTTTGAGTTTTTCTGAATATCTTTGAATGGTTATTGTATTTGAGACAAGTTGACACTTTCAGAAAATGATGCATCGCCTAACTTGTAAACTCCATTTTGTATGCTAAAAGAATAAGTCATTAACCAGAATGAGTTATTTTTCAGCTGACATTCTCACTTGGCCACATTTAAGGAGCAGTCTGTGCTGTCCATTAAATTTATGAAAGGTTAGCTCAATGCTTTCAGATGTTCTTAGGGTACTAACTGAACTACAAAACATCATGAATCTCTAAAAACTGAAAAATCTCTGTGTTTTTTGTTTGTTTGGTTGCTATTTTTTTCTTTGGGGTTGGGTTTGTTTGGGTTTTTTTTTAATGGGGACTAGAGTTCAGGAATACAGCATTTCAATCCTCAAAGATTTGCTATTACAGGAGAAAAAGAATTCTTTTTACTAGCCTGTTAAATTAAAACACATGGATTCCTAGAACRTTATTTTTTCTTGCTCACTAACCATGGACTTTTATTGCCTGTTTAAACAWTTATGGAATAATTTTATTGCAAATTTAAAAGCTGAGCATAGAAAGCAAGTATAGATGGGGCTATTCCTGCTTTTTCAGTTCCATTGAATAAAAGTATGCCAGCTCTTATGAATTAACTCTTGACTCCATGCAGTGGAAGATTTTGCCATGAGTTCTGCATGTGTAAAGTTCTCTTAGTAACCTTCAGGCTGGAACCAGCCTTTCTGGAAACACCTGTTTTGTTTTACATCTTGAACATTTCCTCTGTCTCCACTGCAAGCACAGCTCTCATACTCTTAGAATGCAACACTGAGGGTGTTGCCATAAAGAGACTTCTTTTTGAACAAGGACATCCTCAACTGCATTGTCAAAGAAGAAAGTGAGAGAAAAGATACTGAAGAAAAAAGATACTGAAGAAGCACCATGAGAGAAGCACCATGGTATTCATTTYAACTATCAGCTATTGGAAACAGGTTTCTAGTCATAGAACTCCCTCTTAAATGTACAAAAGAGGCAAGCATCCCTATCAAAGACAATTATCCTGAAGTTATGTGTCTGAAATTGAAAGCTGCATTGGCCCTTGAGTGTACCAATGTGGTACCRTGGTAGAAATGTAGTAGGTTACAAAGAGCTAAAGGCCAGAGTGAAAAGGCCACAGCAGTAATGAACAGTGCAACACCCACTGCTGCACAGCACTCAGTTGTGACTGTGACAGTCAATTAAAGAGAGCAGAAAGTTTAATTGAAATGAAACTAGAATAMCTGATTTAGACTACAGACAAATTTCTCTTACAGTTCTAAATTCATGATGGTTGAAGGTTGCAACTGTTTTTGCTGTTTTGATATTAATGAGAAATGACCTCTGTTTCATTCTTTACACTTCTACAAATAAAGCAATTTCTCAAGTACTAAAGCAGTGGTTACTGAACTTGGTTTGATGTAGTTCAATGAGTTCAACTTCTTTTCATACCTGGAGGATTGAAATTCATCCTTAACTACAGCAATTTATTTTGGAGTATATCCAGCTACTTAGCCATAAACTGTCTCAAAGGATCTCTAATCTGCTTATGCTGCAGTGAATGTAGGGTCCATAATTAAAACTTGAGCTAGGGAAAGAGTTTAAACACAAAGTAAGATTTTCTCAACAGAGATTAGAGTGCCTATGTTGGAAGACAGATGTGCCCAAAGACCGTTTACTGCTGTTATCAAAGGTTGCTTGATATGGAAAACAGGCAACTTTGAGTAGGGAATTCCTTCTTCCCAKGGGTAAATACATAGTATTGCTATTGTTACATGTACATTTACTAGTACTACTGCATTCACTACTACTATCATTACCAGCACTATTATTTACTATTACTATTTACCAGTATTATTATTTTTGTGAGGTTACCCTACTACTAAAGCTTTTGGCATCTCTTAAGACATTTTAAAATGAAGATGGATTATGTTGTTATCCAACATGTACCGCTATATTCCCAGAAGAATACTTGATACTAAATTTTTTGAACTGTATTCAAAAGTTCATTGCCCTTTCACAATATTTAAACATGATTTGCTTCTTTTCTCTTTCATGCTGCTTCTCAGAATATGGTGAAATATTAATCTGAGGTTTTGACAGTAATGGAATGTTGTAGCTTGCAATATATATATAGAATTTAAGAACATATCAAAATTTCTTTGTGTCTTTTTTCTATGCTTTATTCCTGTAAGGAAGGTAAGCAAAAAATTTCCCCCTCAAAGATCAGTCAAAGGATGTCATTAAGGAAGACATTCTTGCATCAAATGCACTTTTGAAGAATTTCGAGTGCCTGAGTACCAGAAATTTCACCTTTTACAGCTCCCAACAGCTGTAACTATCGATATGCACTCTCCTGGAACTAGGTACTATTTATTTACAAAATAAAAATTGTAATGAGAAAGCTGTAGAAATTCTCATTAAATCCTGATCTATCAAAAAGAAAGTGCTGTGTGATGTGTTTAGCTCATACCACTCAATGTAATGGTCTCAATMTATGAACAAAGAAAACAAGATTAAAACCAGCTGCAGAGCTGTGGTTACCCCTTACGGTCTTAGTAATATTGTACCACATACAAATATAGCTGTGGCCTGCAGCTGGCCCACAGGACCCCATAGTCTGAATCCTCTGATGTTCTCACTTCTGCAGTGCCCTTGAGGGCCACAGAAGCATGCAGAGCCAGAAGGAGCTTTTGCAATTTTGTCTTGAAGGTAAGCATGCAGCTCTTGCATCCCTGGCCTCTGACTGTGAATCARTGTGAAGCACTGTCTCGAATTAATTCAAGCTCCCTCCCGTCCAGCTATGCCAAAGTGGCAAAGTCCTGCTGGGCTGTCTGTACTCTATTTCTCCAGGAGCTGAAGAAATGAGGCAAAAAAAAAAAAAAAAAGCTGAAGAGCAAAGGGCAGTCAGGTTTTGTTCCTAGAAAAATAAAAAATAGAAACATTTTAAAAAATGTGTTCTCAACATTCTAAGCAACCTACTATTGGTATTAAACCCCTTTGTACTTAGTCAGTTTTCTAGCTGCATGAAGCATTTAATGATTTTAAGCTCTGCTTCAAAAAACTGTCCTTTAGAGGGGTTCATATCCTGGTCTGTTTGTATTCCTCCTATATTGATGCTAATGGAAGCTGCAGGAAGGGACAGGTAGGTGAGAACTTTTAAATTTCTTTTGGGAAGAAAGTATGCTCAGCTTTTCAAAGCTTAATAATGCCTCTGCTGTGGCATTGCAAGCTTTGCTCTGTGCACATCTTGATATTTCTTGGCACAGGTGCCCTCTCAGAAGCATCCAGTGAGAAAGGGATTTTTTTGTTTTGGCTGCCTGCAAAGCAGTAAAAGTCCATCCCCATTTCAGTTTTGGATAAATTTTGGGCTCATCTATTGTCACAGAATGAGGTGCTTATTTGGCATTACTTTAAAGTTCCATTAGGTCCTAATTACATCAGGTCCTTATTACTGTCAAGCTTCAATGCCTAAGAATAACATAAAAATAGAGCAAATGTTGATATTAAGTATGCTTTATTTATTAGACTGATGTTTCAGTAWTTGGATGTAAGAAAAAAGGCAAAAAAAGGCACCAAAAGACTGACTGCCTCTTTCTATGCAATAAATTGTGTCCCTATGGTTAAGTATCCTGCYCACCTGCACTGTCTCTGCTGTTCTGTCTTGCATCCACTCCATGACTTAGACTGATGCCCAGCACAGTGGGGTCATGATGTGATGGTGTGGCTGATATTTCACTTTACTGTGTTGGGAACTTTATGCACAGGAGAAACAGGCTCTTATGATGCCAGAATAATAGATACAACTCCTCGACCTGTTGTAGTTAACTTGTTCTGATGATGGTGATGTTTGCAATACTATACTGTGCTCAGGCACTTTCTGTCTGGAGTGAAACCATGGGGCTGAAATGTGTTGAAAGCTCTTTTGAGCAAGCACTGTCTGTTTTGAATTTGGCTAGTGTAAAGGGAGTAAGCTTAGGACTCAAAGGCATTACAAACCATGAAGAATGAGAAACTGAATGCAGTAGTGGGGAAGGACTGTTAACTGGCATATAGAAAATTTTGTAACAATGTGACACGTTTGCTTTATGGCATCTTTGGCAAAAATGTTACAGTATAAAAAAGAACTCTCTAAAGAGTTAACCTAATACAAATGATATGAGGATATTCCACCATTATTATTATTTATTTCTTTTTATACTTGTAATAATTCAGGTGCTTTCCAGACAGAAAAGCTGCAGGCTCTGCCCCAAGGAGCTTACAATCTAAAGGTGGACAAGGAGAGAGAYGTGAAGGAGAGAGGGTCTACAGAACAGTCAAGAGGCCAAGATGGAAACTAACCAAACAAATATGATTTGAACACATTGTTGCMAAGCTATACAAACTATTTTCCAATTATGACTCATATTTTCCATTTTGCTTTAACTGTATCTGCCACGACAAACAGGTGTGGAGGAAGGAATCTTTCAGTATGTGACATCAGAGAGAGTAGCACATGTGTAAAGTAGAGCTGGAAAACTCACCTTAAAGTATAGAGATGAGAGGGGTTTGCCTGGATTTTCAAGACACAGTTCAGTACCAGGACAATTTAGATCCAGAATGACATGGCTTAAGGTCAGGCCCTACAGGTTAACATGGGATAGATTCCATCAGAAATATAAATTCACTCTATGCATCTGGAAGTGCCTTAATACATCCTAAAATTAATTACAAAATCTACCATGGCAGGGCTGAGAAAGTTAAGAATGAAATAACAACACTTTTGTGGTATATTCAGTGGGGGAAAGAATGGTATTGAAAGCTGGGGGTGGTTAGTCTTATGCCAGTTGTAAAATGACATTTTTAATAATGTAGGACACCAGCCAATGATTAAAAAACCCCACAATGTTTAATTTTAAAAATACTGGTCTTAACTAAGACAGTGAGTCACTCATCAGTTATGAAAAATACTATTAGGTTTTCTTTATACATTTAGGTATCTATTATAAAACACCCAATCAGGTTCCCCCAAACTGTAAAATGGTCAAAGAAACTCCCTTAAGGCATGCCTTCTAAAACTTCTTAACAAATTGCCATATTTATTCAAGTACTCAAGGGAATCACTGTCTGCTTTTTTATTCCTGAAGTATCTTTCCCTTATCAAATCCAAGTGTATTGTAAAGGCAGAAGCTAATAAGCAGCTGAATATTAAAGTGCATAGGTTGTCCACATGAGGAAAAATAGATGGTTGAAGAAGCAGTAGCTGTGGTGATAAATGCTTCTTGGGGAGTAATCCATCATCAATTTTTAGTAAGCCACAGATATTTCTTTTCCTATAAGAAACATTTCTACAGTCTTCAGAACTTGCAAATGCATTTCTAACAATGGTATCAGGACAGTCACACTCCTCTTGCTGTGAGGGAAATGATGTAATTAAATAATCAAATAGACCTATTTTTCATAATTTACAGGTATTCATATTCCTTCAATAAATAAAAGAATATAATTTATCTTCTGGTTCTGTATAGATTTCAACACAAGTTTCTAGCAATTTAAACAAATGATTCTAATAGCTTGACATGAATTATGCTGGCAGGAGCCACATATGATTATTATGGTGCACAGAATCTTTTAGGAACCTACAAAGTTAAATAAAAGCTTACAAGTCTCTTAAGCTACTTTTTATTTGCATAGAAAAATATTTATCATAGGAGTCAACTATCATATGAGAGAAATTCCATTTGTTGTAGTTGAAAAAGATAGCTAAAAAGTTTCTGTGGGTTATTGCAACAGTACAAGAATACAAGATGCTTCCATTTATTAAAAAATGTAAAACAAATCGTGAAAGCTAAAGCAGGCTACAAAACAGAAGGTCTTCATATTTTCTTTCTCTTGACTACTATGTTACAAGATCATGTGCCACAGTTGAGTACTATAAAGTGTAATTCTGCATTAGCTAATATAATCCTTAAAACATTCCCCCCCAAAAGCACTATGCAAAATATATATATTTGTAAATGCTTCCTCCTGTAAGCATCACAACCTCGTTATCACATAGTCCCCCTGAACAATTGTTTCCTGTTTCCCATCAGAGTCAATGCTAATGTCCAATGCCTTGCCCAGCTGATCCTGTGGAGTGGCAGGTTCTGAGCTCTGTAACTCCATTTTCTCTGCTTCTGAAGGACAAATACTCCCCTCTTCCTGTGAATCCAAAGACTCACYGGTATTTTGTGATTCAGCTAACACACATTTTTTGCCAGGATTTCGGAAGTTTAATTCACAGTTCATGCTCAATTCTCCCTCTTCCAGTTCATCAGTTTTCTCACATTGTTCTTCTGCCTGTTGGCGGGAAACTTCTTCAGAAACGGTGTATATTTTATTTTTACTCTGCTCCACAGAGTTTGTTTTTGATCGTCTGTGAAACAACCCAAAATTTTTTATGTCTGTTACAAAATTCACACGCTTTTGTTTCTCCTGAGTGGACTCTGACACCATCATTGCTGAGCCATTGCTTACATTATGTCCTTCAGAGGCGATATTGGCTGACCGTGGGTGAATCATTGTTGTTATGTCAAAAAGGCTGAAGGGCTTCTTCTTTCCTTTCTTGTTTCCTTCACTCTCACTATTTTCTTCATTTTCTGACAGAGAGGCAGTGTCTTTGCTCATCTTTCCAGTCTGCAAATTAGACAGCTTGCTTCCTTTTAACAAACCCAGGACTTCAAAGCGAAAGCTGGAAATATCTTGTTTTAACTCCTAAAAATTAGGAAAAAAAGATGAAATGYCAGAACATCAAAGCAAATTTGACTTTCCTTTTGAAATAGAAAGAGAAAAAAAAAGGAATAAAAAGGGCTTATGTTGGGGTCAGTAATAAACTTTACTCTCTCAATGTTGGCATACCTGGCATCTTCAAGGTTGAAGATCTTGCTCTAGGAAGCAAGTTATATGCTACCTGAATCACTGAGTGTAAGAAATATGCTTCACAGTTTTAAAATATCTTACTAAATTACTAAAACACCTATAAAGACAAAAATAAAAACATACCTTAAAATTTTCTTCTGTCAATCCTTCCTCAGTTTTGGCATCTCTTATCATTGCTGCAACATACCTTTTAACCAGATTTCTCATAACTTCCTAAAAATATAAAGTACTGTATTAGCTTTCTTGGTATTACTTAGTAAACCTACACTCACAGGCTCTGCTTGGGCTTTTTCATGCTTTAGGAACACGACAAAAACTGTACAAACCTGTTTGAAAATTTGTTTTGTTATTTGATTGAAACTACTAATGCTTATTATCCTGAGAAGGGATATGTTGTGTTTGACCCAAGATATGTTTCCTGCCAGTAAGATCTAGTCTGGCAGTGAGCGGTTGCTGACACCTCATGAGGAGAGCAAGTCTGGTGTGGTTGTACAACTTTATTTCCAGCTATTCTCTCTCAAGCCTCCTGTGCTGTGAGACACAGTGACTCTTAACAAAAATGATAGTTCTAGGTTTAATTGGCTGTGACAGGTTTTCTTATGCATTTTGAACTGATGTAAACTTCCAGCATTCAAAAATCCTCTGCCAGTGAATTTCACAGTATGGAGTAAGATTCTATTTCGAGGTTTTATTTTTAACCTTTGGTCTGGTAGCTTCCATTGATGTCTTCTAAGAATTCTAGAAATTATTTAGGTTGAAATAGATACCTGGAGGCTGTCTGAGTCATCTCAGGGCCATGCCCAGTGAAGTGCTGAGTATCTCTATGGGCGGAGATACTGCAGCCTCCCTGAGCAACATTTTCCAGTTCTTTAGTACTCTCGCTGTGAAGATAATTCTCCTTACATTACAGAATTACCCTTCCTTCAACTTGTGTCCATTTTGTCTGTTGCATTGTACCTTGAAGAAAAATCTGGCTCCTTCTCTCTAACCACCCACTAAGATATTTAAGGCAGCAGTTTTATCTCCCCTAACCTACTCCAGGCTGAAATCTGAGCTGCTTATATGACAGTCCTCTAACCATTGGTGCCACCTTGCTGGGTCCCTTCCAGTTTGTTAACATCTCTCTTGTGGGCACCAGACATGACATGCTGCTCCAGATAAAGCCTCACAAGTGAGGGCTGGAGGAGAAAAATCACTTCCCTCAAAAGGCTGCCTATACAGCCTTGCTAACGCAGTGTAGTACATGTGTGGYATTGAGTTTACAGATAAATGGCAAACCACTGCTCTGTGCTCACCTTCCTCATAATTCTATAGATCCCTGTTGTACTTCCCACAGCTTCCTCTTCTTCAGGTTGGAAAAGTCCCAGCTTACCTAGTTATTTCCCATATGGGATTCATTAACCACCAAGCCTACAGCTCACACCTTGTTTAACTTTTACACAACAAAAATTCAAACTAAAGCTGAAAATTATACATTGTGAAATAATAATCTAAAAAAAAAGTAGAAACTGAAGAAGGAAGGATGAAAAATAATTGCTTACATACAGGGGATCTAGGCAGATGGATTATTAAGGAAGTTATTAATGGGGCATTAAAGCTGGAGAGATGAAGAGCAGGTTCTGATGGAGCATGTCAGTTCACTGTACATATGGTCCTGATGATTCCTGGCAGGCAGGCAGGCATTTTTAAAGGCAATCCATGTTATACTGGGCAAAATACTGGATAGCATGTTGTTGCTCTAGAAAATATCCTTTTGCTCCAGAAAGGAGATAATTGTATTCTCAAATTCTTTTGTTTGAATATCAAAAATACTAAGCTTGTTTGCTGAAGAGGAAATAAATACAGATTTTATGGTTTTTCCCATTTATTTTCCTTTTCCACTTTCTCATGAAACTCTTCAGTATTTTTCTTTCCTCATGACGACAATCTGAAGTCAGAAAAACAATTGCCCAAAGAATAAACATAGTATTATTGTATATAATACTGTATATAATACTGTACCTGGTATTGATGATGTCTCCGCAAATTGTCAGCTGCACGTCTCTGAAAAATAGAAAAGAATAAAAAAATATTAATCTCTGTGGGGAAGTAAAATATTTAAGCATAGAAAACAGCAGGCCTGTTTATACAGTATCTAGCAAGCTGAGAGAAGAGGTTCAAAATCTGTTGAAAAATGACAGTATTTCAGTATTTCAACGAAGCCTATCATTTGCTTTATAGAAAGGGGAAGGCTGCTGTGGGGAAGGCAAAGTTGATTTTCTACATTTTTGTCAAAATGCTTTTATTCCTGCATCAGCATGGATGTGCTGGGGCAGCCAGGTCATAGATTGCACAGTCCCAAGGTCAATGATCTGAGAAGGAAGTGGAACAATTAATCATGTCACTCACTTGCACAGACTGAAGCATATTTTACTAAATTGAAAGAAGCTTGACTCATGTCAAGTTAGATTTTTCTCGGAGGTACACAGTGAAAGAACAGGAGTCAATGGACATGAGTTACAGAAGGGAAATTCTGCATGGAAAATCATCAACATGGTGGGATTTGTAAAGCCATGGTGTAAGCAAGACACTTGCTATGGCTCCCAATGTCTCATTTAAGGTAAAGCTAATCAAAACCTGTACTACAAAACTGTGTTAATGAGAAAAGTTCCCCCTTAGTTCTATGTTAAAAACACTTAGTCATAGAGAGCTGTATGGAAGAAAGGAATAGCTTTCAACACAGTATGGTGTTGATAAGGAGGGAGGGTAAAAGGGACAGTAACTCTGAAGAGAAGCAGCAAAAAGAAGTGTGGTAGGATGAAAGAATYGCCCAGGTTTCAAGCAGGTGAATTAAATTAAACTGCCATATCTAAGGGCTGCCCAGAAGACGGGGAAAAAGGGCCAGGTTTATTTTTTCCCTTGACTTCCTTTTGTCCTCAATTACATAATGAGTAACACATCCCCATCCTCTACAATAATTATTCCTAACTGGTGAAAGAAACACAGCTTTAACTTAGACTCTCATATCTGCTGCTGACAAGAAAATAATGTGTCTGACTACTGATTATATCTCTACAAAACAGAACACTTGACAGAAGCTTAAAACAGGGGGAAAGGACATACAAGGGACTTGTTAAAATTCAGTTGCATAGTAAGACAGGCACAACAAGTTATTTAATGGKTTTTTTTTTTTACTTGAAAGAAATGAACCTTCTCCCTGTACTTGGAGTCACAGTTTACACTTCAGGGTTGATTTCTTGTTTGCAATTAATTTGAGAGATGCAGTGGCTTTGTGGCTCGGCTAGCAAAAACTAATAGCAAGGGGGAAAATCATTATTTCCTAATCAGTCTGAAGAGCCACTCTGGGGCAGGGCTTTGTACATGAGAATGCTTTCTTCGGTATTTTTCCAGATTGTGTTTCTCCATCTACGCCTCGTAAAAGAGAAAATGGATATTTCTTGTGTTTAAGGATGGAGGGATGGCCGAGCTTGCCCATCACCAGGGCCAGAGGGGACAGTGCAACCGTGGGAAGGCTCATACCCTCACAACACCCGAATTTMGCCGGTTTTTAGAAAAAAAAAATTCAGCTTTCTTGCATTTGGCCACACGATGGAGATGTTTCATTCTGCTGAGAGCACTAAGGCAGTCCATGGCTAAGAGAGCTCTCAACAACATATCTGACTCACAGGTGAAGGGAARAACAATTTAGGGTGTAATTGAAACACACTTCAGGTAAAGTGAATAACTCCTAAGTAAAAAAATGCTGATTCTTGTCTTGCACAATACTTCCTGCAGCTGCTGTCTATCCTGCTTTATATTACAGTGAAAGGTGAAATAAATGCATAGGTTCAATTCTGCATCTGTAACAAGAGCTACCTAGATACCATTTATCCTTTTTTTGCAGCCAATTTGGAAACTCCCAGAAACAGAGGCTGTGGCTTTTCCCCTTAATATAATGCCAACAAGTACAATTTGGGCTAAGTATGTGAAAAGATTTATGTAATAATATGTCAGAACAGTTCTACTGCACTTATTTGTTTTCAATCCATACCACCAAGAAGCTGCAAGAAAATTAATTTAATTGTATGTTTTCATGCACATCTACATACCTACTCCACTGGGAATTACACATAACCTATCAAATTTATTATCATCAAACAGTTCTCTATCTCTCATTTAAATGTTTAGGTTCCATCTCTAGTTCCTAAACATCTTTTGCTTCCTTTTGAAAGCAGAATGAATCTTTGCTTAAACACATCTGAAAACCAGGCTATTCACTAGAAATAAAATGTCATTAACATTCACATTTTCCTTATTTAGTTCTCAGCTGGCCTGCTTTTCTCTACTCAGTTATGGTCTAATTTATGGTTCAAAATTTGTTTCAAGTAACCATTGTTCTGTGTGCATGAAGAAGTTGAAAATTATGACTGGCAAATGGATGAAAGTTTAATTTTACTAAAAATAGTAACAGGGTGGGAAACTCGGTTATGCATGTTGAATACAACAATGAAATTGAGGGGGATGTTGTTGTCACTTTCCAAAAGGGGGCACTAATATCCTTTAGTAAGCTTTACTAGTACCTCCACTAGTACTGATAATTATTCTTATCCTCCTGTTTATGCCATTGCTAGCAATTTACACTGTTTGGAAAAAAAAGATCTCTTTAGCAATCAAAAAATTAATAAAATTGTATTACTTATTTTGATGTGTTTTATAAAAATGATATCTTTTATAATTCAGGAATACAAATCCAATGCCTGCATTTGACCTTAAACTGCTTAGTGCTAAAGAAAATGGAAATATTGTCTGAAGCTGTGGGACATATTCCTCATCTTGACTAGAAGCATCACCTTTAAAGGATTAGAACTTATCTATGTTGACAGAGAAGATTCTCCATGAAATGATTCTTGGCTATACAAGGAACACTCCAGATTATTGATTTCCACACCAGATGGAAGGCATTATTTCTTTGCTCAACTTTCAATAACAGACATTACAGAGAAAATACAAAATGCTTACACTGACTTAGAAATTGCATCATTTTCCACTAGGTGAAAAAAGAATAGGAAAAAGATATTTTCTGTGAAAAATAATAATAAAATCATGTAGGTTGCTCAGAAAATGGCATAAAATTCTGTATGGTTAGAAAAGAGGCAACTGTTTATCTAAACGTCAGATGTAAAAAAAAAATAAAAATACTGAAGCTATCCCTGGCAATCCTCTCAATTTTCACTTCTGAAATACTTCAAATTATAGATAAAACACTTTTTGGTGACTGATCAGATGTAATGTAGAATGTCATTTGAGGAAAACAGTACCATTTGTTCTGGTGGGACTAGGATTCCTTTTCCCATATATCTTTTTTTCTGAAATACAGTTGGCCAACAGGATTAGCCTTGACACACCCATAAGCCTTGTGCAGTCAGGAAAACCTCAGCCTAATTAATAGAATTATATTACTAATCTGGCTTTTGCAAAGGTAAGCTAAAAAAATTAATAGGACTGATACAGATATAGATATAAATKATATAGATATATGTAAAAAGCAGCGCACAAGCATGCACTTATTTCAGAATTTTAAGTGCAGGAGATAACTGATAACAGCTGAAGAAAATGCTGCATACCTGGGATATGTCAAAATGACAGAATAAAAAAATATGCTGAACTCTGAGTGGTAGAAGAGCTCTGTCTGATTCATAGCAGAGCTGAAACATCAGTAAATCACATGTACCTTCCTGGCCTTCCTTCAGCTGAAGCTRTGGCTAGAGAAGCTGCCATCAGCATGGCTGGGCACTGGGTTGCTTTGGTGAAAAAGCCTCTCCCTTGAAAAACCTCCCCTTGACTTCACTACCCACTGCTTCAGCTGTCCCACTACAACAAAGGACAGAAGAACCATAGAAGTGACATCCAAGGAGAAGCAAATTAATTGGCTTTTGTTCAGAGGCACCTCACAATGCCACAGACTGTATTCTTGCCCATGATAGTTATGTTATAAACAGCAATGTAGATGATCCTCCCAAGCAACCACGTCCTACTTATTTTTAGTGGCATTTTTCTTCTTCCTGTGGGCCAGATAAATCATTTCACTACAATGTGTGCTGTAAACTAWCCTGACCCTCAACCCTTTCTTTACACATTCTGCCTGCATATACTGAACTCTCAACTGTAAACATATATAAATTTTACAGTGGATTCTTGAAACATTTGATTTGATCCTTGACTCAGTCCTAGTTCATGATTCCTAGCATTTTGTTACTGTGGACTTTTTGCAGAGATCATGCTTAATCCTTGCCAGCTCCTTTCTGTCTATTTTCTATTTTGTATCCTCTAGCACTGAATCACTCTTTGGATGCACATTATTGCTTTTTCTACTGGAAAACACCATAGTACATCACTGCTGATTAGTGCTTCCTTATAGGAAAGTTAACATTTAGAGATTTCAGAACAGAATGTTTTGAAATCTGAGCTCTGCCTTACAGACAATGTGGCATCCATCCATCCATATAGCAAATATAAGAAAATCATGTTATAGCATTTTTTTACTCTCCCAGACCTCATTGTAGGGAAGGAGACAGAATTTATAATGCAGGACTCAGTGAAAAGGAGTAGATCCCAACAAAGCTTATCTTGTAGCGCAGAGGAAAGTTATTACAGAGCAGATATAACTGAGCTGAAGTCCTCTGAGATCCTTGAACAAAAGGCAAAGAAAACTCTTCATTACTTTTGGTTGAAAGGGCATAGAGGTCCTAAATTTAATTTGTGTTGTCACTTGTTGGGACAATTGAAAAAGTTCTAGGAAATCAAGGCTGAGCTGTGGGTGATGGGAAGTTTGTCAGAACCAGAAAGAAGTGTTTTTCCTCAGGAGAAATTATGAGATCACTGYAGTGTGCCCATTTGTTGACTGATGATTTCACCTCTTGGAGGATGTCCAGTTAACAGCACCTAACTGGTGGTTTTCATCTATCCAATGTGGAAATCAGGGCACAGAGTGCATATGCACATCTTACTTCATTTTGGAGCTTGGGTGAATAACTGGGTCTGGAAATTGCAAAATGTTCCAAATTCACATAAACCTAATGGGGCTTGTGTTATGCTAAGGAGTTAGCTGAAGAACTTTGTAGTTTTATGAGGTGGACTGAGTCTGCCTGGTCAGCCACAGCCACTCACTTTTTTAGGCAGCTGAAGTGTGTTTGCCATGATGGCTCTGCTGGTAAGCTCTCTGCTTCAGAGGGGTTTCAGCTCTAATTCAATTAAGAATAGTTCAACTAAGAATCTAAGATTCAACTAAGAATATCTATTCTGCAGGGGAAACCAGTGAGGTATATGGCCCTACTGTCCCACATGCTTTAGGGATTCCACTTTCAAAYAATTAAAAAAAAATACAGGAATCAACTAAAAATGTCCCACAGCTCTCCCTCACTGCAATCCTCCATCCCAAACAGTTCAGTAATTAGTGGTTCACATTCAAATCATAAGGAAGCTTGGTTCAGTTCCTTCTCTTCTGTTCTCCCAAGAGAGCACTTTAGCCCCTGCAGTATCATAAAGATCTTGAGAAGGAAATTTYTGTTGTCATAGCTTTTACACTTGGGGTAAATAATTAGATATCTACTGGAGAATAGAAGTAAATCTTGGTCTCCTCAGCCCAAGATATTTRCTTTAAATGGCACCTGCTCCTTTCYTCAAACAGAAATTTCATCCTGAAGCTGAAAAGTTTTTCCCAACAAAAGCTTCTTTGAAACTGAAATATATTAATTAAAAAGTTTGGTATTTAGAGATTTTGGGGGATTTTAACTTAAAAACAAAAAGAAAATTCTTTGGAAATATATATTTTGGAAATAAATTTTTCCAAATATTTGGAAAAATTCTCAAGTAGCTCAGTGCATAGACTCCCTACCCTTTGACCCTTTGCTGTAGCAGTTTTCCCAAATATAAGATGTGGGTTTCTTGAAGGTGGTATTTATGCACCCTAGCAGGAGGYAGGTACAGGAAGCAGACATGATCTTTTGAATCCTCCTCCTCATCATGCCATTCAGCATAGACCTGGGAGCACGACGTATCTTTATTATTCTACTTGTCCAGGAATGAATTTATTCCCAACTCTGCAGTTTGAGAGGGTAAGAAAAAAAATAAAATTTCCTTATCCCAGATGGAAGTCTGACAAGAAATATTGTCCTGAAAGTTTAGCTGGGCTGTATAAGGTTTTTCTGTATCTGTCTCAGTCAAACAGAAATATTGTGTTAATCAACCCTCTGCTATACCCTGGCATCATACCATAAATTTTAATATCATTCTCTCAGTTTACACTAGCTAATCATCCCTACCAAATGTTTAACAAATGCCTAGAAGCATTGCCCACTCTCCCACACAACCAAGTACATC
This sequence comes from Cardinalis cardinalis, assembly GCA_014549065.1. NCBI lineage: Eukaryota > Metazoa > Chordata > Aves > Passeriformes > Cardinalidae > Cardinalis > Cardinalis cardinalis. The sequence goes on from JACDOX010000027.1 coordinate 514,699, forward strand.
ACTCTCTCTCTTGACTTTTTATTTCTAACAACATCTCATAGTTTTTCCTTCTGTTGGTCTCTGCATTTACTTTTTTCACTTCCTATATTCCACAGAGATGTTTTACTCTTAAGATTATTCACCATTCATGCTAGTTAATGTTCTCTTTACAATTTCTATATGAATCATTGTTAGTCTTTCTTAACTTAATGTTTTTTCAATGTGTTTCTTGTCATCCATTACTGGTTTGTTTCAACATCACCCTAATGTTTATTAGATTTTTTCCTGTCTGTTTCTTTCCTATATGTCCAAATATGACATCAAAGTAAAACAGTTTTGCTTTCACAATTTTGGTACTGGCCAATAATATCAGTATATTGCAATAAGTCCGATTTGAAGCTTTCTACAGAGAGGAAAAATCCATTTATCATCATAGCAATTGTGAATTAGTTTTATGTCACTTTTCCTCTTTACCATATATCTGTACATGCATGTGAACTTGTTCCTCCAAGTACTTCTAGAGATTAAACTGCATTCTAGGATATGACAGCAGAATAGGTAGGAAAAACTTATTATTCACTTATCAAGAGATAGGGAAGAAATACAAAGAAAAGGTCGATATAGTAACAGTCCATCAAATAATTGTATCATACCCCCTGACTGCTTTGAAATGGATGGAAGTTTTTTTTATAAGAATCAATAGCACAAGGACCATACCCCTTTCTTTTCCCCCTTACCCACATTTGAYTCCCATATACCTACTTAATGCTTGGCTGAGTCTTGAAACATTTATATTCATCAAATCGCTATGGTATAGAGAAAATGCCATTATCCACATCTTATCCCAAACCATATTATTCACGCTAGAGCTGGCTAAATTTCATCTAGTTGCTGAGGTACTGACTCGCTCATGGGAAGAAAACATAACTAGAGAGAATTAGTTGTTGGTGGGTTAGGATGTTGCCTGAATATTTGCACTGACAGTATAGAAAAAGGGTGTCGCCGATGTAGATGAAGTTAGGAGGGAAAAGTTCAAATCTGCTTTACCCACTGCACCTACCAGAGAAAGTAAGTAGCTGAGATATTACACAGGCATCTACTGAATCCAGGTGCAGAACTATTCTTGGTCACGTTGTGTGTCTTTCCCTCTCTTTTTTTTTTTCCTAGAAATGTCACTGCTCATCACAAGTATCAGAATATGGTATGATTTCAGAATGGGATTCTGAAATAGCTCTAYCTTTAAATTCAAGAAAACAAGTCCAAGTAAATGCTGTCAACTTTGAAAAATTTTTTTAATAGGAACAGCTTTTGGTAAAAATGCTTTTATGGCAAACTCATTTCATTCCATGTAGAGAGACAGAGACACAGAGAATATCCCAGGATGAATACTTCATACGTGAGTCTCTGGTTCATGGTATTCAATTATACCTGAACTGTGACACTTGAACTAGGGATTAGCAACCAACAATTCTGACRCTGACAGACAAGTATACATATTTGATCTCTTGTATTTTTTATTGCTCTTAATCTTTCTCAAACTATCTGTAGATGAAGCACAGTCATGGTTCATACTGTTATTGTACAGGGATATGATGATGCTTTCTCTTCAAATACATTGATATGAATGTAAAAAGTAAACATTCTCTGCTAGAATTATTGTCTAACTCATATGCACATTATTTGACAGGTCAGACACTCTATAAAGCTGAGAAAAAGTCATCAAYATAGCAAAGAGGAGGACTACAGGCAGAGTAAATCACACAACTTACCCCTATTGTTCCAAAACTTTCAGGCTTTCTTCTAATTTTCTTCTTGCAAAGGTGTCTCCATAACCATTTGATCAGATACCACAAAGACTTTGGGCTTGGTATGACATTAAAAGGAGTGGGCAGAGTTCCTCCTTCTTCAAAATAACTCATCCAGAGTTTTGTTCGAGCAAACTTCCACTCAATGTCTGCATGATCCTGCACACAAGAAACATATCATCAACATAGATATTGCTGTAAYTAAGGAGGTGACATAAACCTCTACAAAAATCTGAAAAACCTAAAGCTAGAACAACCTTGAAATCCTAATGAATTGTCTTTTTAAAATACTGCCATCCTTTGACAGTAGGTCTTTAACACAAAGCAAAGCTGAGCTKCTTTACCTCAGGAAGGAGATGTTCGATATGTAAAGTATGTATCTACTTATAAGCACTTCTTTCCCTGTTACAAGCTGTTAAATTATTGAAAGTCTCTCAAAAAACAGAAAAGGTAATTACAAGCAGAGAAATACTACATTTCTGGAAGAAATGCTTTGTTATAATAGCAGCTCGCCATTATTCTGCATAGATCAGTCTAATTATGCTGCTCTGCAGCAGCTGCAACAAGTCAGCAAGGCTCATGYATTTTCTTAGAAATTACCAATCCCCAAAATTCACAAATAGGTTATCCAACAAATCATGAGGCTACTAAAACTACTGAGTCAAATATCTTTTTTTCCCTACTACTTCAGAATTCTGTATTTGGGATAGGTTGTGGGGTGGGTTTTTTATTTTTATTTGAGATTTCATTTCTTTTGGAATCTACGTAGCATTGTATAATCCYGAAATTTTTGGGAAAATGAAAGCTAAAGGCCATGGAAAGATGTCTAAATCCTAGCAGCTGAACAAAAACTTTAGATCACTAATGTTAGATTTGAATAGCCAAGAACCTCAGCTAGAGGTCTAGTCCTGGCCCTACAGTAACAAAAGCAACAATTTAGAACTTGGAGCAGGAAAAGTATACTACCTACAGCCCAAGTTTTGGTGAGTGGTACTATGTTGTGACATGGTTCACTACACTCTGACAACTAGAGTTATACAAAAACAGGKGGTCAGTTTTTCTTTTGTGGAAACACTTGTAATTTCCAGATTGGGAAAAAATGCATATTTAACATCTTCAGACTGTGAAGATTTCTTTTTTGCTTTTTGCATGATCATATTTGAATTATCACATGATGAATCAGTGTTTATTTCTCTTARTCTCCTTAATAGACAGTTTAGAAATAAAACTACGCCAATAGCTCTGGTAATGACAGAGATAGTTTTCATTAAAGGAGGAAACAGGACACTGTTGAATGAGAAGACATGACCTTTAGTTTGAATAGCTAGTGTYCTTGGAACATGGGCACCCAATTTCTGTTGACTGTATATCCATGTCAGATAAAAAATAAAATAGCAGCCTTTCAAATGCTAATAAATATAATGGATTAAAAATGCAGCAGTGAGAGAACAGTCTGCAAGGTCTGCACAAGACTGCAATCTGCACAAGACTGCATCTGGGCAGTCTTTTTCTAAGAAGTCCTGCACAGTGCAGCTTGGGCAGGGCTGTAGCCCATGTCACTTGCCAGAAGCATCAGGACACCCTCCTCAACCCACGAGCTGGCTTCCTCATCTTTTCCCCATTTGGTGTTGTGGGGAAATTTCACTCTAACCAGTCCAGCTTGGGTCTGGTTTCTTCGTCCTTCCAGAACAGTGCAAAAGAATCACAGCAAATTGCAATATTTGTCCCAACATCCTGTCTGTGAAGKGTTTTACTGCCAGAAAAATGGAATGTAGGAACAGAGAGAGAGTATATGTTATAAATTATCTAAAAATAAGAAACAACTTACAGCAATGAGTTGGTAAGAGTTATTCATCATGGCTATTAGCATGTTGAGTAGAACAACCAGAGATATTACGTTATAGGTACCAAACATGGTGGCCCCAACAAATTCAGTGAATTCATGCCTTGCTTTCACGTTGGTCACATAGAGATTGATGAGTCCAAATACAGACCAGAATAATGACTGCAGCGTTTCAAATAATCTGAAAAACAAAACCCAGAAGGAATAGCTGTATAATAACTACAAATTTAGTTTTCAGATTGTTCAATTTCTCCCTAAACACACAAAAGTTCTTGGCTTGACTGAGATGAATGACACTTATCACAATATAGCCAACATAGAGGGAATATCTAACTAGTGAAACAATGGCTTAGTCTTTCAAATCTGGGCCTCTAGATATACAATACAGAGTCTATAAATAAGCCTGCAAGCAAAAGGCTGAGTTTGTTCAAAYTACAGAGAGATAAATACAGTTTCAGAGATGTCATGTTGGACACCTTCTTTTGAAGTACTTTGACTCTTTGCTTCAAATATAAGGGGTAGAATAAGGATCTGAAAATAATTCAAGTATGATTGTTGAAAGAAGTATGGTATTCTCACATTGTGCAATTCTAGTTTGTTGAGAGCCACTGAGATAAACAGAGTTGAATAATTAGAGAGGCATTATTATCATTAGCATATGTTTTGTTTTATAAAGAAGGGAAACRCAAAAAAGATGAACTTGCTGGTCTCAAAAGAAACTTGTGTTTTTATACCTAAAGCATATGATACTCCCYTAGAGAAGTTTGTACAACATCTAGGAAGCTAGTCACAATGATGAACTTTAAAAAATAATCCTCTGCAGCTAGATACATTGAAAAATTTTCCCTTTTTGTTCTGTGTTCAGCTACACTGTAGTGTCATAAGAAAAGTCCTGGTTAGATTGCTCCTTGAAAGTATGGAGCACATAAAGCATCACATTTTGACATGACATCGCCTTCTGACACTAGTACCAGTACTCTCCACTATTTCTCATATAAATATTGCTTCCCTCAATGCTGAGCTCTGAAAAATTTCTGTGTGGTTTTCTGTTCAGATCACATAAAGTTTAGACATGCATAAGTGTTAATAATATACAACATAAATATGCTGTGCCTGAGAAAAGTCACTTGATTAAGATGATATAAAGGCTACTATTTTTATAAAGTTATTTCCTCTAAGAAGGAAGCCATTGGTAATAAATATATTTTTTAAAAAAGCCTAGATACACAGAAGTTAATAGGGGAACAGACATTTATAGCAGTAGTTTGACGAAGGTTGAAAGGTGAAAGACAAGAGAATTAGTGTTCATTTGGTAGGGTTTGGTATCATAGATGAACTAAAAGCTATAATGAAGTAAAATTGATTTTAAAGTGAAAGAAAAAGAAACAGTTTATTATAGAAATTAGAAATTTGATTGTTTGGAGTAGAGTCAGTAGAATCTGGGACTGCATGTTTTTTTTACAGCCTATCATATTTGCAAGGAATCTTCCTGTTTTAGAACACCAGACTTATTTAATTCCCACAAGTAGACATGGAAGAAATGCAGAGTGACACCTGCCTGGGTGAGCAAGGTCTGAACTGGTGACCTTATGCAAGTTCTGATCTCATTTATCTTTCTCTTATCTCTATTTTACCTCATATGTTTTCAGATACCTTGAATTGTAGAGACTTCACTGTGGTATGAGGAGAAAATTATTAGAGTAATGAAATGTTGGTTTTTTATTATTATTACGGTAATATTAGATGTGTTTGTCAGGACATCACTGTAATACCAACAGAAAACAGAGGTTCTTTTCTGTAGACAGCATCTAAGTCATTAAAATATTTGGGGAGAGGGGGAGGATAGAAATAAATAGCTACTTACGTTGAAAATGCATTATTCTGCTTTTCACATCGTATTCCTTTGCAGTTGCCAGGTTCATTTGTCTCATAATAGAAGTACAGCTGGTTCAATCCATTTGCAAAAGCAAGCAGCACAAGGCAGTATATGAAGAGAAACTTCAAAATGTCCAGCAACATTCTTCCTAGAGATATCTGCAGAGGTCCCAGGTGAGAATTTGCAGTGAATAATGAGATCAAGCGCAGGGAGCTGAAGATGTTTGCAATTGCAAACAGGGCCTCAGCCACCAGGGTTGGATGCCACATGTCCCAGCTCTCCCGTGGAACTAACCCACTGTACTGAAAACAAGCAGAAGGGAAGAAATTACTCCTCTATTTTGATGCATAAACGAGCATGTCAGTTTCTTTATATGCTGCTCAATTAATTGGCAGATATCACAATAAATTTTCACAGTAGCAAAAATTTTCACAGTTTAAAAATTCTGACACTGCAAAAGAAACAGTTTTGAGCACCTTGCTTTTTAGAATTATAGAAATTTCCAGCTGTACAAGCAGGTAAATTATTTCTTTAAAGGAAAGTACAGGGCTGACAGTGATGGATAGAAACCCACAAAAGCTCTGGCAAGTAGGAAGAAAACATTCAATCACCAAGTAAGTACATCAATTAATCACTAATACTGGACCAATGATGTAAAAGGTGTTTATTAATGAACCATGGCAAACTGCTTATGTGTCTCATTATCAAAGAGTCTGACCCCTGAAACTGTGACTTCTGTTCATGCTCTACCAAAAAAAAAAATTCTTGAAGATGAAAGATATTTGAACTGAGAATTAACAACTATAGCAGACTCATTATTATTAATTTGGTCTCATTAATCTGTTTTATAGAACATATCAGATGAGAGAATCTATGCTAGGAAGCCCTCTAAAAAGGGTATAACATAATATAAAGCAGATTTCAAAGGGGGACTATGGTGTTATCTGTATTTGTCTATTCTAGACCATGCACATGCACCTTCAGAGCTGCTGGGCATGCCCTGAGCAGTAAGGAAAGGGACTCCATGTGTCACTGGGGCCAGGTGACGCAACATAAACAGGCATCACAGCAGTTSACCACATTCACCCTGCAAAGAAGGTGATCACTGTCAGAGTGGTTCAGAAACACCTAAGTAACACATGTTAAGTCTGTAGGACCTGATCAGATGCATCCCAGAATCCTAAAGAAACTGGCTGATGTAGTTTCCAAGTCACTCTCCATCATATTTGAAAAGTTCTGTCAGTCAGGTGAAGTTCCCAGTGACTGGAAAGAGGAAAAGATTGCACCCATTTTTTAAAAAGGGGAAAAATTAAAACCTTGGGAACAGCCAACCTGTCAGCCTCCCCTCTGTGCCTGGGAAGGGCATGGAACAGATCCTCCTAGAAGCTGTGCTAAGGCACATGGAGGGCAGGGATATGATTTGAAGCACCAGCATAATTTCACCAAGGGGAAGTCCTTCCTGACCAACCAAGTGGTGCTCTATGGTGGAGTGGCTACATCAGTGGACAAGGGAAGGGTTGCAGGTGTCCATCTGTCTGGACTTGTGTAAGGCTTTTGACATGGTCCCTCATGACAACCTTCTCTCTAAACTGGTGAGAGATGGATTTGATAGGTGGACTGTTCAGTGGACAAAGAAATGGCTGGATGAGTGCATCCATAGAGAGATGATCAACAGCTTGATGTCCAAATGGATGTCAGAGACAAGTAGCATCCCTCAGGGAACTGTACCGAGACTGGGACTGTTGAACRTCTTCATTAATGACATAGACCGAGGGATTGAGTGCACACTCAGCATGTCTACAGAGAGACCAAGCTGAGTGGTGTGGCTGACATGCCTGGAGGACAGGATGTCATCCAGAGGGACCAGGACCAGCTCAAGGAGTGGCCCCATGGGAACATGATGGGATTTAACATGACCAAGTGAAAGGCACTGCACCTGGGTCAGGGCAGCTCCCAGTATCAAGACAGTCTAGGGAGTGAAAGGATTTGGAGGAGATGGAGTTGAGGTACTGGTAGATGAGTGCTCACAGCCCAGAAATCCAACCCTATCCTGGGCTACACAGGAAATGGGGCCAGAAGGCCAAGGGAGGGGTTTCTGTCCCTCTACTCCACTCTGGTGAGACTGCACTCAGAGTGCTGTGTCCAGCTCCAGCATCCCCCGTACAGGAAAGACATGGACTGTTGGAGCTGGTCCAGAGGCATACAGTGAAAATGGTCACAAAGCTGGAGCACCTCTCTTCTGAGGAAAGGCTGAGAGAGTTGTGGTTGTTCAGTGTGGAGAAAAGGTGACTTTGGGGAGATCTTGTGGCCTTCCAGTACCTAAAAGGGTATAGCAAAGATGGAGATAGGCTTTTTCATAGGGCCTGTAGCAATAGCAATGAGCTAATGTTTTTAAAATGAAAAAGGGTAGATTTGGACTAGATATAAGGAAGAAATGTTTTATGGTGAGGGTAGTGAAACACTGGAACAGGTTGCCCAGAGAAGTGGTAGATAACCCATTCCTGGAAACATTCAAGGTCAGGCTGGATGAAGSTCTGAGCAGCCTGATCCAGATGAAGATGCCTGTGCTTATTGCAGAGGCACTGGACTACATGACCTTTAAAGGTCCTTTCCAACTCTTTCCATCCTATGATTCTGTGATTCTACAATCCAAACTGTGAAAGGAAACTGGGCATTGTTTTGGACACTAACAGTTGGCACAAGCCCCACACCAGGGTTTCTCTAACCAACTGGTAGTGCATGTGAAACTGTCCCAGTGCCTGACAGCAATCCCTCACACAATGCCACTTACTCATATACAAGCAGCCATAGCAGCTTTGTTTTTGGATTTGGGGATGAGAACTGAAAAACTGAAAAATAGCCCATTAAAGAATTTAATTACTCAGCCTTACATTTTGTTCACCTGTGATATTTTTTCTTTACAGAGCAGTAGACCTGCKGGAATCATAGATCAGTACTCTCTTCATTAGACTATCCTCTCCCTAATGATTATGCTCATCTACCCCATCCACTATGGCTYTTTAATCCAGTTCTGATTGATTCAAGATCTGTGATGAAAAACAGGCAGTAGAAAATAGAATTTAGTTACCGGAGACAACAACTAAGAGATAAAACAAGAAGAAAAAGCAGAATAAATTATTTTCCATGTTTTTGAGAAGAGAGAGATCAAAACTCCTCAGCATGATTCCTATAATGGCTTTCTCTGAATAATATTTTACTGCACATTAATACTAATTATCATGTCACGTTACAACCCTCACAGCTGAAAACTGACACCTTTAAAATAACTAGGAATAATTGTCTGTACAAGCAAAGGTTGGTACTGGACAGTCCAGTAGATACTCAGATTAGGGAAAAGTACACAAGGTGTCTTGGGGCAATAAAGTAAAATACAGTCATGGGGAAATTGTAAAGAACATTCATGAAACTGGGAAGAGATGGAGTTTTTGGTAGAGAATCAAAAGCATCAAACTGCAGACATATTTTAGGTGAGGGCAAGCAGTGGCAGATTCCAGGGAAGTTACAGATGTGGGGGAGTTGGGAGAAATCTAAGAAAAATACCTTTCAGAGAAATACCTGGAACTACAGGACACTGAACAAGTATAGCACATGATATACCAAGACAAGAAGAATCAAGTTTAACAAGTCAGGTGTGGATAGCCTTGTCTGCACTCTGCCACCTACTCTTACAGTCAGCAAAGAGAAATGAGAAYTTCTAGAGTGGTGGGAAAGCAAATATGCCACATAGGTGAATTGCTCTTTAACTTTCTCATTTTCTTGTCATTGATTGTTGGGGAAGGGGATAGACTGTCTTAYAGGTGTAGTCTGGCAAGATGTGTCCAATGTCACATTTTCTAAAAGAAATTATGTTAAGCAGAAAGGTGAGGAAAAAGGGACCTTGTCTATGATGTCCTGGATAAAGACACAAAACTGATTTGTTCAAACATTCAGAAGAGATCAAATGACCTTTAATTTCTAAATGGGGAAATCAAAGGCAGAGCTGTGATATTTCAATTTACTGACTCTTCCTTTTCTGGGCCGAAGTGCTTCCTGCATGTTTGGATAGAATTCAAGAGGTGTCACTGTCGTAAGCAGAGAGTGATGGCTGTTATTTCAGTGTTGAAGAAACATAATTTAAAAGACTGTAAATACTTGGCAGAAAAAAGTGAGAAAGGTGAAGGCCTGAGAGATAAGTTTGGAAATTGTCTGTGAAATATACTAACTGCAAGAAGACAGCAAACAATATAAAGAAAATAATGASTATAAGAAGTCTCTAACAACAAACCCCTATTGAATACACTAACCAGAGCAGAGGATGCTGAAAAGGAATCTAGAAATATTTTAAAAAACCCTACAGAACAAAGCAGCTTTCATGTGAAAAGGAAAATACAGAAGAGTAGCAAAAAGACTAGGTATACTAAAACCAGGAAYAGTGAAAAAGAATAAAAAATGTATCTTAAAGTCAAACAACATAGAATTGAAGTATTTTTTTCTCACTCATGGTTGTTGAAGTTCTTCTGTTCTACACAGGATAAATAAATTAATAYTGTTCTAAGGAGTGGAAAATGGTAAGAGAAAATATTGCAACACTGAGTTTGCTGTAAATCATGGTGTTGATACTCTGCAGTCCTCTATTTGGTGACCCTGATGAATTTCTGTCCCCCCTGGAAATGMAAACACAACCTTTTGACATACAACAAAGCCAACCATCACTTAATTTGATTAAGTAACATCCATTATTGGCTCTGTGGTTGAAGGAAATTTACATGGCACATCAATGGAAAATTAAGAAGAACAGAAAACAAATTGAGCAGCATATAAACAGTAGAGCTTCAAGGTAAATATATGATGCTTTTTTAAKGTCAGCCAGGGAATACAAGGTAATAATCCCTGATCCTTAGTCAAAGGAACTAAAATGCAAATTCAATATCTGAACCATTTGTGAGAAAAAACCGCTGAATGAYCACTGTTTTCCCATTAAAGCAAAAGGCATGAACTCTCAATTTCTTGGAAGCAACACAAGAGATCAAAGAGACATGCAGATCAGGCTACCTGAATTTTTAATGGGCTGTTGGACCTCAGTCTAAGATGACCCCCTTGTTTCTGGTCACAAAGAGAGAAGTTAAATAATATCCATTTCAGTAAATGTGCTTTAAATACTTTCCCGAAAAGTCATACGTAAATGTGAACTCTTCCTATTTTACAATGTATGCACCAATCTTTGCATTTATTATGTGGATTTTCAAAGCAGCACTAAGAAGGGGGCAGGGGCATGGCCTAGCAGAGAGTAATGGTAATTACAGCGAGAAATAAGGTCCATAATTTCTCATGGGTGGAGAGGTGTTCATCTGTCTGTGTAAATGGACATTTAGTCTGTGAATCTGATAAAATACCAATCAAAACAATTTTACAATGCAAACATGTAAGAATATGTTAGCTTCTGCAGAACTGGTGGCAGGAGAGATATATCATCTTATTTACTGCTGAAAATAGTAGACCTGACACAGTGATCATTAAGCCAGTAAATGCTGAGACAATTATGCACTTTAGCTACTTTYCAGAGTTCTTGCCCTGAATAGGAATTTGTTTCCCTACAAGATCTTCACATCAGTGGCTGAGGCATGTTATCAGMAATATGAGATTGTATGTGATTTTAGCAGAATTGGAAACAAGTAGCACTAGGTCCAATGCTCAGGTTTAACAAGTATTTAAGAGGAAGCAAGAAGATTCTGCATATGTGTTGGCACTGCACTTAAGTTTACATATCAAAAAAAAAATTCATATTCAAAAAACATAAAAAGAAACATTTTTTTCTTAGTGCACCTAAAAATTCKCCATAAAAACAAATGTGTTGCTTAAAATCTTTCATCTTGTACTTAAAAAAAATATGACAAGGTATTATAGATTATGATATTTTTATGGAGCAGAGASCATCTTCAATGGATATACTGGATAATTTAGGAAGACCTAACATGTTGATACAGAGACAATAAACCACAGATCATGGAAAATTATAAGATGTCCTTATTTTMTTTGAATACTGGCAATGAAACCAGTTACTTTGAGTTATCTTAGCAGTTCTCTCATCCTGAAATTATATACTTTGGTGAATTTTACATTACCCCATCAGCTACTCTAGATAATATCCATCTACTTAACTACTGCATCAGTAAGAGCCTTAAATGGGCAATAAACATTATATTTTACTCTGGGAATATTTATCACACAGGACAGTAGCATGGAGACAGTCATAATTTTATTCAAGGGAGTTGGTTAAAATGTTTCCTTGGGTAGCTGGAACTGATCCATAGAAGATAGTATAAATCTAAGAACTGACCTTTTATGTTTGGTACAATAAAGACAGAAGAGCTATAACTTAGAAAAACCTGACCCACAATGCTTAGGAAWAGAAAATTAAAGCTTTACATTAAAATATACTGGTTACATTTGGCATCCTCTCAACATCCTCTGGCATAGTGGCAAGGAACTCTGTTGTAGGCATTTGAAGGAATGTGGCAGGGTATTTAATCACACTTATATTCCTTTGTTCATTACTTCATCATGTGTTTCAGTTGACTAGCACAGCTTTTGTAAGCACTGTATTCACTATGATTAAAATGTACACACTAATTTGGAGAGTAATGGATGCACATCATCCCCGATACTGTCACCTTGGAATCTGATTACTGTAAACAGAAGCCATTTCAGAGATGAAAGGATTATTATGTCTTCTAATCAATATTGTACTGAAGTGAATAATTGGCCATCTCCAATGCTTTGGAAACATCTGTTTTAAATGAACTGTGTGCTTTGTTTCAAGGGACAGTTTCAAATGACTATTCATTTTTTAGTCATTTCATTTTATCTTTGTGTGTAAAAAGACATTTCATTAGCTTTTAAATTACAGTTCACCACYCTCTGGAGAACCTTCCTCTTTCAGGCTCCAAATTTCTTTGAGTGAGAAGACTTCCAAAGGTTTGCAGCCAGAGATCCAGCATGTCAGTAACCTTTTGTCAAAGAAGGCTGATGTGTCAACACATGACCCGGGGTGGGGGGTCTTTGTTCATCCCTGCTCCTGACTGGCTGGCACATGGACCTTTGTGACCAGACACAAGATGATATAAATTAGAGTTCCTAAGCTCCTCTATGCCTGTGGCAGGGTTGYAGCAAGAACAGCTGCTGTTTGAGAAGAGGAAATCATCAATGGCTACTTGATGGCTCTCTCCTTGTCCCAGTCAAAAGCACCTTGGCAGAGGAGGGACTCTCCTTCCATGCACACAGAGCAGCACTATTGCAACTATAAATTATCACTGGCAGCAGGGAACATGAAAAAGCTGAAGTACAATGCTGATCCCAGTGGCCAGTAAAAATGGGCTTATCTCTACTTGGATGTGGTAAGAACTCTATGAGAAACGCTAAAAAATGCTTTAATTTCCTTTCATATGCAGTTTCCTTGTACTTGAGATAATTTTTTTTCTCAAAGTATCTCATTTTATGAGGAATTTCTATCATATTATGTATTCACGTGGAATACATACAAAATGTCCACACATGTTCTATGCCATTGGAAAGAAGAGCTTTTCTGCTGGAAGATACTTAAAATRGTGGAAATATAAGACTTTTCATAACAAGTCCATGAAAAGAATGTAAAAATGAACACAACCAGCCTCAAATGACCATTTTATCCATTTCAGTTTTACTTTTTCATGCTGCACTTAYAATAAATTTTCAAAAGAAATTAAAATATTTCTCTTTAGTTCCCCGCACCAATTTTGACTACATATTTTGGCAGTAGACCTGTCTGAAAGTTGTGTAAAATTGTCTTAGGAGCAATAATTTCTCACTTAAAAAGTCAAAGATTAACATAAAATGCAAGCATTATAAAATATTACAAGTAATTTTCATTTCTCAAGAATTTAACAGTATGACAGTTCAGGACAAAATAAGAAAAGATTGCACAGGCCAAGGAGAAAAAAGCATAAAACCCAATATTTTGTTTSCTCTTATAGTTGTCTAGTTTCCTGTCAGTGCTGCAGAAGATTCACAGAGCACATCATACATCTCTTGAATTGCTAAGCCTCAGGACCTCCAAACACAGAWGAAAGATTGAAGAAGCCTGATTTAATTTATCTTTAAACATTGATTTTTTTTTTTTTTTACAGTTTACCTTTGAAAATGCAACAATTTTCAAGGAGATTGTTGCCAAGTACAAGGAGTTCATTACAAAATCCATGAGGTTCCACCAGTCATGAATGTAGTCCTGTAGTCCACCATCCCACATCTGTTTAATTTCACCCCAGATAAAACCTGTAAATAGAACATAATTCATTAGGCATGAATACTAAGTTAAAAAAGGCTGTGACTATTCTAGACACTTAACTCATGCTAGATTGATTCTCCTTACATCTAGCGTAAAGGGAAGGTGGATAAGTGCTCTAATTTACACATCTAGATAGGTAAAATTTCATATTTTCACTATTATCAGAATTAATTTGTCACACAAAACCCCCACAAAAAAATCTGCTTCTACAAGGACAATTTCTTTGGTTTTCTTCAATCTCTTTCTCATTGTATCCTAAAAAGTATAAAGAGGGTCTTAAAGTAAGTTACCAGTGTCAAYTCAGTCCTTGGCAACTGATGGAATGTATTTCAGACTGCAAAAATTTATGACTGCAAGTCAATCCAACACAATTTATTCTGATTGGAACCCACACAATAAGGAAGAAAATTTCTATTGTTATTGTCAATGCTGAGCTAAAGTCTCCCTTTTCCATATGAAAGAGTAGTGTCCAGAAGACAGTCTTTTGTTGACACCCTCCTTTGGGACATGAAGTAATTGAAACTGTTTTCAGGTGTGCAGAGCACACATTGTGCTAGRCACAGTGAAACAGAAATATTCAATCCAAGTGGAAAATCTTGCAAGTTGTCTGACATGAACTTGGTTTAACAGCTTCAGAGACAACTGTGTGGAGACTCTTTAAGGCTACAAAAATTAAAACCACTCTAAAGAAGATATTTTACATTTCTGTATAATATGTTAATAAGACAATACAGCACATTTAGATGCACATTTCATGTTATTATCTACAGAGATTTTTGATAAAAATACCATTACAACTTTTAACTTTTCACAGTTAATTATTTTCTTGTCGGAATTTCTTACTTTGTGCTCATTAGAGGGGGAGAAATAATGCCAATCTCTCACATATTGGTGTTGAGTTACAGTAAATTCAACATGTATTTTTTTACACCTGCTCTTTTAGAAAATGATAAACAGAATTAGTGCAGGGRCCTATAGAGTTCTGCATTTCCTTACTATGAGCTTAATTCTCCTTAAACCATAACATTGTGTTGCAGTGGGTCTTYGGGCTGACTGGATGGAAAACTTGTGGTTTTTCTCAAACATGATCTGTATGAAGTAATCTCTGGCCTACTCTTGTTTGTGTCCGGTAGGTTTTTGARTTATTACAATTTAATTTTTTAGTGTATTGGCTTAGTTTTCCTGTCTCCTGATTGCCTTCAAAAGGGAAAGTCTCCTTCCTCACTAACTTCACCCTCAAACCTCAKACACATGGTCCCATCTTTTTTCTGTGTGTCATCACCAATAATCACAAGCCCCAGGAGGACCTGAATCATCTGATTGATCCATCCATTTTTATTTTAACAGGATTAGTTTTTAGCCATGCCACCATCACCATTTCAGCATTCTGCAGACCTGGGGCAACGCACTCTGAGGAAGGACCTTGCTGGGAACATGCAGACAGGAAAATGGAATAGGCCCATTTTACTGCCTACAACAGCCTAGACAGGCTGACTGCAACTCTATCTGTAGTGTATCAGACAAAACTAACCCAGAAAATACAGCACTGTTACAAAGTGAATGCTTAGTTTAAAGATGCAATCAATTGTGCTGCGTAACAGAGAGAGAACAGCTGAACATGACTGCATGGCAGGGGTCAATATCCTCTATCAGCACACCCTGCTACACTGCTGTTAGCTGCCCAAGTGCCACCACAAAGGCAACTCGCCTTCACAAGGCTACCAGGGCAGGCTCCTACGTGCCTGCCCATTTCAGCCAGTGAAATGAYTTAATCACTTTCTCTTCAAAGACCTGGTCACTCGAGACATACAGCATGAACATGGTGACAGCAGATCTGCCTCTCCCTTCTCTCCATAGTCCTCTCCAACCTTCATCACACAGTCCATGAACTTGCAAATGTCCCTGCTTGCTCTTCCACTGCCTTTTGGGCATAACTTGCTAAGACCAAACCATCAGCAGGTTATAAAARCAGCTGCTTTGTGTGCTGCTATACCCCCTCCACATTTCAGACACTGCTCTGAATCACTGCTGCTCCACCTGCATTATAGCACATAAAAATCACCACAGCAGGAGAAGACCTGGCTCCAGGCTCCAAGCCAAAGTCTGCGTAACACAGATATGGCCTCTAAGTCTCAGTGTCACAGAACAGTGCCTTGCTCTTCTTCATTTAAGGAATTTTTACTTAAAATTTTTAGGATCTTGACATTGGCAAGACTGCTATGGCTCATAAAGCAAACAGCTGCATTGCCAGAAGATCCCCAAATAAAAAGGCTTTGCAGAAATCAATACACACATTCATAGAAAGAAATATACTTTTTTTGTGACTCATCAGAGTTAAGGACTGTTTTTAAAATATGCTTCGAAAAGACAGCAGTAACAGGTTGGGATGCAAAATAAAATGAATGCTTTAACAAGAGACTTTAGGTTAATTGAAGTCTTCTGCCAAGATRTTCCATGGTTCACAACCAGCCAAAGATATGAACTGACACAGACTGCAGTAGGGCTGCTCTCTGTAAGGCTGTTGCTCAGTATTGTATGCTTTGATGGCAGCGCCTAAAATATAATGGGATTATGTGCAGATTGAAAAAAAATGCTGACTAATGCTGCTGCACTTGATCTGTTTTGTGAGTGAAAGCCAGACTGTTTTTCCAAGCACTTCCTGGGCTTCAGAAAATGAAATGTAATTTTAAAGTTGACATTAAGAGAGAAATACTGACCTATTATAAAATAGTGAAGAGAGTATATAACTGTGGTAAATTTGATCATTTTGAATCAGAAACACAACTAATCCAAGCTACCAGCAATTTTGAAGTCATTTGGCAGCTGAAAGTTCTGAGTATACTTTGACGTTGCAAAGGTAGTGGTTCTAATTATTTTTTTGGTTCAAGACCACTTTTATGTTCATTCTGATGCATGTTCTTTTTAAGCAAATAGTAATGGAAAACTGTAAATCCCATATTTTTGCTGGCGGTAAGAGAGATSTGATAGCTTGCTCTTCTTGCCAGCCAAAGCATCTAAGTACAAACTCAATGTATAAATACAGTTACTGAGATYGTACGTGACTCCAGAGAACTTGAAGCTACGCTGATGGACAGATGGATCCTACATTTGTGAAAGACACACAGCCCACATATGCACAGAAGAGCTGCCCACACAGGTATTTTTGAAAGCAAATCTTTGTACCAAGTCCTAAGGCTGATTGCTCAAATTCAGAATTGCAGGGCAACCTCACCATGACAGCTATGATCAGAGTCTTTGCAGCTACCGGGTCTCCATGGCTAGGGATTCTTAGCTGGGCTCATCTGTAGCARTGAATGCTGGAAGAACTGGACTCTCTAGAGTTCTGTAAATCCTCCCAAGTGTGCCTCAAGGGCTATCCTAGAAAAGYGTACTCTGAAATCCCAGAGCCTGTACATAAGGC
The DNA here is from genome assembly GCA_014549065.1 of Cardinalis cardinalis. NCBI lineage: Eukaryota > Metazoa > Chordata > Aves > Passeriformes > Cardinalidae > Cardinalis > Cardinalis cardinalis. Next base: position 531,943 of record JACDOX010000027.1, read on the forward strand.
TGAAGATGTCTCTAAGGCCTGGTGAGCTTACATGATGAAAGTACTCTGAACAACAAACCTCAGGGAGGTGCTGTTTAGGTTTAATTTACAGCAGCCAGAGGCCTTGAAATTTTTTGTAGATCAGAACTGTATCTTTTTACAAGAAAGAAGCGTCTGGGGGGAAGAAGTCAGACCACCCTTATGTCCACAGGCTCTGACACAACATGCCAATTTTCTTCTATTACATTCATTGAGAGAATCAGGAAAAGACCTGGAAAATCTATAGGGTTTTTTTTTTCTTGGATTTTTTTTTTTTTTTTAATATATCCAGAGATCAGAGCAGAACTATTTCTGTGACCTTGTAAACTTTTCTACTTGGAAGATTAATGGATAGCTGGATACTACCTGATTTTATTATGAAAGGAGGCTTTAGGGCATTTCCTAACATGACCTGACATGACAGAAGAGAAGATATGCCGTGACAAGACTGTCTAATAGAGGCACTGCTACAGGTAGGAAAGAGATACAGAGTCCAGGCACTGTCTGATTATTAATGCGCCAAAGCAGCAACACTACTGCAAACTGACAGAGCTCATGTCAGAGCTACACTTTCAGCAGCAAGGAAGCTGACATCTCGACAAAACAGAGGGGACACTGCCAGCCTGCACACAGGTATTGGGGAAAAAGTGCTAAGAGAAACCAGCCAAAGACAGGGAGCAGATCTAAAAGCAAGAGCCTTTTAGGCAGTCAGGTTGGGGACAAGTTGCTTGCCCAAGGCCCTCTTTTAGCTCCCTGGGAGGAAACAAGAATATACAAGGTAATAATCCTGTAATCTGCAGGTGGGTCAGTCTTCCCACTGGCTGAAAAGGAAGCCATGGAGGATCAGGTTAAATTAGAACAGATGTCTAACTTCCAGATGCCTGCATTTAGCTGAAATAATTCCACTCAGAGCAGATTTCACTATTTTACTGTATATTCTTTGCTATATTCTGTCTCTTTGCTCCAACTGTGTCTTTCCCATCTCTTCACATCAGCCAGATTTAACTCCTGCCTCTTAGATTCTCACCTATCCATACCATGCTGTTATCATTTATTGCCACTTGCAAGGAAATTATAAACATTATGCTTCTCTTCCACCTCATTAATCAAGGATTTTAATTAAAAAGTTGAGGGTAAGACTTTCAAATGCTTGCTGCATKGTTTATACCCACATATTGGAGCAGTAAAAGAGAAATAACAGCAGGGATATTTTGAAACAGCCTGAGATGACAGAGAAAAATTTTATAAACRCTTACAGTTTTAATGGGATGAAATAGACAAGTTCGGGGCAGGAATCCCGCAGACCACAAAGGGTCCTGGGAATGACAGACACCATGGAGAGGTTTTGTAAAAAATTGTGAATTGTTATACAYGCAAACTGATCAATTGCAACCATTCCAATGAAGTCCTGCTTGCCTGAAGCAAGAAAGGAACTAAAATTKATCAGATAAAATTAATTTGGAGAAACTAAATGAATTTGTGAGTTTAACATCTTTTTGCAGCAAAATTTTCTGAACATTAATGAGAAAAGTTGTTTCTTCTGAAATAAACTCCACATATCATAAGTTCTATTCAAAGCAACAAAATGAAAATACATCTTAGAAAAACAAAAAGCACTGAAATAAAAATGTTCTTAGAAAAATAACATCTTTCAATAAAGTTCTTATAGTGCTTTTAAAAAATCCTTAAGAATTTAGTAATATATATCACATACTGCATATGATAAATGTGCAGATACATCAATAAATATACACTSATAAGATTTGCTTTTATTTTCGATTTTTATCTATAGATTTTGATTTTGAAGCTGTATTTCCAGTCTTGAAATCTTTGGATATTAGATGCTGAAATGTCTTTTCAAAAAAGTGGGCTTGCTTTTCTTTTCAAATATTAAGACTGATGGMAAACCTTGCAACTTTGAGCAGGGCAGCAGCTCAATACTGTTACAAAAATTCTGTTCCTTTGGATAAAGCCTTGGGTTAAACAGAGTATATTTTAGTGCTGGCAGACAACTTCTGGTTAGAAAACATTTTGCTTCTATCCTGTTTGATCCTTTATAGCTACCTAGAGCTTTAATTTTACTCTTAAGGAATACATCTCTCAGTCTCATGCAGAAGAAACAAACAACAAAAAAATAACTTCCCTCTGAAATCCATTCAGAGGTGTTCTAGGTTCTAAGAAAAAAAACTTAGACACAGCCTGTCTGAATTCTTATGTTGTACTGAAACTTGAGCAACTGCAAAAAACATTTTCCAGCAACGGCGGAAATTCACAAAGATTTATGCCATCTCTAAAACACTGCCTTTTGTGGTTTATAATTATAATTGTGGTTAAACTCTCACTGTGAACAATAACATCAAAATTTGTCAGAGAGATATGAAAGGTAATATCCTGAACTATGCTTGGGCTCAGAAAGTTTTGTGGATCCTTTACTAACTTTGGCCTTACCTTTCCCACAAAAGGTTGGTTGCTCTGTGCTATTTTTGTTCCTTACCATTAAGTGATGGGAAGCAAGAGGTTCCTCGGGGTCAATCTTTGCATGCCAAGATCAACAACTGCCTTTTAGCATGTTTCTTGGAGAACATATTTTTGCTGGGCTGTGAAACCATTTAACTGACAAAATCAACTTTGCTCTGCTATGTGATGTAGAGTTTTTACAGATACAGATACAGAAGCTGCTAATGCTCTAAAGCTCAGCGCAGCAAAGGAAAGCCCTTCCAGGAAATCCAGTGAGTATTGATGAGGATTAATATAGCACTTCTGTTTTATACCTGGGCTGATGAACTKATCTCTGCTGAAGGTATATGAAGGTAACAAGAGGCACCCTGGCATAATTCAGGGACTTCCACTCTCTGGGGCATATTTTATTAACAGAGTACAACTATTTCAAGAGAACATGGGCAAACTCAAACACACACCTCTGGCTTCCCCAAGGGTAAATGCCTGTTTGTGAGGAGAACAACTGTGCAGCGTCTGGGTCCTGAGTCAGGTCAGGTAAAAAATGGGAATGACATGGCCAGAGGCACCATTAAAAGTACTTCCCAAGGAARAAGTTAGAGCATGGTACTAATACTGCCAAGGTTGTAAGTTTGATCCCTGTACGGGCCATTCACTTAGGAGAYAGTCCTTGTGGGTCCCTTCCAACTYRGAATATTCTATGATTCTGTAATGCTGTTGCCATCCACTAATGAAATTGCTGGTTCCAAAGAGCTGGAGCCAGACTAGTTCTAGAGATGTACATTGGAAGGATGAGTGATGGTTGTATGTTGTGGCATTACTAACAGTATCAGGGAAAAAGTTTACCAGTTGCTAGACACAGGCACTGTGAGAGAGAGACTGTGAAATATTAATCCTTGGGGAAATTAAAGATCTGACTGTACAGGAACCTGAACAATGTGACCTGTCTTTGCAGTTAGCCTGTGTTTAGCAGTAGTTTGGATTTAATGGCCTTTGGTGGTCATTATGTGCATTATCCTTCCTTAAAAAGAAGTTGTGTTCCTGCTTTGTCTGGGGTTGTTTTTCTCCTCTGTGCTATATATGTCACTATTGGTTATGTACTATTTCATCTTGTCAGCCATATTACCCTCTATATCTGCTCCCTGAAACAAGTCAGTTCATACTAAATGTTTAATTTTTTACACAACACATTCTTGAACTAATTTAGAAGATGATGCACACTGTACTTGCCCCCTCTATGAACATTTACTGTGAAGTGTCTTGCTGTGCCATCAGTTTGGATGGACATTGTGCYAAGGACTGACAAGACTGTACATTCCCATACATCCCACCAGCAGTTTGCTAACCACAAATGTTTGCAATTTTGCACAGTTCCCAAACATCCACATTCTCTATAGATTCATGTACTCCAAYAGTATAAGCCATTCTGACAGAAAGGAAGGGGAACATGTTGTTCAATAGATAATATAAGGCTATAATCCCGCTCCAGGCAGGCTGTTGAACAATGCAATTAAAATGAACATTTAAATACGACCATAAAAGAGCAAAAAACTCATCCAAAGAAGTTCCCTAAAAAATTTCCTTTGCTACAGTCACCCTGAAAAACTGGCAGGGAGCTTTTTAACCACAACTACTGAACWCTAAATTTTTCTAGTTGATGCCTTTCTCCTCTGAACTTCGTAGCATTTGCTGGTGAAGCAAATGCCCACTGTGAGGACACCTAGTACAGTCACAGCTAGGTTTGAGGCCATGGTTTAGGGCAGAAAAACATCTATGACAAACATACAGGGATCAACATCAGCCTTACATGAGCTGCAGTCAAGGCACACAGAGGGTGAAGTAGGGTCTTGTTGGATTTCCCCTCTGAATCACTGCTATCATGCTCAGAGGACACAGCAATTGGATGGGAATATGACGATAGAAAAAGCTGTTCCTCCTTGGTTTTTTTTCCCAAGATGATATTCTTGATTTTCCTGTTCATTTTTTAATGGTGATGGATTGTCAAGTATACTAAATAGGCCTATGTTTCTGTAGTGTGAACCAACAGCAAGTAATAAGATGACAATTAATTTTCTTTATGAGCCAAAGCTTGTTTCTTATTCGTTTAAGTGCAAGGACAGGAGATTCTGACTCTTCTTACTGAGAAATTTTTTCCACAACTACTTAAGRTTATGACAGCCTTGTAACACTGACTTACTGTTCCACAGATAATCACCACAATACTGGAGCACCACTTGTGTAATCATCTAATCATGTAAAAGACTAAATTAATGCAGAAGTTTCCTCAAGAGACTTTTAAAATGTAAAGTCGATAGTCTCCATGGAAATGTAGCCCAATACAAGTTTTCCCTCTGAGCTTCCTACTCTAGTGACACTTTTAATTATGTGCTAATTATGCACATTTAGCCTTCTATTACATAGTAGTTGGTAAATGCTAATTGTTTGCTCACTAGAGAGCTCAGGTTACTATGGACAGTCTTGAAACTTCTTAAGTTGTGTGAAATATTTGTGTCCTGGATTTCGTGTTGATGACAAACCTGCAACAGTGACCTCTTCTTCCTCTCTGAATATTAAGAGAGATTGAATTAAAATGCAAACTACAACCAGAGCTATTTGAACTAAGAAAAAACAAAAAAGTTCTATTGYTTAAAATATTAATAGTTTTGACATCCTGCTGCTGCAGGATATCCTTTCCCAAGGAAGTACTTACCTGCAACTCATGTTGCAGGTTTCAGAGAAGAGCTATAACCCTAGAGCCACACTAGTTTTTACTTAAATAATATTTTTTTTGTTTACATCCAGAAAATGCTAAATTATCTCTATGTATCTCAGCTATAGTCTCCCTTGAAGAGTGCTTCATTTACTCTTTTTAAGGTTACTGCATAATTTTATGGTTTGAAGAGATTAGACAACAAGCTACATTGCAGCCTGGAAACAAACCTTAGCTTATCGATAAGAACTTAAGAAAAATACTAAGCTTATTAAAAGATTACTGACTACAGTTTTTATGTATGTGAATAGGAAAAGAGCAAGGTTTGGCTGAGATTCATTCCTTTAGAAAAAAAACCCACTATCACTGAAAAAAGCAACCAAACAAAAATCCATCAAAAAAAAATGAACAAAAACAACCCCCTCAACAAAAATCAACCAAACAGAAAAACACAACATGAAAAAGACCTAAATATACAAACGAAAAAGCTGAAATAGACACGTTCATCACATGCCGTGAGCTGGAACGTCCTGTGGAGATGTGTCTCTCCTTCAGTGGTACAGGGAAATCAGGTACCAAATGAATTGCCTTAAATTATGGTGGGTGAATCTGAGGCCTCGTTATTTGGCTGGGCTAAGGCACTACAGCAACCAAAACCTCAAAGCTGAACACAGAAAATGTGAAACTGGAACAGGAAACTGCTAGTTAGGAAACACTGGAGATCAGARTGCAAAATGTGTCATTTTGGATGCAAGAGATTTTGGAAGGCAYGGCTTTTCTGAACAGCACAGTCTAGACTGACTACAAGCTATTTAACCAGTGGTGTCAAGACATTGATCTTCATCCATGCTCATGAACTTTCGTTTATGGAAGTGGCTCCCTTGACTTGATCTGTACTGCTTGCAGATGAAGGGTTTGTTCAGCACAGGCATAATCCGGCCATATGAGTTTATGCTGAAAATAATAATGTTGCTTTTAGAAGTGATAGTTATCTTAAACATCATAATTCTCAGGGTTAATGGCTTCTTCAAATAAGTGCTTTGAGATGCTGAGTTACTTAAACATCTTCCTAAGTAAACAACTATGTCAGAGGTTGAGGGCATTAGAGGTTCTTCYTCTTCCCACTGAGTGGTTTCTGGAAAGGAGCTGGTCACTAAAATTTTTGAATTGCCTTTACTACAGAAACTAGCTCTTGCCCTTCTCAAATTGTGCCTCTTTCTTTCAGCTCTATTAAAAGACAGGTAAATGACAAAATCCACTTTGGCATGTCAAGGTCTATGTGTCAGCTGTGCATTTGTTCTTATTATCCTTTAGCCTCAGGATACTGTGAAAGCTGAATAGATACTGACCACCTGCTACTTTGGAAGGCCAGAGAGAAAAGGTACTAATATCTCCTCTGGACATGGCACAGCACAGAGGAGCCTCCTGCTCCTCCTCAGCATTGTAGCACTTATTTCTAAATAAAGATAATAGTTTTTATATTAGTTTCTCATTTCTTGATGGTAAAATACTGGGAAAATTAACTGGACAGAATTTTTCTTTTAATATTTAAATGTGAATCTTGCTTACAGAACTTAGTCTGACTTGTCTGTAAGAAATACCAGTCTAGACAACCTCCCAGACTGAAAAATTTCTTTGCAATAATCTTAGATTTTGGCTTTTTAAAATGAATTTAAAATATTTACCCAGCCAAGGAAAACACACCTCACAGAGAAGGCTGGTGRTGAGCACTGCTGTGCTACCATGGGGGAAATCCCAAAAAGCAGTTCACCCGTGGAAGGCAGATCCTTCTGACAGGTGCCTGACAAATAAGCATAGACAGGCTTTTCAGTCCTGCATGCTTGTTTTCATAACTAAAAGCAGATGTACACCTGCCTTGTGCTTCCCACAGTGYTCTTCCAAGGTACATGCAGAGGAAAAGCCACTGAATTGTTCTCCAGAATAACRGGCACAACCAACTAGTGTATTACAAATTCAGCACTGTGTAGTAAATTATATAGGATCAATGGGGCCAAAAACCTTGACAGTTACATTGCTCTAAAGAAACCCACATGTTTGGGAAAAATGGAAGGTACAGTATCTTAATGAGAAGCTCTGGGAGAAGTAATGGTATCAAAATCCCACCAAAGTTTCAGAAATTTTTGATCAGGTACCTGCAGAGACACAGGTACCTGTCTGTGTGATGACAATTTTAATGAATATACCAAACCTAAATTCTTGCAGTCAAGACTACCTTCCTTCTATAATTTTATTTTAGACAAATATATTTGCCCTGACCTGGTCCAACTTGTGTTGATTCTAAAAATAAGAAAAAGGGGAGAGACCATAGCACACTGAGAGAAATTACCTTCTAGCAGGGTAGACAGGCAAAGTTAGRGAGTACCTAGGATAATACTAGGATCACAGGAAGGATCACTTTTAAGGATGACAARGCCCACACAAAGCAGGCTTTCAATAATCCCAGCCCAATTTTTTTTATTGTAAACTATAAGGATAGAGAGTTAAGGGTTTTTTTTTCTATTTTAAAAATGCTACAGAATTTTTTTATTTTTTTCTGGCATAGGATATTTGGTTTGAATTGAGTGACAAATTCTTGCACTGAAAAAAYATTCTGTGCACATATTTTAATGAAAATACTCACTTGAAAACGCTGATCAGCACCATYTGCAATAGGTGCATCTGTCATTTAGAAAGTAGCATACTACAGGTAACTAAGGTTAGTAATAACGCTACGGAAATTATATTATGCCTCATTTCCCAACCTGAAAAATAATTCTTGTAGCAAAGGGATTCTTTTTAAAAATAGATTAGCAAATTAAGAAAATAGAACCAGGACAATTTCTGGTCAGGAGAAATTAGATGTTAAAAAGAAAAACAATATATATGTTTCAGRGCACTGCATAATCATAGGAAGAAATCCTTAATATCTTTTGTTTTTCCTCACTGTAATCCATCAGATGGTGACACTGGATTTTGAAACTCTACTGTTTGTCTATATTGTGAACTACTCTTGCTAAGCACTGGAGGAGCTGGACCATCTGCCTGCTTCAGTAGGTTAATAATTCACGACAACTCTGCTGTATCCTGCCTCAGGAACGCCTGGCAAAACCTCAGTGCTCAAAATACTTTTCACTGTATTTTCTTTAGTAATACATTTACCCAGGACCCACGGTAAAATCATCCACTCGACGATGGTTGGAGGGGGTCCCTGCATGCTGAGGTCTGACCTGTCGATGTGCTGAGAGGCAAGCAGCAGCAGGAACAGAAAAGTCAAGTACGATGCTGTATGGCAGATAAATTTGATAAATGGCTTTCTGATGAACAGCCCCAACGGGCTTTTGGGAGCTATCAGGTAGCACACAGAGAAGACTGGGAAAAGGAGTCCTATCACAACACATGTCAACATCTTCACTGCCCAGTGTCGCCTCCGCCATCCAGGGAACTCGTCGTACCAGCGGGATGCGAGCAGCTGCTGGCAGTTGGGCTGAGCAACAAACTACAGAGAGAAGAAAGGAAGAGAGTTAGTTTCTTGCTATCTCTGTGAAGTTTTTTCATTCTATGTATCTTTAGTAGATAGAGATTTAAAAAATTAAAATAAATCCACAGCCTGTGCAATCTCACTCACACCGATTGTACCAGTAAGACAGGGCTGGGTCAGCCTGCCTTTCCTTCAAGGCCAAAAGTATAGTTAGTGCACAGAAACAAACATTTACTTTTCACAATAAATCTTCACTTCTACATTGGTTGAGTACACAAGGAGACAACAGACAGCTAAATACATGGACTTCAAAACCTGACTTGAAACTGAAAAGCAAGGTCACAGATACTTCTTATTTAATCAGCAACATTTGTGGAGAATTCACAGAACAGGAGGTAGAAACCAAGGAGCACAACTGAGGTCTGCAAACAATGAAACTGAATTCCACAGCCATGAACAAACTGTTCTCARTATGTCCCCTGCTAATTCTCTAAAAATCAGGTTTACATGCTTTAATACTGACAAAACTCTTACMGATGCATTACAAAATGTTTACACAATGTGTACTAAGCACTACCATTCCCCAGTGTTTCACTAACCCTTGTCAGGATACACCTATCCTGTGTGATACTTTATGGTCTATCYGTTACCATGATGAGATTTTTTTAAATATGGTCCTTAAAACTGAATTTCACCAAAACAAAGTAAATATTTAATATTTTTCAGGTAGCTTTTCAAAGAAGTATATATCAAGGTTTTATGTCATTCTTTTCTTTGATCACTAGTCYCTATATCCCCAAAGTTTTCTTTTATAAGGGTGACAGAGTAGCAGCACACAAGAGCTGA
>JACDOX010000027.1:545468-635222 GCA_014549065.1 Cardinalis cardinalis
AAAAAAATAAAAATTACTTTGCACAAGTATTTTGTGACTAGCAGAAACAGAAATACTCTGTGACATTAATTTGCCAGTTCTGCATTGCTTATGCCAAAATATTTTCACTGCGGTATAATTTTCTTCCTTAATTGGAGAGATTGGAGGTATTCTTTTACTATTCTTGAGTAACTTTTGTACTGTCAGTATTATGTGATTTGACTTTGATATTGTCTCCACATAACTAGCAATCAGCAAGTTTATATTTTCACATTATGATGGCTTCCAGGAGTTTGTAATCACACAAGGGATTTTGCTACATGATTATTCCCGATTTCACATCTTTAGCTCCTTCATAGAGTCTGCCCATATGAAAATGTTCTGGCATTCACTCTTTTAGKTGTCATGCTGGGAATTGGCTCTTCCCTGAGACCACTGAAAAACAGAAATTCACAGCACCRACAAAAATAATCTCGTATAAATAATAACACAGCCTGATTCTAGTGTTATCCAAGAATATACGTAACACAGAATTTAATTTTCACTTCTGATTAAATCTGTTTTTTCTAGAATACATCTCTCAGTCAATGAAATTATGAAGAAATAACACAACTGATACTATTAACTCTATATGGTCTTTAAAGAAATAATAATTTTATAAATAATGTATCATCACAATACRTTGTTAGCTCTTTACTGTACTACAATGTTATCTACAAGTATWGATTTAATTGTATTATGAAATACAAAAAGATATAAAAACCTTCCACTTGTAACAAGGTGCTCGTTTTTACATTTATAAAAGCAGTCTAACAAAATCTGAGGTCCAAATTCAATTCTCATTCTGACATCAATAGGYGGTTGAGTATGTTATATAAAAAAGGATGTAATTTGTCATCTAGAAATGAAAGCTGTCAAAGAAAATTTGTTTCCTTTCTGACATATACAAGGGAGTTATGCTGTAGCGCAAAGAACTATCTGATAGCATTCTCTAAAAGATGAATGACTTTAATTACCTTTTTTGAGGAAGAAACAGCTGAAAACATTTATCATAGACTTTCTTATTAATACTTTTCTGAAGTCATAGCCGGATTCTCTGTTGTGCCGTCCTGTAGTGCCATTACAGACAAACTGGTAGGAAAAGTTTGCTCTGGAGTCTGCTGCTTTGTCACACACACTTCCCAATGACTGTGATCCCATTTGACAAGACTCAAGCTCAATTGCTTTTTCTTTCTCTAGAATACTTTACTTTTCATATTTTACAAATTTTCACAGACATTTAATGAAAAGTTAACTCTTCTATTTAGTTTAACTTCAAGTTCACATCCGAATTTTCTATCTGTTGGTTGTGAAGAGMAATGGCACTAATGACAGATTCAAGTCGCAATCTCCCTAAGAAGACTCCTAAATTTGGTAGATTGTTTCTCCCTTTAGAGATGTCACTGCATATTCTTTTCTATATCTTCCCCCAAAGGCTGTAATTGAGAATTTCAGTGCTTACTCTGTGAGGACTGCTTCATTAAGACAAACAACATTTAATTGCAGTTTAAATGCTTTAATGTTATTGACTAGATCAGCTCTACATTTTCCTTTCCAAAAGCAAGGGACCATGTTCTGGATTCCTTTGGGTACAGTTATACTGAGTGTTTTCTGCCTCTGGCTGGAAACCCTGATTCCTGCACCAAATCCTATTCTCAGGTCCATCCCATCTAAATGTTGTGCCAGCTGGAGCAGACCATCTCAATAATCATGAWTCCTGCTGGATGCAAACAACTGGTCAACTTCTACTCAGCTCTATCTGCAGCTGCGTTCTTAAGGGGACCAGTGAGTTCACTCGGTRCCATGGTTTAACCCCCAGCTGGCAACAAAATACCATAGACCTGCTCACTCACCACCCCATTCCTCTCAGTGGGGTGGGAGAGAAAATTGGAAAAAATGTAAAAAACATGCATKGAAATAAGAACAGTCGAACAATTGTACTGAAGTAATATAAAACAACAACCATAATAATGATAAAGAAAAAGAGAGAGAGGAATAAAACCCAAGAGAGACAGGTGATGCACAATGCGGTTGCCCACCCACAGCTGAGTGCTGTCCAGCCCATCCCAGAGCACAGATTGGCCCCACCTAAGCAGCCTCCCCCAGTTTATATACTGGGCATGACATTCTAAGGTATGAAATGTCTTTATGGCCAGTTTGGGTCACCTGTCCTGGCCAYGCTTCCTCCCAGCCTCTCTTCACCTGGCCACTCAAAAAGGACACTGAGATGTCCTTGGCTTAGGGTGAGCACTGCTCAGCAACCACCAAAACATCAGCGTGTCATCAACATTATGGTCACACTAAACCCAAAACATAGCACTGCACCAGCTGCTAAGATGAACATTAACTCTATCCCAGCCACAACCAGGACACTCGGGATCAGAGCACCAGACGACACCACCTTGTATATGATCAGGGCAACCTGAGTCACATCAGATCCCTGTAGCAGAGCAAATTCACAGCATAGATGCTTTCATCGTAAAATCCAGAGTTTACATTCCTCTCACCAAGAACAGAATACAATTCCAGGGGGTTTTATTTTAATTTTTCTATTTTGTAACTTCAAATATGAGGAGGAAGGAAACAAGAGGAAAATAGAAAAGTAAAAACTGAAATGCTTTTTTAAAAGGATTAATGACATTGCAGCTTTGAGCATTTAAAATTTCTCATTTGCTACATCAACACAAGCAGAAGCTCTTACTTTGATTCATTACTCCTTCTCAGTAAAATGAATCAGTACAGAAAAAAACCTATTAAATATCTATTAAATAAGCCAAGACTTATCTATAATTGCAGTGATTCTGATTAATTGCTTAGAAAAAGCAATGGCAACTAAAACTAGAATGCAGTTGTTAGGAACCAGCTGTGCATGAATTGCTTTGTTAGACTTCCCAGTGGTAAAGGAAAATGAATCAGTTATTGGGCTTTGGGATGATTTTGTAAAATAGCTCAAAACTTCAGAATTATGATGTTGGTATAATACTACTAGCTCCCACACTGGGAAAGTGTYAGAACCACCATAATTCAAGACATTTTTTTGTAGGGAAAAACAATTACAGAAGCCCTATAAGTATCTGAAGAGAAAATAAAATATGAACTTACTTCTGTTATACTGAATCCCTGTTCTTGCACACATAGCTGGCGTATCTTCCATGCATAGCAAGCAAATAATAAAACTGGTATTTCTACRTAAAGTCTTGCATTTGAGATAGAATAACCCTGTGCAACAGTGTAAGCTAGAATTCATGGTCTAGGGAGTAACTTTGCAGAAAACGCCTGGGGACACCAGTAAGCAAGAAGATAAATATGACTGGGTACATATTTGCTTAAGTCTCTATCATTTCAATCTTATTACTCCCAAGGCACTCTTCATACACCTCTGACACCAAGTTTCCTGTCTGTACCAATAGCTTCAAAAAAGTACACTAGAGAATAGAAATAGTGGCTGATCATTCTCTCACTATTTTTTCTACACTGAATAAACTGAGAGCTATAAACACATTTTGTTTATAAACTCAGAAATTCAAGTTCATTCTACAAGACCAAAATCAATATGTATTCTAAAAAACTTCATTTACCAACACAAGGAATGGAAAAAAGAAAAAAACCCACACCTCTGGACCAGTGAGCAATTAGCAGTCAAAGCTCATTTCCAGTCCAAATCATTCTATGACTCTACTTTTCTTACACTCAAGTTGGTTTTGTGTCCTGTATTGGTAAGGCCTCCAAGCCTTACCTGGTCAGCCAGAAGGGGTTARGATCCAAGTTAGTTACAGTTCCACTACATGACCAGTGAGTTCCCTCACATCCAGAACATTTTACCACTTTGTCTACTTCCCTAGTTGCCATATCACTGGAAGGAAAAGTTGCAAATTAATAAACCAACCTTCCAAAATTCATGAGGGAGCTGCAAATATGTTGAAAGCAACTAAAGCACAGAACACAGTGAGAGTTTAATTGCAGAAAAATTAGCTAAGAAAAGCTTTGAGTGAGGGATGGGTAGGAAAACAACCAGAACATCTAAATTCTTCCTCTRGGAATTGCTTGCTCATGTGAGAATTTCTATTGGCATCACGTGAGACTGCCTTGTTCCTCATTTGCTCAGTTTGTTGCAGGGGCCAAAACAAGGTAGAGAGTCATTCTTAGTTCCACTTTCCTTTGCTGACTGTCTTTTCASATCTGAGCAGGGTATTGACTTATTTGAAAGAAACCTGAACACAAAAGTTTCAATGCCYTCTTCAATGCCTTCTTTCCTTCATTTTCAGGCTCTTTGACTGTTTCTGTGAAGAGAAACCTTGGATGAGCAATATTTTGTTGCACTATTCAATATTTTCTGTTAAAACAATGGTAATCACCTCCCATTAGCGCTAGGCAAATTTAGATTTTACTCTGTTAGCTTAGCTTTATGAGGTGCCATCCTGCATCCTCATGTGAAAAATGGATATTAAGCATAACTGTTCTTGACTCCATGCTTATACTCTTCCAGCCAAGAGATAAGAGAGTTGAACTCCAAGGTTTCCCAGTTTCTCTAGAAGTGACTCTTTATGATGTGAAGCTTGTGTGGAACTGAAGAGGCCAAAGTTCCCCAAAATCACTGTGAATCCAGTTCCTGGAAAGCATAACACTCATTTGAAGGCTGACTGAATATAAAATTAGAGGGAGAAGGGAAAAAACAATAACGCAGACTGATTTCAAAAGCATTCAAGCTAAATAGAGAAATAAACAGGGTATTTTTCTGTTGAAAGTTCTCTATTAATGTGCAGATCTGGATCTGCAGTTTCACAAATACTTAGGAACAGAATGTATATAGTCACTTAATCTGCTTTTCTTTCTCTTCGAATACTTTAATGCTTTTTATCTTTAGGTTCCTCTTGTTTAACTTGGCTGTGTTCTGATCTAAGAATGTTGAGAGCTGAGAAATCAGATTAATCACCCAGTTCCTGCACAAAGACTAAAGTGAAATAAAAAGTCTTTGGCAAGGATGCTCAGTGAGCATTATTCTGAGACCATTTTCGGGAGAAATGCATGTGAGTCTCTAAGAGATGCATCYGTTTTATCAGTCAAGTACAGCCATGTGCAGCTTCTGCATTTAAACACAAAATATTAATCTTGGAAACTATTTCAGGGGAGTATAATTGCTTRCTCCAAAGTATTGCTTTCGAAAAGCTCTTTTACACCTAAATATAGGTTGTGGTTAAAGAAAATTACCTTCTCTTGGGAACAGACCTATGAAATACTGTGCTTTCATGTAATGGGAAGACACCTACTACAGCCGTTAATGAAAATCTGTGTATCCAGAATCTGCCGGCCTGGATAGATAAGTACAGCCTTGGATAGTTCTTTCCTCTTATGAAGCTTTGTAATTTGTGGCAAAACATTAGAGTTTGGTATCTCAAAAACCTGGAGTTACTCTCACTGTTGTTGTAAAGATGTCTGAACACTGCTGGTTTCCTTCACGGTGAAGAACCAGAGTGAGGAAGGAATCAATAAAGAGCCAACTTTAATTGAGAATTACATAAGCATCACTTTTAAGGATGCTCAGGCCTCATCTACACTGAAAAATCAGTGGCTGAGTCTGAGCATTTGACCMCATTCATCCCCACTACCTATTGTCTCTTGTCTGGCTCCATTTTTTATTTCTCCAGACAGGTCTGTGCAAGGCAAATCTGCAACTTTTTGAAGCCTGAATACAAATCCCTTAGCATCACTCAGTCATCCCATCAGGCTATGGTCTGCTTGCATTTAGCAGTACAGGCAATCTTTCGAAGTCCAGTTCCTTGCTCAATATTTTATTGATTTTTACATTATACATTTCTGTGTTAGACTGGTGTTTCTAAAACTTTTTGCATGCTTCTAGTAACTGGATAACTCACGGGATGTTTTTGTTTGGCCAGATTCCATAGCATTCTCTTATGGAGATAGGGCATAATACATCGGCTTGTACTACCTGGTAAAGGAATATATTTTCTTTTAAAGTTTGGAAGAAAATGGCCATTTGTTAAAAGCTAGAGGTGGAAGAAGAATATGTGGAAGGATATAAACAAAGTTTTTTTCAGTCCCTGAAGGTCTGAGGCTACATTCTTCCTCAACAAATCAAAGGCAATTTGTTCACTGTCAGAGAAATATACTTCATAGGCTGTTGTCACTGCCTGTATGTCACATGCCCTGGCCTCTGCTCCAGCAAGTCATAAAGGGTATATTTCTAAGWAAGAGCCATTCTTTAATCTTTGTGAAGGATACTAGTACTCTGAAGAAATATTTTCTTTTGCTTTTTTTTCTCTTATGTGATGTTTCCCGATCATATGCATGAAAGCTTGATTCTTTAAACTGAAATTTATTTGAGAGTCAGTGATACATTGCAATTAAGAATAAAGAAACTTATTGTATAATAAAACATAAGTGAGTACAGAGAGGAAAAAGCCCAAGTAAACATACAAAAATCCCTGAAGCTCCTATGCAACATGCAATTTAAATTTAGATCACATGTGTACCTTTATCATCCTATATATAACATACAGGATTTAACAAAATCAGCTGAGTTGAAGACTTCTGTTGTGGTCCACAGAGGCCATTCCTGAGCTAGGAACATCCTGAGCTAATRTTATTGTCAGTTATCTTTTTCTCCACAAAATCCAGCCTGCATCTGTAAAGCTGTCTTACTAATATCATCAAACACTGTAGTCAGGATGCAAAACATCTTCTGTACCACACAACTCTTTTAAATTTCCATCCAAAATACCTACTTGTTGAGGTTGTGGCGGTGAGACTCCAGTTTCTCTTTATTACTAACTGCTGCCCACTCTGTGCCAGTTAGTACCAACCCTGACAGAATCCATAGCTCTCCCAAATCCAGCCTCTATAAACACAAAAAAAAAATGGTGCTTTCTTCAGCACACAAATGCTTCAGTGAGAGGCTGAGAGGAATGGCAGCTAAAAAACTCCATACTTCATAACTAAACTATATAGTAWACTAAATTGCATTGTAATTGGGCAGGGAAACAGCTGCAGCACTCTCTAAGATTTAACTGCAAGCTCCTTTATTGCTTCATTCTAGAAATTCAAAGATAATCCAACACCAGTGTTTTAATCTGGGGAATTTTAGAAACTCCGACAAGGGATCTGACACACAAACCCAATAATTCTCCAACCTTGACAGCTCACAATGGCAAAACCTCACCTTCTCTTTAGAAAAAGAAGACTTGATGGCAGATGTACTATCACTACTGCTTGGGCAAAATGTCTTTCTTTCTCTGAAGTACTGAGCTTGCTAAGCTTGTTACAAACCCCAGCTTTTCCATGGAAACTGAGGGACRATAGAAGCCAAAGGACCCAAGGCTGAGAGAATATCATTTATATTTTTATTGGCAGAGTATTTATATTGGCAGTGTTACGATGGGTCAATTTACATTGATTGCATTTGTAAAGGAAGGAAAACAGTAAGGAAGGGAACTTCTTTTCCTTAATTTTCTATTTGAAAATTATAGAATACTAAYCTTCACCTAAATGTTTTGAAGTGAATAACCATATCTGTTGAAAAGTTGGTCTTCGAAGAATAGTATAAATTTGCTAAATAGTTCACTGTTTAATTATGTTGTTGGTTTCAGTACTTTTTTTTTTCTAATACAAGTATTTGTGGGTTTTTTTCCMGTGAAAAGAATATCTGTAAACTGAACACTCTGTCATTCTATCTTCTGATATAATAAAAAATTTTATAGCAATCCACCCTTTTCCTTCCTCAGTCACTTGAAAATTCATATTGCTTGATTACTTGAAACTCATTGAGCTATTTGGGAAGYTAAATATCCCTGGAGTACTGATGCAATATTAATAAGAACAAAAACACTGTTTCTGAACCCTTAAAATCTATTTAGAGTTTTTCTTTATGCTTTCAGCAGAGATGCCAGGTTATATACTGGCAAACAGATATGAGAAAGACTAAGGTTGCCAGATTCCTTAACACCACAGGAGAAGAGAGGSAAGTATGTGTCATCCTCTGTACACTTGATGACAGAGACTTCCCAGCACACTGGCTACAGCGCCTGTCCCCTCAACTCCTGTCATCAGACCACAGAAAACCCAGTCTAGAAGGGACCTCAGTGGGGAGTGAGCTCTTTCTCTTGCTTTGCGTGCATGGGTGGCTTTTGCTTTATTTATTAAACCACCTTTATCTTAACCCACGAGTTTTCTCCATTTTACTCCTCTGCTTCTCCCCCCCATGCCACTGGGGGAGAGTGAGCAAGCAGTTGTGTGGTGTTTACTTGTCAGATGGGGTGAAAACACAAGAAGTCTGTTTACTCCAGCTGAAAGTTGCACCAGAAAAGCAGGACAACCTCAAACCAATATAGCCTGAAGTATTGATAAGGTCTTGTATGGCCATCACTCGTGCACTGTAATTGGCAGATCATACCTGAAAAGATCAGTCTGAAAAGAAAAAGTGCTCCTCTTGCCAGGCTACTTTTGTCAAGGTTTAGTACAGGACAAGGATTGTTTTTTTTTTTCATAGCCAGGTTAGGAACATATAACCTTAATTTACTATTAAAACAATTATTTCTCTTCATTTAAGTGGTATTATGCTACTTACCTTTAATGTGATTTGATTAACACTTTTTTTTTTGAGAATAAGGCCACATGCATTGAAAGAAAGTATTTTTTCACTGTATATAAAAGCTTTATCCTTTATTTCAGCATTTTGATGATTTTGAATAAATTCACTAGAGGTTTCAGCTTTGGAAATAATGATGAAGAAGTGTCTCAACACAAGTGCAATCTTGCAGGCTGTCATAGCTCTAACAGTTCTCTCTAGCAAAACTTTCCATCTGATCTTCAGCATCTTTATGCAAAATTGAGGATTTTTCCCTCAGACCAAAACTCTGAAATGCAGCTTTGCATTATGCTTATTTCTCCAGGCAGACCCTTAGATCACACAATGCATTAGAAGGGGTTCTTGTAAACAGGTTCACCATTTCATCTTAAAGGCTTCTTCTGGGTCTCAGAGAAACAGAATACCAAGACTTTAAAAAAAATAGTCACTGTTACTTGTTAGTCTTCCACTCTTAGTTATCTTCCAGTTATCTTCCAGAAATTATATGCTATTCTTTTTAGCCTGTATAACACATCTAGTTGTCCTTTGTCACCTCTAAAATAATTGCAAGCAAGGTAGGTAGTGACGAAAATTATTTTGTTCTCAGATGGCCTGAGTTGCCTGGAAATGTCTGTCTCTTCCCATCAACGATGAAGGAACCCAAGGCTGGGTTGCTGACATAGCTACTGTAGTTAAAAACCTGAGGTTATGTGGAATGAGTCAGAAACGCACAGCACAAGAACACTACAGGAATGGCTATTTCTAGTTTCTTTCTACGTGCTATTAAGAAGATAGAAACAAACACCTGAACTAATTTTATTAACAATGTGTCAAACTGTTTTTACACGATGTTACMCTTTCAGCTTGTCTTAATGTCAAATGCCACGTAACCGAGTCATGTCTTTTTGTGAACCTTAACAGAGCTGCTAATAAAGCCCTTAAGGTCAGCTATTTAGAACAACCTCTAATTAAAACAACTGCATTACCCTGATAAWTAAACATTATTGTCTTTTATGCTCAGCAGGCAGAGTAAAACATGTCCTCTTCATCCACCCAAAAAACCTAACAAGCCAGACCTTGTACTTGACCAACAGAGCACAGGCATGCTGTACTCTGTAGACCTTCAGTAATTTCTACTTTGTGAAGATCTGCATTGGTCTTTCTCTCCCACAGATCTTAAAGACCCTCACATCAATCTAATACTACTCAGGAACGAAACACACTCAAAGAATAAAAGCCATGATTTGATATAATAACGTAATAACATAGCAGGTGATGCTCAACTTTGRATTTCTTTCTTCTCCAATTCAAATGTATTCACCTTGGCTTTTCACTGTTCTCTGAAACATTCTGCAAAATCCTTCCTTATCAAGTCCTTTCTAGTTTGCAAGTGCTCATCGACAAGGGAGACTATTTTCTCTATAATAAAAGAGGATTCAAATTCTTGAAATCTTTTCTTAAAATATCTTATTTCTATAAAATAGRATCTCAAGAACCAAGCCTGAAGAATATCATCCTATTATTTATAGAAGAAAGTCAAGTGTCTCTGCTTGGAGGACTTGTTGATAGTTTTGTGTAAACATTTTCCTTCCTCTTTGAAAAATACCCTAGAAGTTCAAATGCCAGCACTCAAAATTAAACCTTTTATAACTTTCAAAATGCAAGTTTCACTTTGTCAAACCACTGCCATATTGAGCATTTCTCCTTATTTTTCTGCTTTAGTTTCTGGAGCTGGAAAGTTTAGAAATTAACATTCTCTGCTCAACTGAATATATACCTATATAGATCTGATCTCTTTGGAGGCACAAGAGTGAGTTCATCTAACAAGCATTTGTTTTTCTCATAAACCTTTTGTTTGACAATGGGTGCACATATTGATGGAGGCAATGGATGAAGATGCTCTTTGCTATTTTATCTTGATAGCTAAGGTTTACACTAAATGAAGGAACGGGTAAGGAAGGAAGTGAAGATTCCTCTGCGGACATCTGGTGGAACAAAGAGAAGACAGATTAAAAGAATGAGCAGACAGGCCTAAAACAAGTTTGCTTTGGCTGTCTTGTTTTATTGTCAATGGAGAGAGCCAGACAATGGAAAAAATGTCACTGCAACAGCATGTAGAAGCTTCAGTGTCAGCATGTTCAAATGTGCCTCAGTCACTCTTACTTTAAGCCAGTTAAACCTAGCACGGGAATGGATTAGTTAGTTTTTGGACAGAAGGACAGAACACTTTGTGCCATGGTCCTCAATCTATCCCAGGTTTGTAGGGAAGCTTGTAGGTGCATTTACAGGGACTCCTTCAAACCAACTTCCACTGCTGCCAGTATCAACAGAAGGGTTGTGCACTGCTGGTTAGGGGTTTGAACTACTGGTTTTTCCTGTTTGAGGCAGATATCCCAGCAACAWTTCTTATAATGAAGATGCAGAAAAGCAATTAAAATAAGAGATTTCCACTGTACTTCATTAACAGAAAGTTTCATCTTTGAGTTAATTACTTCCATCAAGTGTTTGAAATAAAAAGTCGCTGATCGTAGTTCATGAATAGTTTAACTAGAACTGTGATGAGAAGGTTGCAACCTGCGAGTAGCATATAGCATTTAAAGGTTATTGATGACTCCTGAGACATCATTAATTACTTATTGCTGAAATTAATTTCCCCTTATGTGTGCTCTGTGCCTACAGAATTCAAAGTCTCTGTTACCAYAGGGTAGAAATTGCAGTTGATGCATTAAATTGTCTAACTTGCTTATACATTTTCAATGCCTAGTGAAGTAATTCTTCTAAATGAAGCACACTGTTTCCTTATCCAGCCACAGAAGCAGAGAGAGATGTCTCTGGAATGATCTTAGACGTCTTATCTTGAACAGACAGGATCTCCCTCTGTGCATACCTCTGTCTATTGACTCTATAAGGAATTTGTTCACATATTCTAGGAAAATTGTTTCACCACAACTAAATGCTGTATTAAGCAGATGTGACCTGTGATTTAGGAACATTTTTTCCTAGCAGCAGTAAGTGCATCTTCCACAGGGACACCTACATCTCATTTAGTCCTGCTTGACTGTGTGACTTTCTTCTATAACAAGGTGACCTGAATGAGGGAAGGCTGCTCATATTGGCCACCTGGACTTCAGTAAAGCCTTTGACACCATTTCCCACAGTGTTCCTGCTGGAGAAACTGGAAGGTCATGGCCTGGATGGGAACACCCTTAACACCATAAAAAACTGTTCGGATGACTGGGCCCAGAGAATGGTGGTGAACTGAATTATAGCCAGTTGGTAGCTGGTYACAAGTGGTGACCCCAGTGTTCAGTGTTGGGGCCAGTCTGGTTTAATATGTTTTCAATTATCTGGATGAGGGCATTAACTGCACCCTCAGTCAGTTTGCAGATGACACCAAGCTGGGAAAGAGTGTTGTTCTGCTGGAGAATAGGAAGGTCCCACAGAGAGATCTGTAAAAGCTGAATCGATGGAAGCCAACAGCAAGGTGTTCAACAAGGCCAAGTGCAAGGTGTTGCACATGTGTCATGATAACCCCAGGCAGCACTGCAGGCTGGGGGCAGAGCAGGGGGAAACTGCCCAGTGGAAAAGGACCTTGGGGTGCTGTTCAACAGCAGCTGAACACGAGCCACGTGAGTGCCCAAGTGGCCATGAAGGCCCTGGCCTGTACCAGCAATAGTGTGGCCAGCAGGACCAGGGCTGTGATTGACCCCTCCGTACTCAGCACTGATGAGGCCTCGAATCCTGCGTTCAGTTTTGAGCCCCTCACTACCAGAAGGACACTGAAGTGCTGGAGTGTGTCCAGAGAGGGGAAACAGAGCAGGAGAAGGGTGTGGAACGTAAGTCTCATGAGGGATGGCTGAGGGAACTGGGGTTGTTCAGCCTGGAGAGAAGGAGGTTGTGGTGAGGTGGAGGTCAGTCTCTTCTTCTAAGTAATGAGTGATAGAATGAGAGGGAATTACCTCAAATTGCACTGGGGAGGTTTAGATTGGATGTTGGGAAAAAACTTCTTCACCRATAGGCTAGTCAAGAACTGGAACAGGATGCTCAGGGAAATGGTTGAGTCACTATCCCTGGAAGTATTCAAAAGACATGTATGTGTGACACTGAGGGACATGGTTTAGTGGTGGACTCAGCAGTGCTGGGTCAATAACTGGAATTTAAGTTTTCCTCCAACTGAAAGGATTCTATAACCAAGTAGAAGGCTTTGTATGTGTAGCAGATAATCTTACTCACCTAATTCATACTATTTAACGATCTGCGGACTTCTTATCTATAAACATGGAGACTTTTACATGATTTACAAAGCAAACATATGACCTAGTTTAGAGTACCTGACTCTAGCATGGAAAAATGTTTGTCAAACTTTTTGAGTGCTATAGCTGAGAGTCTGCAGAAATGGGTCTTCTGGAGACATGGACCCAAACGTGTATATATCACTCCTCGCAGTTATGCAATTCATAGACTAAACATGTCTTCCTTTGGTGTCAAAAATGTCCAAATATTATCAGAGTCTGCTTTTTGTGAGGTTTTGTTATTTTTTACATGGAGACTTCTGAGTGCACCTTTGCAGCCTTTTGACAAATACTCATACACACAGTGACTTGCGACACATGGCCACTGTGTTTCTGCTTACGTTTCAGGTGTGGGCTAATTTTAAACACAGAACAATCCTTAAGATGTTGTTTTTCTGAAGTCGTTCCTGCTTACAGAATCAGTAGTTCATGKTTTTGCATCTGAAAGACTTTTATGAGCAATTCATTATAATTAAACATTAAAAACATTATTAAGAACATAGCAACTTTTCATTTCAGTAGTTTAAAATCATTTTTCTCTAGGAATTGCTAAAACAGTTTCGAAAATCAGTAATTCTTGCTTTCTATCATGCCTACACTGGTTTCTGTAATAACGTGATTAAGATGATATTAGCTATAAGAATTTAATTGGCAAACATGTCAAAGTCCAAGTGGATTTATAAGTAACTGCAGACAAACAAAATCCTTTATTTCATTGTAATGAAGTGTTTAGACACTGACATGAAATAACAGATTTGAAATGACTAGGCATGTTTTCATTGAAAATTTCACTGAATTTTTGACATTATTGTGAAACATTTTCGTTTCACTGAGGCTGTATTTTGCATAGAAAACTAGGAAGAACTCATGATTCCTTTTTAAAAAGTCCTCTTTTGAGCAGAAGCAAACAGATGGTTTTTATTATCAAAACCAAACAACTTTTTTTTTATCTTTCAGCATCACTTTCCTAGAAACACTGAATTGATGCAGGAAATCTGAATATCATATTATTGTATTTAGTGTTTAATTTAGTTTGATGCTGATTTCCCTGAAACATTTTCCCCGAAATTCTTTCTAATAAGGCCTGAACACTTGTTAATTCTTTAAATGCATCAAATTGTTAAACTCACTCCCTTTTTCACTCTGCCCTTTGCTAGTACATGTTCTGCAGCTGCTCACAACTCAGAAAAAACAGGTCCTGCCCGTGGGAAGAGAGAGTGTCTAGAGGTCCAACTAGAGATATTTGGGAGAGTTTTAGTAGTTAAGAAGCTGCGTGTCTAGTAAACAGGGAGAGAAAGTAAAATTTAGAATTTTTTTAATCAAACCTTTAAAAAAGTTAATTCAGGATCAGAAAAACTTTAGAAAATTTAGCTCTGGCTTCTTTAGATAAGTCTCATCATGACACATAACCCTGGATGGAAGCTAGATATACCACACATTTATTTCAGGTTTTTTAAGATAAAAGCAGAAAAAAGCTTATTAAAATCTTTCCAGACTGCTAATTTGAAATGAGTAGAATTTAACCTCTTTATATCACATTTACAATATAAGGTATTCCAAATTTACCAGAGATTGTGTATTTGTCAAGGAAGAGAAAGATGATCAGCATAACTTAAGAATGGAAAAGATAAACAAAAAGAAAAAAGTTAATCCAAACCAAACCAGCCAGTGCCCATTCGAGAAGTGAGAGAGAAAAGCTCAACAGTTACATAATTAAAAATTCCCATTTCTTCTGTTTTGATATGAGAATGTCTAATAACAAAGCAAAATAAGACAGTACAACCAATAATTATAACCTCATCCTGTTACTGTATTTGAGCTTATACAGCCATAGCTTAAACGAAATGGGACATTTAGCATGAGGCAAAAATGAAACTCAGATATCAAAGACTAGTATAAGTATTTAAATCACACTGGTTAAACTTACAGTGAAACCAGACGATMTTGATTTACCCTATTAATCTCCCCTTCTTTATTTCACATGTAAGGGAAAATTAGTAAGCATTGTAGTAAGCACTTTTTCAAATTTTTGTAGTTATTTGCTTCATACCTAAACAGAACCAAAGCTAAAACAAAGTTAACTGGATAGTGAGAGAAACTGGGTTTTTGCTGTGATATCTCTTTTGAAAACTCTGAATATATATGACAAGAAAACACACATTTTACAATTAGTGGAAAAGATGACTATTTACTAATCAATAAGGAGAGCTACTATTCTCTTCTACTTGATTGCATTGCTACACCAGAGGTTTGCAAATAATTTGAACTCAGATTTGCTTGTCAACCACATAGAGGGTTTGGGATTTGCCTTCTACATCCTTATGTGGAGCTGCAGTTAATTCAGATAGTATTTTCATTTGGTTCAGAAACAAGGGAAACTTCTTTCTCATTGCTCATTGTGTGCTTAGAATCTACCACAATGAATTTGTGGCAGCCTTCTTAAAACCAAACTCTCCCTTACTTGAGACAATTTTAAACAGCAGGTAATTGGACAACAAAAKGTCTGTGTCCAGTGCAGGGTGGCTGTGTGACTTCAGGGAACCTCTCTTTGTTTGCTGTTGTTTGTAGCCCAGGCAACAGTAGGTGTCAGAAACAGCCACCACAAGCTTCTTTTCTTACAGTAAAATGGCAACAGTGGTGCAAAATGAACAGGAAAAAAAAATAGCACTTAGATATTCTCTCCCATGGGCTATGCTACAAAACCTCACATGTTCTGGCAGATACTCTCCTGGTTCTGCCCTGTAACTCTGAACAGATAGTATCCACAGTCTTGCCAGACTTTATCCTGAAAGGTAAACTTGAGACTATAAATCTTTCAACCTCATTAGTTATTAAAAAAGAAGACTGATGATTTTATCAGGGAAGTTTCTTTGTTGATAATACACTGTAGATTACCTCTGACCTGACTCTGTGGACTGAGAATCAATATCACCGAGATGCCTTCTGACAGCACATGAATGAGAATCAGAGTATCATGGCAAGTGTGAAAGGAATGGAAATGCAGAGATGAGCAACTTTCACTGTGGAGAACCTCAAATCCAACTAGCATAATGTTCTTGGTTTGTGGAAGGCCCACTTCAGCAGCAAAGCAGAGAACATGGAGAGCTCTAAAAATGAATGTACATTCTCAATTTTCACAAACACAGAATGACACCAGAAGCTCGCAGAGCACTACACAAAGCACTGCCTAATCATCTGAATTTCAAGGGACTTTCTCTGTTCATTACAAGRCATTTCTAAATCTACATTTCAAGCATCATGTCATTTTGGAAAGTCCTCAAGAACTCTGAGCTTGGTAATTTTCTTTACTCATGTTTGTCAATTTTCATTTCTCTACACAATGAAAATTCTTCACCATCCACTTATTTGTTTCCACAAGTACCCTAAATCTGCTGTTCTACACCATCCAGTGACTTGAGATTAAACCAAGTTATGTTACCCAAAGACTACTACACCCCTTTACAGGACTTATTTCTAGTATGTTTGCTTGCTTAAAATGCCAAAAGGAATTACTGCTAATAATTTTTGGTAATTTTTTCAACTTGAAAGAAAAAAAGTAATACTTAACTCCTGAGCACTTTATCATAATAACAGTGTAAAAGGACATGTGCCTCATTATTTTGTCAATTTTAGCTGCAATTTTTGGACTGAGACTGGACATTCTGGACAACCAGACCTGATTGCTTACTTATGGAGCTCTGACCCCAGTATGGCATTAGAATGTTCTTTGGAAACAGCACGAATAAAGGCTGARATTTTAGGGATGGGTTGCAAGATAAGTGGGAAAGGCGATGCATTCTTATCTGTTTTGCTGTTTTGTTGTAGGAGAGGCATTTAAAGCAACAGAAATAGTCATTGTTAAGTCTGGCACAGTTCCATCTGAAAATAATTTATAAAAGCAGTGAATGTATTGCCTAAAACACTGTACTATCAAGAGCTCCTGGCTGGGTTCCAGTGCCCAAGCTGAAAGAATCCTCTGACCCTGGAGGCTGCTGGATCCAGCCAGAGGCTGTATCCTGTAACATCCTTAACACAAGAAATAGAAAGAACCTGATGACATATTTTTATCATGATCTATATGGACCAGGACAGCTAGAATCCAAGCAATTGTTATGCCTGAGGGAAGTTTCTTAAACTAAGAGCTGCACCTACCAGAATCCTGTAATAATGATCAGAAATAAAATAACTGAACAGTTACAGAGGCTACTGTTGGCTTCAGCAACCAGCATGGAAAACACTGTGGAACACATTTAGTAAACTCTGATTTTACTTCAGTGAAAATCAAATGGTAGGGATAGTGGGAAATATTTACAGAAATGAAAAATGTGTGTAAAATAGAAAAGATCCACCAATTTGGAATTGTTTCACTGAATCAGTATGGCCTAATGTTTTCTATTATGAAGAATCAATTATGTAATCAGCTGTATTATTGCAACTTAACTAGGCACAACAATCAGATGCAACTATAAAAAACATTTCATCCCACATACGCCTATCACTGTCTCCATCTCRAATTAAAAATATTCAAGCTTTGTGCTATGGTTTAAAAAAAACTAAACAAGAAATGAGAGGTCAGAATTTTATTTCAATGCATGAATCCTTGTGAAAACAGAAGTCCAAGCTTCAGCTTCTTATACGACTGTAAGACAGGACTGGCATTTAAAGAAATAGAAATAATGGTTGTTAAATCTGGCAAAGTACAATCTGAAAATAATTTATGAAGGCAGTGAATATGTTGCCTGAAACTTTATAGTACAAAACATAAAATTATGCAATGCATTTTCTGAGGGAAAAAATGCTTATTAGAAGACTTATGAAATCAGAGATCAATTGAGATTTTTTTCCATCAGTACTTCAGTAGTTCCCTACCTCCACAGTAGCTTCTTAGGATTACTAAATTATATTTCAAATGAACAAAAGAATCATTAAACGTTTGGGTATTATTTCTTCAAACCTTTCTAACATATTTAATAACATATTTACTATTATATTTTGCAGAACAGAGATTTAGCAGTGATACAATTTAACACAGAAGTTTTTTAAGCATTTGCTGTAATGAATATGAAMAAATACTAAATACTTACATTTTTCTTGCCTATAAACTTCCATAGCTCAGCTGACTTGGTATCTACTGTTTCCCAATAAGATAATAMAACATATTCTGACATAGTGATATGCAGGGATTAGGTGAAGGTTTGGAAATAGCATGGGAAACTGTCTTCCTAACTCATTTTTGTGTCTTGCTTCTTTTGCTTTTGCATACAGAAAAGAACCAGAGTACTTTTAAAAATATATGCAGACATCCTCTGATTCCAACTGATTGTACAYATTGGTGAAGCAAATGTATGAACTTTTAACTGCCATGGGCACCAGTACCCAGGTATTTCCACGTTGAATTCTTTATAAAAGAGAATCTGAATGTCAACATTTTTGAGAGTCATGCATGGCTATGAAACTTCTGTTTCAGTATCTGTAATAGCTACTTTTTGAAGAAACGTCTCTACAGAGGTACSTCTATAGTGTGTTTAAACACAGCTGCCTTTTTCTGTCAGACACAGTCCAAGGTAATTTAAAGTATGCTTTATATATTTCTCCCTCTATTATTGAAGAGCACTTCAGAGTAMAACTATTGAAGACTATGTCTATTCAGGTGTAAAAGAAAAAAGTTTCATAGAATCTGTGCTAGAAGAGAACATTTTGAATTCTGATACTATCAAACTGTAACAACTATTCAAATTCATCTAATTAAAACTATAAAAAGAGCAGAAACCTACTAGAACAAAAAAAAAGATAAGCAAAAATTTGTCTCAGTTAAAAAGATGTATTTCAGGCTCTTATCTATCACATTGCTACTACTGAATATACTCAAATATTCTCTAGCACACTCACCTCTTTTTGACGGTACTTAATTGCCAGTTTCAATCTTGCAAGATCATTACCACTTTGTTCTTCTATCAAGCTATTATCATCTCTGTAATTAAGAATAATTTCCAATTCCCTGGAACTCCGTGTCTGATCCAGGAGATCTTTTGCAAATTGCTTGCATTGCCGTGACAGTTCCTCATACTCTGACTTAAACTCATTTTCGACTTTACTCAGTTCCTGCAGCTCCCAGCTCAGCTGAAAAGCAGTAAGGAAAGGGTCCTCACTGGACAAAGCAATCAATGATGGGCTTGCCAGAGCCTTGTAGATATTGAGTCTGGAGCGAGAGTGGCGGAGGCTGTCCACATCTGAGCTTGAGACACACTCGACACAGTTACAGCGCACCTCGTGTGGCCTGGGCACAGACACTCCTTTCTGCACCAGGAGCTTTATAATTTCGTAATTGTTGGTGTGGGCAGCCAGAATAATAGGTGTGATATCCGGCGTAAATTCTGAAAACTGCTTGTCCAGAAGCACTGGTGGCACCTGTGAAAGAAGGCAAAAACTCTTACAGGCTTCCTCACTGAATAAGAGTTATAGAAAATTAAGCTAGAAATGGTTTACCGGGTAATACACTTACTGCTGGATCTTTATTTCTGTCCAGAGTTGAAGGAAACTCTTTAAATACAACAATTCAATTAGCTAAGATAGTGTCTTTCCTGTTAATGAATTGCTATAAATGGTGTGATCCTTCACAGAACCTGTTTATACATAAACAACCCATGGACAATGATTTATTGGAGCAAATTATTAGATAAACAAGGACAAGTTAGACACAAATACTCCTCCCCAGTCCCTTAAGGTAAACAAGATGGAAACTTTTCCCTGTCTCTCACTGGTTTATCTCGCTTTCATAGGGAAGAAAATGCATGGGGGGCATAACTGTGAATCTCTGAAGGAAGCAATGACCAGGACACAGGCAAGTTAGATTTAGAAAATAAAATGGTCAAGTAAATGAGAAGAGTAAATGAGAAGAAAATGAGTAAATGAGAAGAAAATACGTGTTTTCTTAAAGAGAATGTTGAAAATAAGGCTGTGTAGAGAAACCAAGATACTTGCCACAAAGAGCTTAATGTCTTAAGGCTCAGTTCCACATTCACCTGCACAAAAAAACATACTCTGTTTATAGGAAAACAGGGAAGTCATTAGAAAAAAGGTTCCCAGAGACCATTTTTAAAGTCTCTTCTGATACACATTTCTGTTTTTTCAGTCTTCTTTACCAGAAGACTGTAAGGTTTTTCATTTTAAGCTTATCTCTTAATTTTACACTACCAGACTCTAAAGTCTTTCCCAGGTCAAGACAATTTGTTCAATTAGCATGACTAAGAATGTGAATGTAATTAGCCAATGCCAATCAAAAAAATTATATTGGCATCATCACTTACAGACTGACTTTTGTCCACAGCTCAATAACCAAGTACAAACTCAACCCGCAGAGCACCACAGAGAGGTGCTCTGAGGGATATTCTTTCAGGAGGAAGAAAAAAGGAAAACATTTGACTCAAAGTTATCTGAAGGCTAGAGAAACAGATGGCCATCGCAGGGAGGAAAAAATTTTTGATGCAAGTCTCATGACAGCACCATGACCTCACTGCCAGGTGGAAAAAACACAAGTGGGTGGGAGTAGTAAAATGGGAGTGGAAAGTCAAGACTGGAGATCTGGCCTTCAGGACTGTAATGACACACCCCTAGGGAAGCAAAACCTGCCTGGCCATAGCATATTGCTGACCTTAAGGCACTGTGCCAGATTCTGGGAAGGTATGTGGAGTCGACAGGCAGAAACCCCTTTTCTCCCCTCTCATGCACTCAGACATGGCTTGGCATTGAGTCAGGCTGGGACTGAGTTTGTTTTAGCACAGGACTGCGGGCTGACTGAGCTTGCACACCCACSCTCCTGATCCTGTGCAGAGGGTGCAGCTATCCTCAGAGGTCGGTGCTTACAACCAGTGGTTCTGAGCCAAGCAGCTTCTGTGCAACTTCCCTTCTGCTTGCTTTATTCTGAGGTACAAACAGTGTAGCATGTGCAGAGAAACACTGGTTAAATATTACTCATAAGGTAAGGAACCCAGTTGCGAATATACTGAACGTACATATGGATGGAGGAACACTTGGGTACAAGAAAAAACAGAAGCTCTGTGTGCTGCTCCTGGTCTCAGGCCAAAAACCACAACTATGGACATATGATTTCCCAGAGGACTCTGGCTCTGCCCACGCTGCTCTGTCAGGTCTCTTCCAGGGTACCTCTGGGACATCTGTCACCTCCTGGCTGCACACTGCACAGAGCCCACCTGGGGATGTCAAGGTACCCCGACCACATCATTATCCCTGTTCAGTGTGAACTCGGCTTGAAATCCATGTGTTTTCTCTCCTGTCTTTGGTGTCAGTGGGGGAAGTGAGACCTGTTTCCTACCAAAATTCCCACAGGTTATTGCAGTCTTAGATTTGTCTTCTCTTTTACTGACATATTATATGGGAAAAAAGAGCACTGTGAGCACACAAACGCACTTTTTACGCTCTCTAAATTCTTAGTTTGGCCAGTGATTTTGAGACTAGAACAGCATGAAAACGGTGGTAGAGATTCAAACCTTGCATTAGTAGAAATGAGTGATCATAGAGCTGAAAAAGGTTTACAGAGAAGCATGTGTTGTGTTCTGACAGTGTCTGCTACAAGCAGTGAGACTCCCCCTTGGCCTCAGGTTTAGGGTACCAGAGAGCGAAGAAGAGAGCTGCAAGGGCAGAAAACTCAAGGTCAGAAAGCTGTAACTTCAAACTCACTGACTGCTCAGAATATAACTCTGTCACTTCACAGGTTGCTAGTTTTTTACTTTTTGACAGTACTGAAGTAACATTTGCTTCAAGCCCTGCCAGAACTGAAGCCTGTCTTAAACATATCATCAGCTGCAAGCTCTGAAAAATTAAGACACAGCTTCAAACGACACGGCATTACAGCGACTGACTTGTACATGGGGTCCATTTCCTTACAAGCTGCTTGCTTTTTCTCRTAGCTTATCAAAACCTTTCATCTTCAGCTAACTCAGATTCAAGGCTAATGCAAACATTTTGGAATTCATTGCATCAGAATTTACCTAAATATAGAAGTATTTATTAAATCTGTTCAGCCATAACTTACAGAAGTACTTAAACTTAAAGGGCAAACCCTAAGACTTCCACTATAATTACATAATGACTTTAACCCCTGATCCTTTACCTAAAATTACAAAATTTTAAGATTTTGTACTAATTTAAATAAAAGAGAAAATATCAAAATAAAAAGGTCAAATTATTCCCTCATCTGAAGCAAAATGAACATATCCTTTGAACTTTGAAGTAATGAGCATTCTCATGGCATTCAGAAAATTTCAACATCTAATGGCTGACCCAGAGTACTTGCTCTTAAGTTATCAGACTTAGGATGTATTTTACTTTCAAACTACTAAAAATAATTCTCTTTAAAGAGAACCAAACCAAATAACCAGCACACACTGATATTGGCCACACATTAGGARCCCTTGACAGAACACTCACAGAAAAAATTTGAGTCTTCCTTAAATCCTGGAGGATGGAAAGGTACTAGGTCTTTCAGTCACTGACTGACTGTGACTTCACAAGGCTAGAAGTAATGTAACTATATTATACATTTTGGAGCGAGATAAGTTTGAGGCTGCTTAAACTTGGCAAAGTCAAATAATTTTTGCTCTCTTACATTTTGTGAAGAATTTCTACTTCAACACTATTTACAGAGCTGAACATATAYATATTTGTTATGAATGTCTATGTGATTAGTAGATAAAAAAAAAAMCAAACAACAAAACAAAACAGAAAATAAAGGATAGCTCAAAGTCTGAACATGTCAGTGCTCAAGGGCACAAGATTTTTTTGTTGCATTTCTTTTCCCTGCACTCACTGTAAGTGGGAATGAGTCAGTCTGGTTTAGATATCTAACAATTCTTTTAGATACTAAGTGGAATGGTCCTGTTCACTGTGTTTATATTCCATGTACGGTCTGTGTGAAGACAAGGTCTTTTGCTATGACAGGAAGAGAAATCTAGGTTAAATTAATGCTAGTTAGGACTGAGATTTTTTTTCCTGTCCCCATGACATTAAGAGAGAAACCAATTTTTGATAAACTCTTAGACATTCAGGAAACAGAAAAATATAACAGTCAGTTTGCAAAATGAAAAACATAAACCCTATGCATGTCTTTTTCTCCATCTAGATTTCTCATAATAGCTCTCATTATTGCAATACCTCAACAGAGAGACTGAAAACTGCAAAGTCCATTTACCTGCTGTTTAAATGCAAGAGCTCAGAATCTATGAAAATCTATTTCCTTGGGCAAACAGATAGGTTCCCTGACTGTTGTCCTTGTTTATTTATTTGCAATTATTTTGTCTTTTGTTTGAAAATGAAAGAAAATCCCACTTAGTTTTAGGCAGTTGGGGGAATAAATTTCTGAGTCATGTCCATCACGRCAGCATGACTGGAGGAAAAATCTAAAGCAAAGGCAAAAAGAGAATATATGACAGCTAAGATGAATACATATGTCATGCATTACCAGGTTATATAAGGAAATCAGTATTATTAAAGTGTGTCATCAAAGTCTCAGCTGCTTTATCACTAATTCTCCATAGCCATCATCAGTCAAATGCCTTGAAAATGCTTAACTGTACATTTCTGAACAGCCCACAGCACATGAGTTATCCCTATGCTCACGTGGTTCCATGCTTTACATTCTGGTTTGCTGAGTTCTTCCCTTCTTTGGTTTGCTATTATTGTATCACCTGAAATACATCCCGGTTAAGACAATGGAAGCAGTTCCTCTGGGAAAGGCTCAAAAATTCCTCCTACTGAGACTCCTTTGCCGTGGACTAAGTCACCAATACACATCCAGACACACTGAATAACTTAGAGGTATTGTGTCAGGATAACTTGAAATCAGCTGTCACAGCACCAAAGGGGTCCTGAGACTCATGTTGAAACTATCCCCACAAGACCACACAAAACAGCAGGACTGCAGTGGTGGCTCCTGATTGTCTCAAAGTGCTTTCCCACTCCAGGGTGCTCACTGTGCAGTGTACAGCTGGATGTAAGGCAGTTGTACATCAAGGGCGTATGGCAGGCAAGTGGATGGARGAGGCCAAGCTGAGCTCAGGGACAGCATCATTTCCGAGCAGGGTGTGTGACACTAGCCATGCAACATCCATCTGGTACAGTCATTGTCTGCTTTCCAGAGGCAACTTCCCTGGCCTCCCTGTTTATTGTCCTTGAACTCATCACATTTCCTAATGATAAGCACCACACTCTTAATCTGCTACTGAAATGCTATCTTTCATTGGTTAAAATTCTACCACCATGTACCAKGTCTAGTTTTTTTCTTTTTTGTAGGAAACAGACACATAAAAAGTAAAAAAGAGGGTCTTAGGCACTGTAAGCTGACTAATAGCTAAATAACAGTATAAGGACTAAATGCAAATGTTTTAGTAATATTGCAACTTAAGAATGCACACTTTCATAATGCATACTTTCATATTCAGTATATCTGGATGTGCATACTTTCGTAAGATTTAATTACAAATTCTGTCCTTTAACATTTTCATACACACATTTTACCTCAGGACTGTCAAGATGCTTAATGCTTGACTTCCAGATTTCTTTTCTCTGGGGTCTGATATAATTCTAGTTATGAATTAAAGCCAGGTAGGTAGAGCAAAAAATAATAATTAAAAATCAGACACTTTTGTGTGGACATTTTTTACCAAAGTATTCCAGATTTTTTTTTGTTCATCTTGAAAAGTTCCTTTATTCCAATTTTTCCCTATGATCTAACAACAAGAAGGGCCAATCCCAATTTTTTTCCAGATTAAATTATTGTGATTATACTATGTGATTATGACAATTCTAACTATTAATTTTACAAAATGTCCCTAATATCCCGTGAAAATATTGTATTTCATGTCATGCAGGAAAGGTGTCTAGCAGAGAGGAGCTCTGATAAGCAACCCAAGATATATATCTAATATTATATAGCTGAAATTGGGTAAGGTAAACACTCCTTAGCATGGACCTCAACATAACTTATTCTTCAGACACAAGCCGTATGCTAACTAGCTCAAAACTTGATTGCTGTGCTCATGCTGGTACTGACCCTCAGCTAACCAAGGCTTTTGCCTCCTAACCTGCATGCTGAGATACAAGACATATTTTTCAAAAGTACTCCATTCATCATTTTGGCCAGCTCTCCAGGATGTGTAAAAGGGTGAGAACAATTAAAGAAGAAGAAAAGATGGTGAGAACAGTTAATGCTGAATGTGCTCCTTAGGAGCTTACTTTTAGTCTGTCTCCTCCTGGTAAAGGGGGAAAGGCAACATTCTTGCCTCTGTGTAAACCCTACTCAATGTACATCACGTCTTAATATATTTCCAAGGCTCAGGCCTAAATGTCTTCATTTGGTAATATGAATCACTGTTAGCAAAGAATCTCTTCCTCCCACTTAGAATAGTGTTTATGTAATATCATGTCCATTTATTTTGCTGAAAATTTACTTTCATCTTCGCTGGGACATGACTAGAACAGGGATGTTTGTAGTAACATAGAATCCCTGTCACATTTAAGGAGGTTGCAGTGCTTGCCTTTTTACAAGTCTGTGAATTTTGAACAGTTAAATGTACAAGTTTGAGTTATTTTCATTCTTTGTTTTTACCAAGCTCAGGCTGAGTTTACAAAACCTTGGATGTGTTTTTTTTATCAGCTACACTTAACCTGCCCTAAAGATGTGAGCTTTCTAATGCTTGCTCATGCTCATCTTATTACATCTGAACCAATTTGTGTGTCACAAGTGTCACATCATGGACTGATCACTTCCAGTCTCCATGACAGCCACACTGCACAAAAAGCATTAATGTAACACATTAAGGAAAAGAATTTGACCAATCTGTTTCTAAAGCTCTGCAGTGGTGGGTGGATATGTCACACCATTTCCTCACAATGTTTCTGATACTTCATATGCTCTACCTTTGTGCAGTTTAAGCCCATAAATTCTTGTTCTATGAAATGTGAATACAGAGAATACTTAATTTCTTTGCTTAGTTTCTGTTTTCTAAGTTTTCACTCAGACTTTCCTTATGGGGTCTGGAACATGATAGATCCCTTCCAGCTTCCCACTCTTTAAGGTCCTTTCCATCTCATGTAGAATCCATTCTGTGATTCTACAATTYTATGATCTGTGCTCATTCTGATATCATCAGCTGTGATTCTGACTTTTGAACAGTAAAATGGTATTGTCCAGTCTTTTTGTGTTAGTCTTGTTTTAATATTCCCTGCCGAACTGTTATCTTAATTGTTTTCAATTCCAAGACATACTTGGTTGATTATTTCTGCTCCACTTAGAACCTTACATTTTTTCTTACTGAACTCTTTTATTTTTCACAGAAATAACTACTTGTTTGCCAAAACCTGAACGCTAATTGTGTCCTGCAACAGCCTTGAGATCCCCCCATGTTGTCAATTGTCTACAGAATTAACAGGCCCTCTATTTAATCTAAAATGTCAWGAATAATTGCACTGATAGGGATAGACCCTTGCTGGACTGCTCATTTCATCCCTCTGTTGAATTCATATGTCCTTTTTCACCAAGTATTGTGGGGCAACTCCTGTGAGTGTGGTTTTCTTAGACTGTCTTTTGAGTGACTGTTTATGAAATCTTACAAATCTTGAGCTATATGATATGTGCTGATTTTCCCCAACATACAGAACTTGCTATTTGGTGATGAATAATAATTATATTGTTATGACAAGATTTGTTCCTGACAAATCTTGGTAGACTGTTATTCATATCTATATTTTCTTCCAGGTGCTTACAAGCAGAATGTTTGACTATTTTCTTCAGGATAGTCTCTGCTGTAAAAACTATAGATTTCTTTCATTTGAAAAAAGAGAATATGGAATGGAAAGGGAATACTGTAAAATTAATTGATAGCAGTTTCCAGACAGAAGCAGAGGAAAAGATATTGGATTTGATAGGTTTGTACAAGAATTTGTTGGTTGGAACTGATGTCAAAGGACTTCAGTGCTTTATTTTTCTCTAGTTTTTTTAAAGTTTTTTTTAATTTGTCCTCCCTGTATCTCTGAAAGAACTCTGATTCAAAATACTGCCTGTTCATCAAACTGCTCATTTCCAATTAATGTTTTCCTGTGAGCATTATGAGTGAATGGATGTGCTGTTTCATCAGTCAATGCCAGTAGCTTGAGGATGGGTGGGAATATGCTGAAAAGTAGACACTCAATAGAAGACTGCAAGGATATTTAGAATTTGTTTTCAGCTATGGAACTTACACTTGCTCTCTCCATATAAAAAATTTAAACAGGTAAAGGAGTGTTTCTAGTAGGAGTTCTGGGCATTACTTGACTGCTTATAATGAGGAGTGACAAGAAAAAGTTGTTTTCACTCAAAGGACAGAGAAAGAAGATAAGCAAAATGGTTTGGAAAAAACATGAGAGCTGGGAAAGAAAAAAGATCTTATTATGGAAAGGATTAAAGGGGAACTTGAATTACTTATGTCCATCATTATAAAGCTCATATGTCCCTCTCTCAGAGTTTGCATGATGAGTAAAGTCAATATTGAAATGTCCTGAATGTTCAAAGTAGATCCAGGGGGAGGGCCTTCCCA
Source organism: Cardinalis cardinalis (assembly GCA_014549065.1). NCBI lineage: Eukaryota > Metazoa > Chordata > Aves > Passeriformes > Cardinalidae > Cardinalis > Cardinalis cardinalis. The sequence continues at coordinate 572,948 of JACDOX010000027.1, forward strand.
TTTGAATTTATTAAATGGATGCATAAATAATTTTCCCAAACACAAAATTGTTCATAAAGACAAAATCATTTTAATGAACCTTAGGTCTGATATTCCATTTCCTGAGAAACTGCGTCTCTGGTCTGATTATTAAAATGTGGAAAAGCTCTTGCTTTTCCCTGTTCATTTTTCTTGTCCCAGAATGGCGCCAATAGTCAGTTAGAGAGGTGGAAAGAAATTGGTTTGTTTTAACAGTGAGGTTTTCAGAGAAACGTCAGAACAAAGGAGTTCTCAGAATCTGAGCAGAATCCTTTGTTTATCCCTGAGTGGAATTCCTAGATCTAGAAACAAGAAAAGCTGTCCCACTGGCTATGGAATTATAAAGATTGCTTCTGAAAAAGAGCTTTTGCAGAAAAGACAATAACAGATTGGTGGCCTCCCTTGGTATCAACAAACTGTTCAGGAGTTACAAGTGTCTCAGAGGGTGAGAATTAGCTAAATGTCTTTGCAGCTGATTGCAATTGTTTAACATTGCAAAGTAATTTGTGATATCTTCATGGCCGGGAAGTAAATTTAACATTTGAGAAAATTAAAAGGGTTGTACTCACAAAGAACAAAGCGGGGAACAGGCAAATTCATGAGACACAAAAATGTTTTCTCTATTTAAAAAAYAATAAGAGAAAGGAATACAAAAGATTTTGGCAGAGACAAAGAAACCTGTATCTCAAGAGGATGCAGAGGAACGTCACAATAAGCTGTTTCACAAGTACATTACTCCCAGTATGTTTTTCAGTTGTCTGTTATTTAGCAGTAGCTCTACATTTTGAACCATACTGTAAATTTCCCATATTTCACAGATGCAAAGCAGAACATTTTTTCTGAAGTACACAGAGGCTCACACAACTATGCTAGGATGTGCTGGGAATGAAAGATGTACTTGAGAGGCAAAGGATTGAAAAATGAAAATTATTACAGGTTGATGATATTCTCAGCTGGATTCAATTCCTTAACAATAGACATGTTAAGATCCTCCTTGCATACAAGAATCAATTGAACAATCCTCCTGCTTAAGAGAGGAGAAATCAAAATACTCCTTTTGAATTCCCACTGCAAAGAGGTCAAAGGAAAAATGGGAGAGACATGCATTATTATAACCTGCCCTACACCTGCCCTCCAGTGAGAGACCAGGGGCAGAGGAGTTATTCAGAGGTATTTAAGGGTACACTGCGAGAAGGAAACCTTTGAAACTGATGGCAAGGGGAATGTATTGCTTCAAACCCCTTAATACTCCTTGTTTCAACTTAGGCTTATCTTAGTATTGTGTTCCTCTTCAGTTCACCTGTTGGCTGGATCTTGATCTGTACAGATCTTACACACATGGTGCATCCATGCATAAAGAGTATTCTTAATGCGCTTTAGGATATTGAAACGTTTGGGTTTTTTTTTTTTCTTTTGATTGTATGTAAGTATATTTTTGCTAAATTCAGGGCATGGTAGTAAGCAAAGACTTAATAAGCAAAGGTCTAAATGAGCAAGGACCGAGGAAGAGAAATTTAATCTTATCAGCTGGACGGCTTGTACTCACAGTAAATGTCATAAAATAAGTTGGTAGCAAATAAAATGGTGGTAGACTTCTGCATTTTCTGCAAATATTCAGCTGTATCTCAGCAGTACTTAATATGAACAGATACACTTTGAGGGTAGATATTTCATGATTCTTTTTTTTTTCCTTGCCAGAAGGCCTCACACACTCTGMCAAGCCTACAAACTTAGATAATATTTTATTACCAACTCTCTGTAGTGTTTTAGTAGCTGAGTTAAAAGGGGAGCTAATTTTGCCTCCTGCCAATCTGGGGGGAAGAAATTGAAGATATGGATCCTGGTATACAGGCACAAGTACAATTAAAACACTTCTGTCAGTGCAGTATGTGACATACATATCCTCTATCCAGAAAACAGTCAGTAAATTGACAAGCTAAATTGGTAGTCTCCCAAGACAAGTCAGACCCTGTTATCACATTAATGGGCTATGTCAATCAGTCCATTGACTTTTGAATTTGTTGGATTGCTCCAGTTGGGTGTTAACATGAAGAAATGTTAGAAATACTAAATTCCTGCAAGTTTCCCAAAAGATATGGATGTTTGAGATCTGAAGAAAATTCTGAAGTATAAATGCAGCTATGTTACTAGGCACCAGAGAATTCATATAAAACCAGGGTATTATGAGTGTATTAGCCTCTTCACAAGCTTTGATGAATGCTCATAACATCAAAAAGAGGAAATTCTATCATGATGCATATAATTGGGTGAAAATCAGATTTCATAAATTTCACTGCTTACAGAGAAATTGGACAAGAGATGCCCTGTGACACAAGGAAAGATAATGGTGGGATGTGGAAGACCRTAAATGAACAAGGTTCATGATAGAGGTGTGTTTTCTAAATTTTCCTAGTGTTTTTCCATGTCTGAAGTTTTAAAAAGTTATTTGTTTTATAGATTATTGTGTATGATTGCATGCTTGACTCCCAAAGACTAATGCTCACTTTGAAAAAGTGTCAAATTCTACTCTTGCATTATTTAAAAAGTATCTCCACAGGCAAGTTCAAGGTAGCTGCATTTGAGCATAGTGGCTCCTCACAGACAGAACTCTAAAATGGTGGCTCTTTGAAAAAATTTTTCAGTGGACCACTATTCAGTGTTGGATTGCCTGGAGGTTTCTGTCCATCAGAAACTGCTGTGTCTTGAGCTTCTTTCAACAGCAGGTTGTCCTGTTCCTAAAATATTTCCTGTGTTTCTGCACTGAGCACTGTCAGAAAGAGGCTATGTTGTAGAAGAATGTACAGGAGGGTATTTATCTTCATATTTAAACATCTAGTGATAGCTCTATATCTGAATTGTTTTTAAGCTTCCATCATACCCGGGAAAATCTAGGGCTCATCTCAGTTGATCTCAGTCATCCACAGGTCTCTGTGACGTAATTTCAAGGCCACAACACATGTCTCACAGATATTCCAAGATGCTTCATATTTCACTTACCCACTACATGTGACCTACAGGGCTGGGCCCCTGGATGATGTAGTGAGTGAAGTCCAGAGAAGTCTTTTTCTTAGCTTACAGCAGACACTTGGTATTTGGTCAGCAAATCCTCTTGCTCATCACTGACCTTACTGGGAGCTCAGCAATCTGGCTTATATGTGAGCAGTAAATGGACTGATTCAAACAGCATTTTACTGCTTGAGACACTCTAGAGAATGAGAGAGACCTACACAAACAYGACATGAGACCTACTGGAGGGTGTCCCTCCTTTGCAGCACAGGCAGGGGACAGGGAGGACAAACCTCTGCACATACTGAGCTCCACTGCTGCCTTCCCTTCAGCTTCAGGCATCCAAATGGAGGGGCTGATTTCCACCCCCTTACATATATGTCTCTGTATACATATATTTATATATAGCACATATTTATACAGAGCACAGACCTCAATCTGCTGTATCAAGGGCCAAAATATTAACTGTTCCCTGAGAGGCTGCTCTAAGCAGAAAAGATACTGGATTTTTTTTTATATTGCYCCTTTAATGCTTATAAATTTGTTAACTTCCTAAGTTAAACTACATCACCAAATGTACAAATAATTGGCAATGGGGATTTCTAGAACTTAGAAGACAAGACTACCTCAATCAAAAAAGGTTCTGTTTGTTGAACCTCTCCCTTTTAACAAATTTATATTACTGGCCTCGAAGCTGATTCTTAACATTTTTTCAGGCACTGAAAGACTGTTAAAATCTTTAGATTTTAATTGCAATCTTTGGAGTTGATGAGTTTTCAGGAAGTGAAGGCAGGTGGGTTTGACCAAAAGGATGCCTGGCATGGAGGCTTGTGAAGATGACAGTACAGGACCACTGACTGTAGAAGGCAGAAATTTTGGACAGCTTTTTTTTTAATTTGCGTTCTGTCCCTGTTCTGATTGTATGTTTGAGTGAGTGCTGTAAAGAAGGGCTCAAAAAACATGAAAAGAAGGGAAAATAAATCAGCACAGAAAATGTGACTTCTTGAAGAAAAATCTGAGTTTTGCGCAGACCTTATTTTTTAATAACCTTCCTAAAGATTTGGAGTTTCTTTTTTTCTAAAGGGTTTGATTTATTCTTGACTTTCAAATATTTTTGATAATCTGCACTCATTTTCTCACGATAGAAAAATACTTTCATTTCTAACATGGGCTTCGAACAAGAAATATGAAAATGTCGGCAAATAATGACAGAAAAGTACTCAGTATTTCTGAATCTGTAACACTTCAAGTTTAGGTGGAAGTTTGGTTCACCAGCTGTCTTTAAAATAAATCTGTATTTGTAATCATCAAAATTTTCTGGATTTCTGCAAATTGCTAAACCAGAGGAATAGGTTAATAGCTGGGAAAAGTCATTCTCAATAACACTACCTTCCAGAAACCTACCTATAAGGATCCTGATAGTCAGAATTTTTCTTTATGTTGCCAATCAAAATTGGCTCATCATTTTGTACAGGTCAAGAAACTGTCATGTTTCCCCATATTTTGTCATTTGTCTTTTGGTATTGCTGTGGAATATGATGATTTAGAATTTGTTACAAGGTGATGGGTGCATATTGTAGAACACATTGCCTACCTCAATATTGAATTTGCTAGCAGCTCTGTTGGATGGCACAGGCATACCAGCTTCTGGAGTATTTCCTTAGTAATTGTCACAGGTTTTTCTACTCATCCACCCACCTTACCTCTGATGCATATAAACACAGACAGTTTGGGTTTATTGCCAAGACATAATGGCATTTATGTGCCACTTTTTTTGAACTTGAAAACTGCCAGCAACCTTATTCAAACCCAAGAACAAAACTTCTATAAATTCTTATCTCCATCTCATATGCAATTAGTCAGCTCCACCGTTACAGTGCACCTGTGCTACATGCTGTTTTCATGTGCCCAAATGGTTATATGAAAGACTGACTAGTTTTATCCATAAATGAAATATCCCCTACACAGCCTCTCCCATTCATCTGTCTATCAATATGTCAGACAATTCTAACTAACCAGATACCACTGGGAAAAAAAATACTCAGCTACCCACTCAGGAAGCCAGCAGTGGAAAGAAACATTTTGCCCTCACGTTCCACTTCAAGAYTGTGTACTTTCAGTCCGACAAAGAATCTCTGCAACGCCTCCTCCATACTCATTACTAGCTAGACTGTCGTTAATCACAACATCTGAAAAAGACATTTAGTTCATAAACTTCTGTGGGAGACATTTTCAAAACAAAAATGATGCTTGAATCTCAACAGACAAAGACTAGCCCACAAGAGATTGTGACTGGAATTTTGCAAAGTTACTGGAAAAAGAGGTTTAGATTAGCAAACTACCAGGCATCATGCAGTGATCATAAAATCTTTCCGTCTCTTCTTGACCAATACAACTCCCAATTCAGTTACTAGGGGAAAATTTRAAGGAGAATTTAAAAAAATGTCAGGTTTAACATTTATGTAAAGTCTATTGCAGTCATGCTGGGCCTACAATCTCTCTACATTCCTTGGTCTTCTCCATCAGGGCCCACTGTCACCAGGAGGAAGTACAACCCTGATACAGGAGCTTTCCTACATGCACACCATTGGGCTGTGTGGCAATGAAGGACTGGGAAAATATATTCCATGAGACTTGGAAAGAAAACAACACGCCAAAGTTGCCTAAATGCTCTTAAAACACATTAAGGGAGACTGAGACTGAAGCTGGGTTAGAAGTGCAGTTCTAAAGCAGAGCATTGGCTTCATCTCAGGACACTGGGACTCCTCAAAGGGCAATTTCAAGAAGTCCAAAGATACTGAGAGACATTAAAAGAACAGAGTGGGTGATGTGGCCGCATGTAGGGAATCTCCTAGGAGATAGGAGCTCTGTCAGGCCTGATAGGAGCTCTGTCAGAAGAGCAGCATCTAAGCTGCCAGGATTTCAGGAATGGAAAATGACTCTTCAGGCTCTGTGCTACTTTCATGCTGCTTCCTGACTTTTCCCTTTTAGACTTTGTTTCTGGGAATTCTGCCAGACTGAAGGCACTTTGCCTGCAAAGCTGTCTAGCTTTGTTGTCCATATCCCTTCCCAGATAGCTTAGGTGAGTGCCTGAACATCCTGAGAGGAGTCTGTTCCACTGGCCTAGAAACTATACTGTACAACATCCTTGACACTTTCTCACACAGGACCATTCCCTCATCCTGGCTGTTCTCTTACAGTCTTTCATTCTCTCCAGAACTACTTAGCAACTAATTAAAAAAAATCAGATGTTGAGACACATTTTGGCATAAGATCAGTCACTGTTTTCTTTTTTTTCTGATGAGAATTACATCAGTATCTTCAAGCTAAAGACAACTTGTATTCTTGTCCTCTTCTACCCACCCACACTCCAAATAATTATCAATCAGATAGGTGAGTAAAGATTGATGAAATATAACTTTAGTCTTTGACAGTAAAACAATGCCCTTTCTCTCCCTATCTCCCTAAAACTCCCACAATAGCCGGCTTTCCTACCAATCACCTGATAACTCCTCCTGTGCAAGAGCTCACATGCCTGCTAGCACACTGAACAGCACATAAATATCTCGGCATTTGCCATCTTCTTACACGAGTTCTCACCTCACTCATCTCTCCCAGCTGCCATTCCTTATAACAGCACAAACCCACAGCTTGCTGTGGTTACCTCTGCCACAAAAGGTTTACCTTCTTCCTTTYAGTTCCTTCCCTACAGATAAAGGCTAGAACGTATCATATGTAAAGGCTACCATGACCAGAGAGAATACTAGAGGCCCCTCCATACTGATGAGGAAGGGTGGCTCACAATCTGTCTAAAGAGAAAATGGTAACCTAAATGCTGAATCTTTCAGTCCTTCAGAAATGTCTCTATACTTAAAGTTTCAGAGGTTTGGGGTTTTGTCTCTTCTAATAARTATTTTTTCCCCAATATTTAGACAACAGATTGAACTTACCCTTTCTTGGGCCTTTGAGAAATWGCCAGGAAAATCCATGAAACCCAACAAAAAAAAGTTGTATATGCCATGGACTTGCATTTTTAGAGGCTGACACATTGACAAGCTGAAGCCTGGCTTCCTGGCTTGATGTTGGCAGAGTAAGTAGAGGCAGGGCTTTTGCATAAAGTAGTTTATGATGTGACTTTACTGCTTGTCCTGGGAGAGCAAAAGGTSTCTGAGTGTTGCAGCACATGGATATAGTTTATTTTCAGCTTCCTACTTCCAGCACTATGCCAGTGATTTCTACTTTTCTCTGCATGTGAGCCAGGCACATATCACAGTGATCACATCCCTGCCTGMCCCAAAGATCTCCTTCCTCTAGCAATTCCCTTGTATTTGCAAATGCCAGTCTGGCATTAGCTCAATGTTTTGTTCACACATCTGCACATCTATCCCTAGAGMGTCCACCCATTAAAAATACCCTCAAGCATCACAAGACTGACATACAATAGTGAACGGAAGCCATAAAAGCACTGTCATGTGCTTTTTTCTGCTAGTCAGACAATGATAAGCACTGCAGTCAGGTTTCCAAGCCCTAAAGCAAGTCTGTCAGCTAATACAATGCCACATGGATTCAAGTCTAGTAACTGAGATTTCAGCTTCACTTATGTGATTTGCAGCATCCTTAGAAGGCAGCTACACCTCTGCTTCAGTCTTCCCTAAATATACACAAATATTTAGATGGTCAACCCCCCAGCTAATGATCAAAGCCTGAGTTCCCTAAGCAGTAGAGCACACCATTATTTATATAAAGGTATTAATTTTTTATGTTGCCTAGCCCCCAGCCCATCTGTGGATGCTGCATGCAATTTAACAAGACAAAAATGTTTTCTGCAGATACTAAATTTAAAAGAACAACTTTTTTCCCCCCCTCTTAATTTGGCATTCAGCTATCCATCAGGGTAAGCAACAAGTGACTTGGCAGATAATTCAGGACATATGGCTTTGAAGAATGGTAATTTAAAAGTACTTGGACAAGTTTCCTYAACTCATTCACATTAATTTGTGCTATTCTCTTTTACTTCACTCTAGCAGCTGGTACAGCTAAAAAAGTATAGAAAATATAACGAATATAATGCAAGTGGCAAAAAAAATCCCTTTTCCTGTATTGGATTAATGTAGAGTGCAAAAACTCTCAAAAACTGAGAAGCAGAAGGAGCTCAAAGACAATTCAGAACAGTTAAACCTACATGCCTCATCTGTAGTCACCAGGTGGCACCAGATGTATCCATATATTGGTAATTAGGTTAAAACCATTGTAACCTACGTGGTCTTGAAAATGCTGAGCCCATCACATATGGCTATTAGGCAGAGTCAGCAGCTGAGAGTTTAGATCTAATTTTAACGAGATYTGAACATTATTTTATAGCTTGGGGGTTTGGGGGGTGGGGTTTGTTTGTTTGTTTGTTTTATTGGGGTTTTGTTAGGGTTTTTTGTTATTGGAGTGGGGTTTTTTTGGTCTGTTTTATTTTGGCGGAGTTTATTTTTCTTCTGCGTTTTTGGAGATGTTGGTTATAAAACTTTTCCAAAAATGCAAAACCAGATTACTTTAACTAAATGAATTGATTACTGGTCAGAATTAACATACTGTTATATYTTTCCCCTATTCTTTTGCAACACTTAAAATGTTTAAAGTATTGAATTTTGGAAGATAACCAGTTCTTTTAAAATATACATTTCAGCAGTCCTGAAGAATTGTAGCTTTCTGTTGATACAAGAGGACATYTTCTTCTAGCTTTCTGACACTGACAATGAGAACTTAAATTATATAAGAAATTCTATGCTTAAAAATTATTTCATTTTACAAATATAGCAACATTATTGTATGAGGTGAAGCTGAAATTAGCTATGCATCAGACATAGGATATTATCTCACGAATATAAAAAAAAATAGTGAGAGCTAATTCATTTACTTGTGAATCATATCAGGTTTTTTCCAGAAATTCAATGTAAATGACTTTATCACTAATTAAATATTTGGGAAACTGTTTCTTGTGCTTGGAAGTATTTAGCAAGGTGTTTTTCTTTCTATTACTAGCTGTCATCTGTAGAAATAAAACTTTTCATCAGGGACCAAGAAAAAAGAACCCAGAAAAAAAGGGTTGACCTCACTGAATTGATGGCAAAACTCCCACTAAATTCAAGGGAATTTACCACACATGACCAGATTTATTCAAAGAAGGAAAACCAAACAGCCAAAGATATCATGCTACTAAAAGCACAGAGTCTGAAAATGAATGATTGTCTAAACAATATATCAAATATTTACGAATACCAGTAATCAAAAAGTAGAGTTGTAGTTTGAAATAGTTTCAAAAGAAACTTGAAGGGGGAAAACAACTTGAAGGAAGAAAAAGTGTATAATAGAAGTACATAATTCTGACTATTCAGATTTTATCTCTTTATCACATTGGAATGATTTTTCAACCAAAAGGTACATTTTTATTATACTACATTCATTGTGGCAGTACTGCAAAAATGCCATTGGCATTTACATCCTCTTCAGCATGTCATGGTCCTAAAAATGAACCAGTGTGATTATCAGTGTATTATTACACACCTGACACCCATAGAAGCTTAATTGTTGTTGGGATCCCCAGTGCATACAACAGCGAACATGCGTAAGCAACCTATTAGTTAAAAAGCCATTTTTATAAGCACTGGCTTACAATCAATGCTTGCAGAGGCAATGGGCAAACCTAGCCTTCTACAGACACAAAAGGAGATGTCTCTGTTCAAATGATTCATTATTATTCTTCACTCTTGCCAGTAAGACCCCAGAAAGTCCAACCAGGGAAACCAAGAAAGTGTAGGAGGAGCAGCGTTCTTCACACCAGCCAGCAGTGGACTCTGGCACTGAAACAACATGCTTAAGCTTCAGAACAGGGAAGGATCCTCTAGACTGGAGCAAAGCAGTTTGTGGATAATTTATCATGGTAGTATTCAAAAAAGTAAGCCTATCTTTTGTCTGCTACAACATGAAGCTCACCTAATACAACTTTTACTGTTTGTATTCAAGCATTTTCATTACAGCAGCTGTGGCCCATACAAAAATGTAGTCCTGAAAATCTAAAGAACAGTCTGAAATTTAGGCAGTAAGGTGAATTTGTAGACTCCCAAGGCCAAAAAGTGATTTATGCTGTCTTAAAACAAGTAACTGATAAAAACAGAAGGAGGAGTTCTCAAGGGATCTCCATTTTTCTCCAYTGCCAAGGGGAGCCCAGGGAGCCAGACCAGAGATGAGGCACACCTTTGGATGGCTACCATCAAATGGCATGAACTCTGCCCTGCAAATGGCAACTTCCACTATAGAGGCTGCAAAATGGAGACACAGGGGTTTTAACTGGTTTGGGATGGGGCTCTGCACTGATCCTTCAGGCTCCTGGTACACTGCACTGAGAAATTCCTATGTGGTGTATCCTCATCTGCACTCTCAGTTCAGGAATCATGAAATGAGACAAACATTATATGAATATAGTTTTCTTCCCTTCYTCTGACATAAATCTGTTGTCATTTTACAGGAGTTCTGCTTTTATTATCTAGAAGAAAAGGCAGACACRCACATTTGCAGGAAGACCTAGTATCTCTTTCTTTCCATAACAAAGAAGCATAGAATTAATGCTATTTTATCAGCAAAAATTATACTTTTTACCTATTATCTGCAATTCTATCCATGGCAAGTACATTATACTGTAATTGAARTATATTATATGCATTATCTGCAAAAGGGGTGCAATAATTTCAACATACWATTCATTGAAATACATTAAYAGAGTATAACACACAAAAGTTGAAATTGATGATAATAGAGTACAATAGTATAACTACTTTTAAGGTTTTTCTTCCCAGAAGAGTCCTAGGAATATTAGAATTTATGGGCTACGTTATCCTGTCTCCACTATTTTCTTAAAATGAGAAAGATTTGCATGAGGCTAGATACTTCCCAGAGATGTCTCAAAGCAGTTCAAGGGAAAGCAGAGTAGGTATCAGATAATGAATGAGACTATATGCAGTGATTTCTTCCTTTGAGATTAGACAGGGAGAAAGAGAGGGAAGTTTGCACTTTTTTAGTTGTACTTCATAGGATGGATGACTACTTGAGACAGGACTGAAGTTCTGAACAACTGGGTCATGTGCCCCAATTTTGCCTTTCAGAGTTGGGATATGATGACCTCTACATGAATGGGTTTAAACATTCATTGACTTTTATGGGAGTTTGATAATTAATTCAAATGGACTACATATTAACACTACTGTTCTCTTTGGAATGATTTGTTTCTTTGTATGATTAAAGATTTCCCAGCCATATCTGCAGGAATAATATTATGATTATACAGAGGGGAGTTATGGGAAAGACAAAGAGAGACTTTTAACCAAGGCCTGCAGTGACAGGAAAAAAGGCAATAGTTTTAAACTGAAAGAGGGTAGGTTTAGGGTGGACAGAAGGAAGACATTTCTTACAGTTAGGGTGGTGAGACACAAGATAAGGCTGCCCAGAGAAGTTCAGGGTGTCCTACCCCTGGAAGTGTTCAAGGTCAGGTTGGATGGAACTTTGAGCAACCTTGTTTAAGGAAAGATATCTTTGCCCATGGCAGGATGTTCGAACTAGACTTGAAGGTCCTTCTGACTCAAAACAATTTCTGACTGTATGATGTATAAACAYAGTTGAATACAATGCATTCAGCATCAAGGTAATTGATTTTATGATTTTAATTACTGTGTGCAAGGATGATGTTTTGTTTTTCTTTTTCTTACCCCCTTTGCACAATTCTTCCCTTTACATTAGACCAGATGACAAACTCATAAAATCCTGCACATACCTGCTTCTCTCCACTGGGCTTCTTGTGATTTAACAGCAGCTCCACAGCTCCAACCACCTCCTTCCGTATGGCATGCAACAGAGCATCTCCCACATACACGTTAAAACTTAAGAGCAGCTCAATGAGCTCAAGGTTCTCATTTTCAATTGCAATAAGGAGTGCAGTTCTTCCCAGGGGATCAATGCAGTTAATATTGATCTTGAAATAAATTTCTGCCTCCTCCAAAGCTTTCTTTACACTGGCATAATCTCCTTTCTCCACGGCATTCAGGTAGGCTTTCTCTGAATGAGACAGTTCGGATTCTGCCCGCACAATGCGAAGAGGGATTCGATCTCTGTAGGGAGCATTGACGCTTCTTTTGTAGTAGAACTGGGCCATATTTTATGCCATTCTAATACTTTGTCTCTGCAACATGAAAATAAAGATAAAATCAGTAATTGAGCTTGGGGGCATGGTGCAACAAATTAATATTTGCTATATGTACATATTTAAAACTCATACTAGAAAGTGATGTTGAAACATTTTTTATCAATAGAACATGTAAGCAAAAGTGGAAGCCAAAACACTGCTTATTTGTAACTTACCAAGTAAAAGCATATCTGTCAGAATACCATTCGCTTGCTTTTTTTAAATTTGTGGCAAACAAGAAATTATATGATACAACATAGTTTACCATCAAAAGTGTAGCTTCACTTCATCCTTAATTTCTTTATTAAATTCTGCAAGGACTTAAAGAGCACAGTTGCCAGTCAGAAAACACTGTAAAGTCCACAGAAAGATTTTGCCATGGAAAAAGCACAAAAGGGAGTGACAGGATGGTGACCATGCCAGGTCTGAAAGAGGTGAGATCTGGTTAGCACATCCTGGTAGATGTATCCAGACAAAAAATTCCCAATGCAGCAAACTGTAGAGAAGCAGCTGCTCATACACATAGCACTGGTCAAACAAAGATCACCCCAAGTTATGGGAAAGATGGCATCTATGACCAGCAATGATCACTAAAGCATCTCTCTACTCCTCAAATATGCCTCTGTGGGTAACTTGAACTTGGACTGTAAGATAAACCACTACTGCATGGACCTGAGATAAGTTAGAGGCGGTACTATTGTCCAAGTGTTGTCTCAGACCTAGGGAGAGGTTAACAAAGCCTGGGGAAAAGAATGGATCACTGATAAAGGACATAAAGAATGTAGAATTTATGTGCCACAAGGAAAGGCAATTCAAAAACTCTGCTGAAATCAACTCTGACTGGTTAAAAGGTAATTCTGCTGGAGAGATCTTCTCTGACATCCTACAACAACCTATGTGTTGCTTGAGGATTGTGTGCGGGTAACTAAATACAGCTTTTACATCTTTCTAGTCCTGCTCAAATACCCWAACTTTTCTATGACAGGCACAGACTGCACAGCTCAGTGGTGAGCTTCCCGACTAAGATTTTGATTCAATCTCATATGTTACTAGAAAAACATTCATATAAAAGTTTTCTCTAACCAGAGCTCACTAACTTATAATTAAAACTCAGAACCTAAAAGGAAAACCAAAATCCATAGGAGATAAATTTCCAAGGACTGGTACATAATAGTCACAGTTTTGATTCTGAACTACTCAGTTCTAAACTAGAAATAATACTGAAACACAGCAGCAATAAAACAATTCTAAAGTCTTACATATAGTAAAGCATATAATGTCTATGTTTTTTTTCTGTATGCCTTATTAGAGGACTTTGCAAAAAATTCCTCCTAAAAAATTATTTTCTCCTGGTTCCATCTTCCACCTGGGAAAAAACAAGGGGGAAAAAAGGGGAAAGAGGGAAGAGAAAAAAACTGACCTCAAAGAACAAGGTCCACAAAAAAGTATTTCCCTCAGCTGTTCAATTGGAGGTTGAATACCTTATTAAAGAAAGAACTGTAGCTTGTCATTTTCTCAGCTGATAATGCAAGCTGCATTAACCCACTGCCTTTTCCTCCACTTTCTTCAGTCATTAAAATAAAATCTCTGTTGAGATTCTATAGCAAGCTACAACACATATTTTTATTATTGTGAGGTTTTCATTCATCAAAAAAAAAGTCACTTATAGTGAGGAACATAGCAATTATTCTGCTCCCCCTTTTCTCAAGTAGTGCAATGAGAGATATGTACAAAGGCTGTCACTGAGTTGCTTTCTTTGTTTTCCAGAGCAAATGAACATGGCTTGACATAGGCATCAAAGGGTAAAGACATATGAGAAAAAACTCTCTGCCACATCAGAGAGCTGAGGAATTGCCAATCTTTGCAACATGTTTCCCAGTTCTCCCTACAGGATGGAATCAGTCTACAGTCTGGGCTACTAGAGGTTGCCCAGTCTGTGGATTATGTTCTGTTAACCTCACTGTAAGTAAAATAAAGCTCAAAACCATTGTACAGTTTTGTACTCCTGGGACAGATATCACGTTCTTAATGCACTATATTTTATCACTTTGCTTTTCAGTTTTTCATTTCAAAACTGGAAGGTCAGTTCAAGGAGGTGAAAGTTTTTATGTTCAGATCCAAATTAACAGACATAAATGTAGTTCACAAGAAGGCATCTCCAAGAAAGGTGGACTGCCATATTCCATGGACAGCCACAGACACTTTGAGTTTCATAWCCCCATTCCCAAACTCAAGCAGATTGGGTGCTGGATGTGGAAGGGTGTCCTGCCTGACTCCAGCTGCCACCTGACAAAGACTTAGGTCTCACCACAGGCTTTATTTCATATCTGTCAGGCAGATGTCAAGTTAACCCACAACAATGCACACACATTATTCAGTTCTTTACTATTTACAGAGTTCTCCAAGACCCCTGAAGAAAACTGAGGGACTGCAACTGGGGGGTTAATGCGAAAGGCTTCTCTCTCTTGAAAGCACATGAATAAAAAGATCATCTCCACATTTATTGTGAGAAAAACCATGAATTAACTTTTATCAATGAAACTGAGCATCAGAGATGTTTATTGTAGAAGAAGAGTACAGTCACCTACAGATGGGACCTATCATGATTTAATGAGAATGATTTGGGGGTTTCTTGTTTCTTTGTTTTTATTTTAAGTCTGATGAAGATATTTTGTTTTTTCACTGTAAGCCATAAGGAATATACTTGTTGGAACTTTTTTTGTTTGCCTTTTCATGATTCTTGAGAAGTAGATCTAAATTTAGTTTGTCTTTTATAGAGGTACATATTAAACACACACTTTCATTCTTTTAAATAGCTGTCCCCCACTAATCTCTATTTGTTGCCTGTATCAATTCTTGAAAATAATTACCCATAAATAAAGTTTTGTCATAAGTAAAAGTCTATATTTACATGCAATTAGAAACTACAGATTGACTGCGGATACAGTACAGTCCTGGAAGATGATATAAACATCAAAGATAAATGGTTCCATGGTGTTTACAAAAAAAACCTCTTTATCATTTTATCTACAGGTAGATAGTGTTGTGTAACAGCTGTTACTGTGCTGTCACATATAAATGCATGCATATGACATTTACATGGAGCTGTAAGACCTAGAAACAAACCAGCAGCAGTACAAAAGTGTCCAGTTGCTTTGAACATCTCTGCAGGAAGAAGTCTAAAGAAACAGGAGGTCAAAAACACAGGACCAGGGYGAGAAGAATGAAAGAAAAGAAATTATGGTGCAACGGAAATATCAGCAGCACCTGAGCAGGAGAAATAGATAAAAAAAAGGAAATCATAATATTTTGACAGAATAGTGATTCTTCTGAGAAAACATTTTTTCTTTAACAGGCTTTTGTTTGCATCTGCTACAGACCACTATTTCAAATGACATGGGACTGCTTCTTTCAAATGTTGTTTTTCGTGGAGGAATGGTAGCATTCCACCTTCATTGCAAACCTTTACCATTTCCACTCTACCATTATTTAATAATTGCATATGTCCTTAGAAAAGCTGATGTTATTAATTTTGATAGTCCTAAACAAATAATTGGATTTTTTTTCTGCTGCTGCACCATTGTGTATATGCACATGCACATGCATATAATAACCACAGGCACACAGATATTTCCCCATCAAAGCTCAAGAAAAACTGCAATCAGACTTCCTTGGCATTTATTCAGCCATATTTGCTTCCTTTACATATATGATCATATCCTCCCTATTTTTCCAGAGGACCCTGACCTGCACTTCCTTTGCTTGCTGCCCCCTACCCCAAAACCAGGTGTGAGAGGAAAATTGTTACACTTACTATAGCATTACAGTATATATAACTAGATAAATATAGCACTWTCCTATATAGTTTCTATATCATCAAAAGCATACTTCTGATTTTGCTCATGAGTTTGTTTTTCAGACTATTTGCATTAAAAAAAAAAGGTGAAACTTCACATGTAACTATGGCATCACCCTGCTCAGAACCAGAACATTTATGACAAGTGAATAATGTGCTGATTTCTCTGCGATCTTCTGAAACTATTTTATATGCACTTTTCATGGCAAAGGAAAGTTTCTGACATTTTCTAGGTTCATGAAAGTATGACATTTTTCTTTCTAAAATAGATCTGTGACATACCAGCTTTAATCTGACACAGAACRCTATATGATACACAGTAAAAATGATGTTCAAAGAGAATTTTGGAAAGTAAGACTAGCTCTGATAAATCCCAGTCCAAATGAAGCATAAAGTTCCTTCTCTGTCAGTCACCAGAACAGACTGTTTCATTTCAACAAGAACAAAAGAAATGCAGATAAGCCTTTGATTTCTGAACCCAGCATTAGTCCAGATACTGCCTTATAACCAAATGTCTGAACAGCAACTTTAACATGCTCTAGCACTGGGGTCAACTGGATAGGCAGTGTCCATACTGTTAAACACACTTCACCCCAAAACAGGTTAGCTGAATGAGAACTGTCTTCTGGGGATAATTTGGGGTCCATGCTAACTCCTACACTGTTCCTGAAAAGTGTGTAGGAAGATAGAATTGTATTGAGCCAGCCATTGGGTTGATTCCAGGGACTTCTCGAACAACTTTGGCTGCAGGTGATGGAGTTTCACTGATCGTGCCTGCCTTCTAGAACTGTTTATTTAACAACTGTTATAGCAGGCAATACAGTGTGTGGGGTCCTTACCTGAAAGTAATTTTTCAATGTTAGAACTACAGTTCAGATTTGAAAGCTAAAAATAGCAAAAGTAGCAATTTAAAATTTAACACTGATTCACACATSCAGGACATAAACTGAATAACTCAGTATGGTGCACGTTCCCTATAAGGCTGTTAATTTGGAAAAGAGCTAAACCTCTTAGTTTTGCTCTGGTTTAAAATGCCCTACAATCAAAGTTTCAGCCAAGCAAAGAACATGACATAGTATAAAGCCATAGTAGACGACAGGAAGCAGGCTGCCATGTCATCTGCTTACAGGCGTTTTGGCTTCACAGTCAGGAAGGCAGGACATCAGCTATAAAGAACAACTTTCAGGCTCCCAGGTGCAATGGTTATATGGTGGATTAAACACCACCAGCGTTTTATATCAGTGTCTTAACAGATCAAGACCTAGGAAACTCTGAGTCTGAGATACTGAATGTGTAAGCCTTTCATGAGGTGACACAGATTACTTACTTTGATGKTTTTTTTCGTAAAAGACAGGATGCAATTTCATAGCATTGTTTGGGGGGGGGAGGTTTAAAGCATGGTGCTTCATATATAGCATAAACATGGTCTGTAAGTTTATTTAATGCCAAATGGGAGGAAACTTTTACCTTCTAGAGCTGATGTTACACCAAATCTTAGTTGAGAATGACAGATTCTTATAACAGTGGCCTTTAAAGTCTACAAGACTACTATCAGACTGGAGTTTGAAAAATATCAAAATATAAATAAAAGACCATTGAGGGACACTAGAAATTATTAACATCTTATAAGGGTAGGATGATTTGGGGTTAAGCRTACAGTATTGGAAATCTGCATATTTTTTAAAATAAGAGATATTCAAGAACTAGGTTCTTCAAATACACTTAAAACTGAGACTGATTTCATTCACCCTATGGGCAAGAATCTGATAGCTCATCCGTGAGAAAAAAAAAGAGCATCATCAGGTCACAGAAGTATCATTCAATGACAATATTAAATTAGTTCATCTTCCCACTTTATTCAAACTAGAAAAAGACACTCTTCAGAAAAATACAAGATGCATGGTTGCCTCTTGCGGATGGGTAGCTGTATGCAAATGTCCTCAGGGATCCGTGGGAACGACCCTGAAGCTTGAACTATTTGTTCTTGCCCAGAGGGAAATAGTGACGTGTTTAAACCTGCCGCCAGAGCAAAGGAGAGAAAGACTGCTTGCCCCTCACTGACATGAACTTGTTCTTTGAAATGATGGAGCATGAAAGAYGCGAGTCCAGCCTACACACAGTAGGCAGCCAGTTTAGAGCAGGAAGGAYAGGGAAGGCAATAACACAGAAAATGATCTTAATGAGTGACTGCAACATCCAGTTGAGTCGACCTTCTTGTATCCTTGGCTGGTGTTATCCTCCTGGGTAAATTCAAGGAGCTCTCCAAAACAGTTTTCAAGATAAAAGTACTTCAGTGTCATCTGGCTACACAGAAGGCTGCCTTCCAGCATTTCCAACAGTAGCACTGACCTAATGCTCTGTGGATGTGATCCTGCAGCAGCCACACAGCACGGCAACATTTCTCAGGGGATGTGGGGAGTGGGCTGTCCCTGCTCATGGAAAGGGTGGGTGGTCTTTCTCCAAATGAGAAGAGGATGGGAGAAGAAACCTGTACACAATCTGTTGAGAAAAGGGTTGGGCAGAAAAGGTCTGAGTGAGCAAGTTCACTTGAGGAGGAAAGAAGAGAGGATGCAGATTAGGTTGGGAAATACAGGACAAGAGCATTACTTGTGGGAATTATGCTACAAGTAATAGTGACTTTTCTGAGTTTCTGGGTATGTTTTCACACAGAACCACATGTCTTCCCATGCTTCCTATGATGAAGTACAAGGCAGCATGCACTTTGGCCAGAAAAGGGAGAGTTTGGGCAGACTGCCCAAATACTTTTAGTATAGACTTGCTAATAAAAACACTCCTCTGTGGGTCCATTTTCAGATGTACAAGCAAAGCCAGCCTGAGGATAAGTTAAAACACTTTTCAAGTATTTAGGACCAATAGAGAGCCAGCTGTGAAGATATTTGTGTTCATACATACATCCTCACACAAGCATTTTAGTACTGGCTGCTGCCCTCAGAGTGCTATGTGTATTTTGTAGGGAGCCTTGAATAAGGCTGAACTTAAAAAAACCCAGAAAATAAATAAAGGCTAGTTAGGGAAAACTGTTCAAGTTTTGGAATTTATTGATCTTTTTCCACTCACATCCTTAGTGGTTCTGCCCTCACACTGCTTAGAGACACTTGAGTTGGTGTATTTTAACAATTTTACTAAAACACTTCATTAAAATAAAATCAAGAAAATTTATTATCTAAGCTCACCTACCACAGTAATCCAAAAACTCAAGTAAAAAGAATTATAATGTTAAATTAAATTGAAATCGAACTGACATCAAAGCAAAACATTTAAACTCAGTAGCAAAGAATGTTCCAATAGCAAAGAATTCAGTTAGTTACACAACACAAAATATATTTATACAAGTCTATAAGAAGATGATCACCCATTGGTATTAAACCCTAATGAAAGAATTTGATTGAAATCAGTCAAATGTATAATTTGGTTGGTTAACTTGTCTAACAGTGAAGCTTATTTACTATCTGGACCAAAGCCTGACAAAAATAATGGCATTTTTTTTCCTCAAGAAATTGTACACTTATGTGATGACTAACCCCTTCCTGCCCTTGTAGCAATAAAGACTTCAAAGTGACAAGCCCTATTTGCCAGAAGTCATAAAATGACAGTTTCATGTCACTCAGGACCTTTAAATGTATAGCACAGAACATGTCCTAATTAATAACATGACAAGGTATTATATAAGGCTTCTAAAATCAGGAATAACAGTTCCTTCCAGCAATTTGCCTGCATGGCCGAATTGTCATTTCYACATATGCCCAAATAACAATTCAGGATTAAAAGTCTCTGGCTAAATTACAAGAAGAGTGAAAAATATAAATAGYGACAATAAGAGAACTCTCATTGCTAGGGAGTGATGGCACCAGAAAGCTGTCATGTGGATTCCCTGGCTGACAAAAATATGTCTATTACAGTGCTCTAKAGATCTGTGACCCAGCAGCAATTATGTGAGACTGGTAATAGCTCAAATACTTTGAGCACCCTTCAGGAAGTTTGTATATTCTTGTGTGGGAGAATGTCAGAAGAAGGTACATCGCTGCATAGATCACCTGGAAATCTGAACAACAAATCTATCTCCTCAACACTTATGAACTTTCTGAAGGATTATATAATGTCTCTTCTCCTCAATAATGAAACTACTCCCAGGYATAATTTCAGCATCTTATTCAAAGAAAAAATACATTTGACTGATAAGAAAATAGGAAATAATTAATACAGAAAACTTTCACTGTGAAAAATGCATCTTGTCAATATTTTCAACTGGCAGAAGATTAATTCTGCACTCTTTTAGCCAAGGTTTTTACTCATCTACTTTARAAAATAATCACCCAGATTTATGTCTGGAAATAGCAAATAAACAACTTCATTTTGAAGCACCTGTGTTATGCTTTCTTCATCTTAAGCCATAGTGTACAAGTTTGTCTAAACACAAGCCATTGTAGGAATAACTCGTTGGCAAGACAACCAAATAAAAGCTGAAGAGAACAGCAAGTAACATTAATATTTCAGGAAAATGACAGTTGATTACCAGAAACCCTTTGAAGCAATATTTTAACTATCAAGAAGCTCAGATGTTATGAGAGATTCACAAACTTAAGGATTACTACARGTACCTCATCTGAACTCTGACATAAGAAGGGTTGAGGGAAAATCAGCAYGGCTTCCTGGTCCTGAAAAACCTGAACTGGAAAAGGCTTCCTGAGCCACCAAATCCAGACTCTCACTTAGGCAGTTTCCACCAACAATCTGACTCTGTAAAGATCAGACTCCTTGTCAGAAGCAGCTGGGATCCCCCTGCTTGACCCACTGCTTCTGTGAGTGGTGGTAGACAGAGACTCATTCCTCCAGCATGACAATTGCCTCAGTCCTAAATAATGTTCAGCTGTTAAGGACTGCTGACAGGATTATCTTTCTTCCAGCATAGYTGGAGAAAAAGCTATCCCTCTTCAGACTTCATTTGGCCAGACTGCATAAATATGTCTCCTTTACAACTCCGGCCTATTCCTTGCACATTGGTGCCACCTGAAACACCCCAGGATGCCATATCTGTCCCCAGTTGCTCTCCTGAMAAGGAACAGCTCCCCACTAGCCCTTATGTCACACCCCAAACCCTGGAGCCTCAGGCAAGTAATTAGAAATAGATGTCTCCAAGTGGTCAAATGAACTGAACCTTCAGACTGCTTATGTGTTTCCACTACTCCTTTGATACACCACATTTTTTGAGCAACTAAAGTGTACTTTTTACTCCAAGACACACCTTCCTGTTTTGTATGATTTCAATAATTCACCATCTCATGCTTGGATATTTTACTTGATTAAGTTCCAAAACTACAATCACCTTGTTCAAGACTACATCATAATCATCAACCTTTAATCTGCTGATAACCCATGCTCTTTTTTCCTCTGCTATTTTCAGTCAAAAAAAATTTGGTAAAAGGAAAAAAAATCCTTTTTCAAAATTATTCTGTAAACACTCATGTAATTTGCACTTTTAGCTAGATTAGAATAACCTTTTGTACTCTGCTTACCGCAATAGTGGAATAACTGGTCTCAAGGGCAAAGCAAAAGAAAGCTCATAATGYACGTACCTAATTCTACAATGATGCATATATATATAAGAACGTATCTTCTTCCAGTAATCACCTTCCTCCCCAGAGCTTGAGCTTTAGTCAGTTTTCTCTACTTAGATGTATCACACAGGTCTGTGCTTCTGTTTGTTAGTAGTCAGTAAGTCTTTGACTCCATGACCCCTTGTAGTAAAAAATGTCAAATGTTCCCTGTGAACATGATGAACTTTATATTGGAAAATTTGTTCTAAATATACCCACCACCATTTTATTTTATAAAATAGGTGTAATATAAATATGAGCATTCCCTTCCTCCCTTCCTCCCTTCCTCCCTTCCTCCCTCCCTTCCTATTTGCCAATATGGCAAAACCAAAGGCAATTATCAAGTGGCTGAAAAGAAGTTTTTACTGTTTACTCTTTTTTCCAAGTGAATTGAATGACACCCACAACTGCCTCTTACTAGTGAATATAAGAGGTAAACATTTTAGATATTAACCACATCCAGTAGTGCTGTACCTCGATGCAGCTTAGCTAAATTTAGACAGCCTACTAAGGTTTCTAAGTTGGAATGTATTTGTCTTAGTCTCTTTCTAGAGCTAGCAGAAAAAGAGAAGGAAAATCCTGCTGCAAGCAATTCAATCAAATCTCCACTTCTTTCTTTTGACTGACACTGGGTATGAATCTAGGCCTGAGCATATGCATTTGAAGAATTCTCTGAACCAAAAATGTTCAGAAAATTCATTTTGAAAAGACAAAACCTGAAAATAAGAAATTGCTTTTGGTCAAAACCAAATGAACACAAACGTACAAAGGAAGACAGACCCTGCCTTGATTAGAAATATCAGGAAATCTCCTGATATGCAGGTGTCTGCCACTACTATAAGCCAGATACAGCAATAATGCCAGTTATGCCTGCAATAATTCAGATTATGAGACAAATTTATTTYGGAAAGGTGTCCCTTTGCAGGGAATTTATTTCTTAATCTAATACCCTTTTAAGTAAGAATACAAATACTGGCACACAAGGGAGCGCACCATGAGCGGTGGCACATGTTCCCTTTCAGATGCTGTGCTATATAACAACATATCAAACTACTGCTAACCACTAGAAATCTCATTAAATGTCCTGAGATATTAAAGATCACAGATATTCTAGAGGTATACATGTACAATTCCCTATAACTGGCAAGGCAACCTAGTTTTCCTTGAAACTGGTTGTCTGAGAGATGAAACTGACCCCAAGCTACGCAAAGAAGATGAGCTTCAAATAGATATGTGGAAGCTGTGAACATTATTCCTCATTGTTCAGGTGTATCCTACACTCTCTGTGATCCCCAGCATGCTGACACTGCWGTTACACACTGAGTGTAGGAATTCCTTTCAAACTGAGCTGCTAGTGATGGAGCTTCCATTGCGATTCTGTTTTTTCTTTCGAAGATGAGAGTATATACAAAGCTGAGCATAACCCAAAGATAAAACCAGCTGCTAGTAACAAGGCCGTGTACTTCTAGTAACCAACATTGCTGTTATGGTTTGAAAGTAATTATTTTATTGGCTCCATGCATCTACTAGAGTATCATTGCAAAATACACTGTTTAAAATACTAGTTTTCAGTCTAAAATTACTTMTAGTTGATACTCTAGAAGATGCATGGAATCGAAAACAATGCTGGAAAGCTAATGATGACTCTGTTAGAAATTCCACGCACAGGAGATGCATTAACTAAATAAGCAACAGGTTATTCTGGTCTGACAGTAACATCTTTTCTGAAAGAACAGCCTAGCACACATTCTTAGAGCAACATCCCCTCCAGCCATTGCTTCCCTGCCACTGAAGTTGCGTCCTCAGCAGGGGCCTCCACTGCTGCCTGTGGTCCATGCTGCCCCCCAGGGCTCACACCACCTGCCAGGCYGCCCACAGCCAGCTGTGCCAGACACTGCTCACTGCTGAATGTGGGTTAGTGCCCTGATGTTCTGGGCACTACAAMCACCAGCAGTTTCTATTCAAGGAAATCTAAAATTACGGCATTCTTTCCATTGGGAGTTACAGCTTCAGACATGCAATAACCCTTAACAAATAATCAGGAACTGTTAACATAATACCATCCATCATAAAAAGAGTTGATACTAGTGCTCTGAGGAGAAAAGTCAGACGAACAACTGAAAATAACTCAATTTAAAATTAATTGTTGTAACTAGAAAGAAGAGTCCTTTTAGGAATGATTAAGAATCCAAATATTCAAAGTGATTTTTTCTTACAGCAACAAAATCTTCAGACTGTCAGATATCAGGGATAGAATGTTACTGAAACATGGGTCCCTCAGTTCTCTACACTCACTGCTTGGAACAAGGGGGAAAATTAAATTKTCATTGGTACATAACGTGCTTGAGCGCTCACCGCTGGTTGTGTAAGGAGAAGCTGATTGAGGTTTTAATACTGTTCACAGTAAAAATTCTCATGGTAAAACAAGCTATTTGTTTTCCAGAGGTAGAACTGTTTCTAGACTAATCACACTCATTTGCTTAAATACTAAGACAAATGGGACTAATTCAAGGGTAGCATAATTTAGACATTGCCTTTACAAAGTAGTTCCAAAGCTCATTGCACAGCGGCATGTCAGTGAGAACTTAA
This sequence comes from Cardinalis cardinalis, assembly GCA_014549065.1. Lineage (NCBI taxonomy): Eukaryota > Metazoa > Chordata > Aves > Passeriformes > Cardinalidae > Cardinalis > Cardinalis cardinalis. Next base: position 597,252 of record JACDOX010000027.1, read on the forward strand.
TCAAGCTAATTGTCTCAAAACATAAGGTCAACCTCAAGGTAGAAATCCCAGCTGTTAATAAAACTCCTCTTCTCAGAAACAATTACTCAGTTTGGCTGAACAAGAATATCTGGATCCTGCATTTTACAGATACCAGTAAGAGTGAAAAATGTCCACCAGTTTCAGCATTTTGGCTTATTAACTTATGGGACCTGGCTAGAAAAAAAAATTGTAACATAAAAACAAGAGATGGGCAGTGGATCACACAACAGAATGTGTCCATTGGAATATGGTAAAATACACAGAATTGGGAATTACGCTCAGTGGCAGTGGACCCTRAAAGTATACTCTCATTTATTTCTGAAAAGCAACCAACTGTTTGGATGAGAGCTGTGTCAAAGTGCTGTATATATTTGACAATCATTTACTGGCAAGTTTTTGGCAAGTTTTTGCTTTAGGCAATCTCATGTCCTTAGACTACTTCTTTTGGGAGAGTAAAACTGTGGGTGGCATTCAGTTCAGGGTTAAGACACCTACGTTAAATGTCTAAATGTAGATATTGGCATTTGAGATAAGTCCTCAAACTCCCTCTGTTGCCAGTGGATAACCAGGATGGGATTAGTCTTCTAAACAGAGAATGACCTTTAAGATATCCTACATGCCTGAGACATCATTGGGAACTGACCAAATAGAAAATATCCTCCTTTGTCCACAGGTAGAATCCCAGAAGGCTGCCATATCAGATGTCACTAGACACATGCCTTTTACCCAACTTTATCACAGCTTTAGTCAGTAAAAGTAGCAGCACTTGAAAAGTGATAGGACTCGCCTTAGGGATCAACACGCCAGCCAGCTCCAAGAGGTCACAGACTGTTTTCTCACCCAGMACACTCATGGACACCTGCATGAATACCCTGTGTGGGCCTGGATACAAATCCCATATGGTGAGCAGAATTCAGTTGCCTGAATATTCTCTGTAGGGCCACAAGATGATACACTGAGGTTACAGATATGATCTGGGTTAGATGAAAACCATGACAGGCAGGGAAAGGGCTGCCTCTAGAGTAGCTATCATCTACCAGGCTAAGGAGCACACTGAATTTAGATGTCTGCTGGGGAAGGAGGTACACAGACCATCTGCTTTAAGGCAGYTGCAGTACCAGGGGGTTGCTGTCAAACTGCTCCCTGGCTGTTCAGTCTATAAAAAAAGCCATGCACAGGGGCAGAGATACAGAAAGGAGCATATCTCTTCTTCCCATGGTGTCAGAGGGTCAGGAAAACTGAGAATTCAAGGCTGCTGGCAACATCCAGCAATGGATGGGAGATGTCTGTGCAGCTTCACCTCATTGCCTGAGTGGAGTTTGCCATGCACTTTTTGCTACTAATAGAAAAATCAAGAATGTCTCCCATTAAATCAATATCTGAAGAGAAAATGAAGATAGAAAGCATTAACAGCCATCATTTGGCACAGATGAGGCTGTTGCAAGCACTGCTCCATTTTTGGGACAATCAAAGTTTTGCCTTGACACAAAGTGCTAACAGGCAACCAGGTGTTATCATCCCACAGCTTGATACCCTGTTACTCCACATTTGAGCAAACGTCAGAGCCCTTCTGGGCTGCCATCTGCTTATTTCCAATGTATGATATTTCACTCACTACTTGCCCCAGTAGAGATATATATTGCTAGGGTTAAATCAGGGTTGCCAAGATTTCCCAATAATTTTCATAGATACACGATTATCATATCACATTAGAAAGGCAAAACAGCACAGACCATAAATGATGGACACATATGCATGTATTTCAGCACTAGGAGAGAATGTTTCACAGTCCAACACACTTCACGATTCAAAATGCTTTCCAGATATTTTGCTGGTATTTCACTTTGCTATCTCACACCCCATTACTTCTAATTATACTCAACCCTGACCTATTTAAGCAAATTTTGCTAACAGCCTGCTTATTGACAACCACTCACCTAAGTTGCTTTCATCTATGACATCTATCAACTAGAAAGATTTGGGGTGAACTGGCTGTATATTTGCCTTTTGCTATGGGACACAGGCAAATCTTTCTACTGCAGTCACAACTTCTTGCTGCCACATTTTCAGGGGTGACAGCATCAGATGGCCTCAATATCATGTCTCATCCCTGAAGCAAGTCTTTATCCTAACCCTTTCCTTCAAGATCTTCAATCAATTTCTTTTATCCACACCTCTCCTCCAAAAAATCCAAAAAAACAAACCTCCTTTCCCCCAAAAAAATCCTGCCCCACCAAACTCTCAAACACCAAACCAGACTAAACCAAAAATAGGAAGTATAAAGGAAATTAAGCCAGATTTCTTGAGAACACTGTTAGTAGGCTATCTGCAAAGCTTCAATTTGTGTCAGGTGAGAAGGTAGAAGTGAGGAATTGAATTGGCTGGTGACCAGCTCTACTTCTACAAGTCCAGTCTGATTTGATGAGAGCAGATGAGCGACTGCTAAAATAACTAATCTCTGCCACATTGCTTTTAACTGTGCAAAGCAAGGCTGATCAAGAGCAACCACCAAAGAGGAAGCAGGAGCAGGTGTACCTGGGCCTGTGTGACATGAGCCCTGCTGTCTCAGCTATATTCAGAAAACCACCTGCTACCACACAGATCTGCATGTGACACAACCAAGGCATAAGGAAGGCACTAGTCTGCTTATTGAGACTTGCTTTGGGCTTCTCAAAAGCAAGTGCAAAACCTGAGTGGGTCATGACAGCACACTGGAGCTTGAGCATTATATTTTCATGCTGTCATTCCTATAGGAATAGATAAGACTGCATCTGTCTCAGCAAATATCACAGTGCAGTAGGAGCAGAGCTCCTTGCTGAGAACCCTGTACTTCAGGTGATGTACTCAGATGAGCTCTATCCTGGCCCAGCAAGCTGAGCATTAGCAGCTGGAGTATGGCAGGAACACACCAGGAGTCAATGATCTGTCTKTGGATCCTGTAGAGAAACCCAGTCCACAGGCTCCAGGCCTCTCTACAGTGCCAAACMAAGCTTGGTAGGATGGGGAAAARTAGGAGGGAAAAATCACTTAAGAGGGTATTTTGATGTTATGATACTAGACTAATGTAGATGSATCTATAATAATTCAATCTCTTGTTTCCAGTTTAGAAACTTTTGTGCTGACATAAATTTCTCTGATCATTAAATACTTAAGAAAGCTTCCCCTATCCCACTGGTATTTGACAGAAAAGCATCCTAGTGGATGGTACATTAAGTTAATTTTTTTTGAAGATGCACCTAACATAATCAAGGGAAGGGTTCAATTACCTACATGACAGCATGATCTTTAGTGCATGASTAAGTTCTCTCTGTGTTGAGTCCCTCCCAACCCAAACTGTTCTACGATTCTATGATTTAAAYACTTTGTGAAAARACTGTTGCSCCCCCCCCCCCCCCTTCACAGATCTAGAGGAAATTGTTCTTCAAGTAAGACACTCAGTCTTTCTCTTGGAAGTAAAAATATTATAATCCCTTTTTTTGGAAAATTACCTTGGGTCATTGCTTTCAAACCATAAAGATGTTATTCTTGATGCTCATAGAATGGTTCAGTGTTCAGAGAACTTGGTCAAATCTTGAACAAAGCATTCTGAGATTGTTTACAGACATATATTCTAATCCCAATGTTGTTCTGAAACAYATTAGTTTTCAGTATTCTTTCTGAATTTTCCCATTGAAAAAGAAATTCAAAATTGACTACAATAGGGAGAAGGGACAAGAGTATGCTGACAAAGACYAGCGCTTTGAGCACTTGCCTCAAAGAGCCAGTGTTCAGTTCTGCATTCAAGACTGGCTAGAAATAAAGCCACAAGAGATAAAATATAAACCTTCTGGTAGGCCTTTCACCAAAGACAAAGTTAGAATCATAACAGAGGACTTTAATGAGAATATGCTCAAATTTACTACATGGTCTACAAATTGAGAATATGAACTGAAAATYAAAAAGTAATTTTTACCCTATTAACTTTCTGAATATCATTTGCCAAAGCAAAATGTTGTTCTGCCAATACATAATGTTAATTTTGAACATGCATTAAAAAGAATTTAGACTTTTCCTTTCTATGTATTCTATAGTACAGATCAAGTAAGCAGAATATGATAATTAAAAAAAAGAAAAGTCATTGTATTTTGGATGCTACTACAGACTTTAAAAATTATAGGTCTTAAACTCTATCCATGTTTTGTACTGACCTCAACAAGTCAAGAGCAATTTGTCTCCAGCTGCTTCTTTATTTTTTTTCTTCTTGATAGAAAATAAACCTCTGTGGCTGCTTTTCTAATTTTGTAACAGTTATGTATGATGGACCAATGAGTGTAGAATACTACAGGCTTTTYAACCATTTCACAGAAATTCTGCAAGTCAACCTTGATAGTGAAATATTGCTTCATATAATAGGATGAAACAAAATTATTTTATACTTATAAAAATACGTGGAGAAGACTCCTAGGAACAATAGTTGAGGGATTTCCAATTGCTTATGTTCATCTGCAAGTCAGAACCACCTCTGTCATCTAGGAAATTGTGAGAGTTCCTTAATTAACTACCATGAGGCCTTTTTAGAAGAAAATCTGCTTAACTGTTACTACTATGCTGAGTGTGAATATAAATGCTTTGTATATTCTTTTTCTTAAGACAATGCTCTCCACACACCACCCAAAAATTCCTAAATAGAGCTRCACTGTATTTTGAGATTATTTTTGATTATTGCTAAAAGAAATGTWAAAAAAGCTCCCCACACGAGAGAGAGCTTTGTTCATGTCAAATCTTTGCTTCAGGAGACATGGAAATATGCTAAATTGCAAGGATCATTTGGACTAAGCACATCTTCATCATGGATGTTTCCTCTGAAAATACATTCATAAGATTTGGATCTTCTACCTGCATATTTTACAAAATGCAGGTGGAGAATAGAGACAAAGATGTCAGATAAAGGGGTCTGAGATATTTCCTGTGGCTTAAAGAACCTTCAAAGTGAATCCAGTTATGACTTTTCTAAATYGTTGGACTTTTGCAGAATAATCAAACTTCGAGGACTATTTTATCACACTTTCAATATGAAGTTAAAGGGAAAAGGCTCTCAAGTTGCAACAAGTTAATGCACTGCAAATAATTACCACGCCCATAACACCATCACTCTCTATCTCGAACAAATCTGTTGCCAAGTGCAAAGTTCTAAGCTTTTGTCAGACAACTGGTAAATAGTTCCAACTCCACCCCAAGCTTATAATTAAAAAAAAAAGTTGCTAAAATAAGATGTTCTGAATTACAACTTCCGCCATGGTCTAGCCAGCAAATAAAACATACCTCCTTAGTTATATAATTGATTTTGTTGGAATACCTAGAAGATAACACCTGAACCACAAAGCAACCATAGTGGCTGTTGTACAAGATCCTTTGGCATTTAATAGAAAATATAAGGAAAAGCAAACAGAAGTACAAGTGCCCTGTATCACACGCTCTGCCAGAAACCTGGGAAAAGGTGAGACATTTTTCTGTACTCTTCCTGCTCTCTGGCCATTAACTCACACTCAAGTGCGCCCAGGGCCACCAAGTTTAAGAGCATAACAAACTTATAGGTTAACATATTTCAATTGGATTGAGAAGACACAGGSAAAGAAAAAATCTAATAATGAAAAGATGACAATGCAATGAGTATCAGTAAGTTTGAAAGTGAAATGCATGAGAAACATATTAAAGTGACTAAGGGCAGTAGCTTCTCAAGACAGACATAAAATCGGGCARTTGTGAAAGCTTCCCATGTCCTGATACTATGTCTTCACTTGCACCAAGACAAACAGTCAGCTTCATCCTTGCCCATGACAGTGAGATCATCATTTCTAACTGGCATGTATACTGTTGTGGAGGAATTCCTCCCACCTAAGTTTAGTTATCTGAATTTAGTCGTCCACAGTCGTCTTAGTTAAATTTAGTTGATTAACTAAGGGGAGTCCTCCTTTACAGTTAGTGTAGAGAAACAGGCTGCTACAGATTCCTCATATGTACATCTTAGATACTTTCTTTAGGAACAGATTAATTCCTCCTGGACATCTTGTGGGCTACAAGGGAGGCTGACACTGATTTGTTTGGATTTAGATATGCGTAAATGAATTAGAAAGACTTTTAGTATGTCATCCAGAAAATGGATTTAGCCTACAAATTCTTTCCATGTGGGGCACATGAGTTATGAAAGGCAGCAGGAGACAGTTTAATCATGTATTAAACGGTGTTTGGATAGATGGCAATTTAGATCTGTAGTACACATATTTATAGATGTAGAGTTGTCTTGCACAATGGAATTAATATTAACCTTTATAACAACTTCAACAATTATATTTGTAAAATAAAAAGTGTGGCATGCCCATTTTTTACATTTGATTAATTATTTGTAACTTAAAACTTTAATAAAATAGGTCTTAGTTTACTTCATCTTTTAAAGTAGGTGCTCTGAAGCTTGACAAATTTTAYCAGATTTGTGAGACTGTAATATAGTTTCTTCAAGAAAACTTTCTTTTTATCTTCATCTATYATAAAACAAATTTATGTCAACAACTTTGACTGAAAACCCTGCAGCCTGACCTGGGCTAAACGTTATGACCTGGGGGTGCTGGTTGACAGTTGGCTGAACATGAGCCAGCAGTGTGCCCAGGTGGCCAAGAAGGCCAATGGCATCCTGGCCAGTATCAGGAATAGTGGGGCCAGCAGGAGTACTTCCCCTGTACTCGGCACTGGTGAGGCCACACCTTGAGTATTGCGTCCAGTTCTGGGCCCCTCAGTTTAGGAGGGACGTTGAGATGCTTGAGCGTGTCCAGAGGAGAGCAACGAGGCTGGTGAGGGGCTTGGAGCACAAGCTGTACAAAGAAGGACTGATGGAGCTGGGGTTGTTCAGCCTGGAGAAAAGGAGACTCAGAGGTGACCTTATCACYCTCTTCAGCTTCCTGAAGGGTGGCTGTGGTGAGCTGGGGGTYGGTCTCTTTCTCCAGGCAACAATAGACAGAACAAGACGACACAGTCTCAAGCTGCGCCAAGGGAGATACAGGCTAGAATTAAGGAGGAAGTTTTTCACAGAAAGAGTGGTCAAATACTGGAATMATCTACCCAGGGAGGTGGTGGAGTCACCATCCCTCGATGTGTTTAAAAAAAGACTGGATGTGGCACTTGGTGCCATGATCTAGTTGAGGTGTCAGAACATGGGTGGGACTCAATGATCTTAAAGGTCACTTCCAACCTAGAAATTCTGTGATTCTGTGACTCTGGAAGCTTATTTTTCCCTTTCTTGTTAGGTGAACATAATGTCCTTGGTACAACATGTAACTTAAAATTACAGCATCACCATACGACAATGTCAGGCACGTTGGAGAACTCAGAACTAAAAGGGTACAATTCTTGGATTTTAAATCTTTCATTCATGCCACTGTGAGAGTCAGATGTCGATGTTTTGAGTTGGTTAAGGACCATGGAATGTTTTGTTTCTCAGCTTAGAATATTCTTCCCAAGCAGCCTCGGGGTTTGTTCCAGGCCTAAATCAAGACTCAAAACATTCCACAACCCTTTGCCTTGTGAACTGAAACATCAACGTCTGCCCCACATACGACCCCTCCAGAAAGAGGGCACAGGGGATGAAACATCATCACAAGTATTCTTACACATTATTTAGGAAGAGCCACTTTCCACCACCACAGAACTTTTAAATCATTAATTAGATTTTAAAGCCCCATACTTTTATTAATAGGGCTTTCAGCTGGCCTGGCTTAGAAAGGACAAATTCCACATGTCAGGTTCTGCAAATTTTGCTTTTATTTTTACAAATAATTTGACCAGGAGAGCACCCAGAAAGCAAAATTCGCCAGACTTTCTGCTGCAATCAAGTATGCACTACAGCTTTTAAAACCTGGTAGAGGGAAACTCTAATTTACAACCTTTAATTTCACATCATTTCATACAGTTTGTCCAGGACACTAATCTTACTGAAGACAGAAGAAATAAGTTGTTACTAGAARTAAACACTTCACTAGTATTTCTACCACCATTTCCTATTTTTAACAATTATAYTAATCATYAGGCTTTGTACTTCAGATTKTTGCTTATGTTCAGAACTATTTCTTTTCTATTTTTGGATCTGATCGTTCAGCACTAAACATTTCATTCCCACACTACTGCCTTAAAGAGACAGTAAGAACACATAGGAAACTACAAAAATAAATGTTTAGAAACAGCTAACCTTGCAGCATGTAACAGAACCTCAACACTTCTAATATATCACAGCTTCTTCCTTGGGGATCCAAAAAAAGATCATGGTCAACCACGTGCCATGTATCCTTGACAATAAGCTGTGAAAACAGCTGCTTAGTACTTAGTCCACTGCATATTTCCTGTTTGGTTTTAAGCACAAAAAGCTCTTTCACAGACAGCCAATTCATTGTGAGAAGCATCTACCTCTATTAAAGCAGGACAACACCACCTATTGCTTTTATGATGAAATTCTACTGAACAGCTAGTTTAAATTACAAGATAACCAGTAATGGATTGAGATCACTGATCAACAATAAGGATGAGACCAGACTGAGACAAAGGAAATGCGCTCATGTGGGAAGATGTTACTAATTCAGGACTGCAAAGGGTCAGAGAGTGATCCAGACCTCCAGAAAGGGGAATCATGTGATCCACTACAATAGCTTGGGATGTTCAGATGCCAGCACCCACGAAAACCAGCTGCAGAAATCTAGCAGAAAAAGRGTGCAATCCACTTCAGGCTGGAGAAAGCACGGAGAAAGAAAACCTTTACCACCAGGAAGGCAGAATATGGTGGTTTAGGAGGAAAGCACCAGAACCATCACCAATTTCTTTCAGAATATTGCACCCTGGACAAAATATGCTTCATAAAGAATGTGATGTGRGCTAAGTCTCATGCATCAGGGGACTTTCCAAAATAATTCCAGTATCCCCCCACAATAATGTAATCTATACCAACAAAAGCACTTGTCCTTTGCCATACCATTTTTAAAAGTATGCTGTATTTACTGGTGAGTATGACCTCTCTCATCCAGCTAAATGACCTAAGTACTTGAGGAAAATATTTGAAAGACATCTCTCCAAGGCTAAGCAAGAATGTGGAATGTGTGGAATGACTGAAGGTTTCTAATTAATTAAAGGTTTTCTTCCCTCTCTGGATGATGCCAAAATTCTTTACTTCTTGTCTTTATTTGAGATYGTTGTGAGAATTTTTTAATGAATCAGTGATATTTACTCACTGACTGCACATTGTACATCATCTCCAAATGCTCCAATACTTATATATCACTTCTACTTCAACAGAAGAGAAGCAGAGGTTGGTAAAGTTACTGGGAAAATAATAACCTGAAAGCTCAACGGTGTGGAAATATCTAATTAAAGTTGGAGCAATAATCTCTGCTTTGCTGATTTCCTTTTTATGAAAGAAGAGAAAATCAGCAATTATGATCTAAAATAAATAGCACTCTCRCTAGCCTTTCTCAATGAAGACACTGAAGTTGTGTTGGTAGGCTAAGAGTGGATTCAGTCCCTCATCAATGTCAGGAAGCACCTATTGTCCTCATATTGGGTGATGGGAACGCCAGCACACGGCTGTCCAGCTCCTTCCCAGGGATCCTACCAGTGCCTAGGTAGTATATGTAGATGTCATGTGAACAGTGCATGGACACACATCTTCTTCTCTCCTCTGTATTTCTGTCAGACCTGTGTKTGCTGCTGGATTTATTTGCTGTTATTGAATCAAACCTGATCTCCAGCTTGTGATATGAATATGTAGCTCCTCACGGTGTGGAGCAGGATCCAGCTGAGCTTGAAAAGAAATTGTGGAAATAAAGGATGATTATCAATAGAATTCCAGCTTGCAGAGATCATAGCKGAGACATAGTGTTGTCAAATCTGCCAATAAAAATAAACTTCTTTCTTGGTATTTTATTTCTCTCTTTTTCCTTCTTGGGCTTTGAAGATGGTGAAGGCCCTTGAGGGGAAGTGAATGAGGAGTGGCTGAGGTCACTTGGTCTGTTCAGCRTGGAGGAGTTTGAGGGGAGACCTCACTGCAGTTACAACTTCCTCATGAGAGGGAGAGGAGGGGCAGGCACCGATTTCTTCTCTGTCGTGACAGAACTCAAGGAATTGGCCTTAAGATGTGTCAGGAGAGGTTTCGGTTGGATATTAGAAAAAGGTTTTTCACCCAGAGGATGGCTGAGCACTGGAACAGGCTGCCCAGGGAAGTGGCCACAGCACCAGCCTGACASAGTTAAGAAGCATTTGGACTCTTGGGTGTATGAAGGCACAGGACTCTTGGGGATGGTCCTGTGCAGGGCCCGAATCTGGACTTTGATGATCCCAGTGGGACACTTYCAACTCAGAATATTCTGTGATTCTATGATTTTTCATATTATTTCAAAGTTAAAGTTTCATTAGATAATTTGTTCTTACATTTCCCAGTGTAGCTACTTGTTCCACCTTGGTGTAGCTCCAGGCATGGAATATTGCTGCAGACAGAGCTGCAGGAGCTATTTAATTTAACCTCTCTAAGAGACGAGAGAGTGTATAACAGATAAATTGTACTAGCTAATCTCTGATATCTTACCCAGCAGAGAAACAACCCAAGGAAATGTTCAAGAAAATAAAGCTAATGTGAACAGACTGCTGGCCTGGGTACTTTCTTTCTCTCCTCCTCTCAGTACAGAAAACCTTTCACTCAGAGGCACAGAGCCCTGGGTATTCCATTTCTTTGAAATCTCATGCAAATTTAGAGCAATTTGCATTCAGTTTGACTCTCACTACTCTGTTTTTCTCTTATTTATCACAAAGTAATTTTGCAAGAAAATTTAATAACATGGAAAGACTGCACCAGAGGTGGCAACTTTGCTCCAGCTGCCCAGAAAGCCAGCCTGAAATACATAATACTTGAAATAGCTGGTTAGTCTGAGTATTACTTGGCCCATCTCTTCTTTGCTGACTTCCATACTTAACATGTTTTATGTCAATAACTCATAACTCAAAGTACATTAAAAATCTGTCATCACATAAACAATTCAAACAGCTAATGAATGTGCTAATCATCTCCTACTAGATAAAGACTATYAAACAATGTGGTGCCAAAAAAAAAAGAAAGAATGAAATCTGCATGGTGAAATATTAACAAAGTCTTTCAGTTTGGGGTCATTATTTAATGACAAACTGAGGCTTTGCAAAGGATGAAAATGCCATTTTACAATGGATTCCAAAGTTTTGAAATTGAACTATGTTCCAAATGAGACTACTTCAATATAACTCAAGAAGATAAAATGCTGAGAGATGGAAGTGTGGGAAGAGAATAAATTCATTATTCGAAAATAATTACAWTTTTGACATTAATAGTGCATTTAAATAATTTTAAGATGAAACAAAAAATGAAATAACKAAAACTTTCTGAGACGTTGTTCCAAAGATAACTAAATGATTATTTCAGTATTCTGGAATAATAATCCCCCCCTGAAGCTATCAACCAAAAAAAAATTCTGATATAATTTTTTCTGCTAAATGCTGGATGCAATTTTAATCTGTCTTATTGTTAGTATCTCTTGGTTTTACTGACTTTTATTTACACTGAATGAAAACTCAAGAATCTCATTAGCGGAATTAATTATGTTCACTATGTTTTAACTTCAGATTTCAGATGCAGTGAAGTAAACTTTCTTTTTTAACTCTTCAGTTCTAAGCACACAATATCAAATCCATGGACACAGAACAAGCTGTAATATAAACTACCTGAAAAAATGTGATTAYTGAAAATGCTTCTACTATACAACAGGTCTGCATTCCTACTGGAGTATTTATATTTTTATATTTATATTTGAATACTTGTCAATATATTTATATATATATTATGCAAAGTGATGACATTTCTGTTACGGATTACATATTTAAAGACAAAAATCGATTTTAATTATGTTATAAAAGATTGGAATAGAAACACTGAATAGATTTTTGGATCAGAATGTAAAGTTACAAATACAGTGTATGTGATTTCATTAAAAGCACTGACATAGTCATTAATTCCCACAGATACCAAATTATACTAAAAGAAATTCCTGTCCCTCACATATTTCCACACTAGCTCTTGCAAGGAAGAACTTCATATTTTTTTGATCGATTCAGAGAAATGCCATGTAGAGATTCAGAGTTCTTTATATGAAATATGTAAATGGTACCTATAAAAGATTAAGGTGATCTGCATAAAGCACCCTCAGGCAAGGTTCATTGCACCTTAATGGAACTAGATTTTTTTTTTTAAAGTCCCATGTGCCTATGTTTAACTGAAGTCTGAAGCAGACCAAGAGCCAAACCATGCAACACTGATTCATTTCCTCAGTAGCTGTTTCGGTCATGTAAAGACCCTCACACAGAAGACAGAATTAGCAAGAACCCAGATGCACCGCAAAAGACATCACAGCAGCTTCACTAAATGACTTCCATAGCACAAGAAATGTTGGTTCAGCCTTTATTTAAGAGTTTACTGATTCTTGCTATGCCCTAACTGTGCAGGTCTGCCACCATCCTTGCTGCCTGTGAACATCTGCCAAGCATCCTGTGCTGCTCACTGCAAAATGCTTGCACAGGGGCTACACCTTCTTAAGGGAAGGGAGAGCCTCCAACCCATTGAGGCCAGAGGATGCCCTCGTGCTTTGAGAGAATTTAGCCAGTGCTGGACTGTTTCACTCACACAAGCTGAGCGGCTGGAGTGAAACCATTTGCAACCTCCTCCCAAGTCCTGGGCTCCAGGCACAGAACAAAGACAGAACTGGGGACCATACTGCCCAGGTTTGGCCAGACATGGCTTGTGTCCAACTGCTCACTCAGTATCTCTATATATACTCTGCTCACTCAGTATCTCTATATATACAAGTCATTGCATGACTTGTCTTCCTTGGGTATCTTGATCTCTACAGTACAAATGAGGTTTTGATTTTCCTTCGTATCTTGTTTCTTGTCTACAGAGGTAGGCAAAAAAAATATGTTTCAGCTGTATTCAACCTTGTACTGAGGTAAGACAGCCATAAGATTTATGTATTACTTTCTCTATCTCTGGATATCTTTATCGTTTGGGGAAAGAGACAGAACCACTGGGACAGGTCTAGAATAGAATAGAATAGAATAGAATAGAATAGAATAGAATAGAATAGAATAGAATAGAATAGAATAGAATAGAATAGAATAGAATAGAATAGAATAAAACAGAACAGGAGTATTTCAGTTGAAAGAGCTCTCCAACAAACATCTAGTCCAACTATCTGAACACTCCAGGGCTGACCAAAAGTTAAAATATGTTATTAAGGGCATTGTGCAAATGCCTCTAAACATTCCCCACCAGCAGGAATGCAGAGCCGAAATTGCCAAGCATATTGAACTGAGAACAAGGTTTTCACATAGTTTTTGCTGACAGCTGAGTGTGAAGACTACTTTTTGTTTGGTTGTGTGGTTTTGGTTTGCCTGGTAAAAATTTACTTCAGTTGTACTTTGGTTTTCGTTGCCTGAAGGATAGATGAGGCAGCAGGATGATACAAATTGCAAATCAGCTAAATAAAAGCAGGAATAATACACAGTCTCAGTAAATTCAAAAGTATTTTCACAGAAAAATACCAGCAAAAGACAGAAGTTTTTTCTCACAGAGTTTGCGAAGAATGTTACAGTCAAACCTTATCTAAAKGTAAAAGTTAATTAGGAATGGCACATTTTTATATTATACATCAAGGATTAATCACAGAGAAGAGAGAGAAGAACAAATCAAGAAACACTGAAAAAACTTGCTACATCTTCCTCATTTTTTCCTAATTTGCTCTAATATTGCAGCTCAAATAAAGGTATGATTCTAATTTTTTTAATTCCACAATATTTCTTGGAAATACTTTGCTCTAATAAGTGACATTAGAAAAAGCTAGATGCTTCAAAGGGAAAACCTATGGCATTCATTTTAATTTCATTCCTATTCTCTTGATTGACAGAAAATTTCTTTCCTGTTTGTGATATATGGCAGTGACACTCATATACACACTGAAGTAATGTGACAGTGATGACTTCAAAGCACAGTCATTGCAAGATATAAATTCAGCAAGGTTCTACAGTCTGCTGTTACTATTCATGAAAACATGATAAATAATGAAAGAATTATAGTACGTTGTTTTCTAGCAAGTACAATTCTGGACTTCACAGCTCCTGTGAGAAATCTTAGAAAACAGCTGTAAATAGAAACAACAAACATGCTTAATTTCAGGTCTGTCTTCAAGTGTATGGCACTGTTGTCACTGCTACAGCAGAGCCAGTGGGACATCACACCCTCCCCAGAGAGGCAGATCACTGACAGCAAACCTCACCTGAAATTGTTCCCTGACTGAGGGATGATCTCTCTTTTACAGACGAAGTCTGGGGCTGAATTTTTATTGACTTGCACTGGAGCACCAAGGCAGCTGATGGTTCAGGAAATGGGACTCAAGTCCTGTCTCTGCTGTGTGTCTTAGTGCAAATGTGAAAGGGAAGATTAGCTTTTGCTTGACTGAAAGTGTTGGTCACCATTCAGACGAAGAGTCGCCCATGGATTTGCTATGTGGAGAAGTGGAGGACAAGGAAATCTGTCAAGAGCTGCCCATCAACAGCTCTGAGACCCCATGCTTCTTGTTACATGATGAAAGGGCCATGTCCTTCTCTTACTCCCTCACCCCTGTTGAATCTCCCAAATCACATCTCCACAAAGAATCATGGCCCTTTTGGCTCCCTTCACCCCCAAAGCCTACAAGATATTGAGGCTATTTTGCTGTATTTGGTTGCATTTAAGATCTACAGACACACTTGGGCATGCAGTGACAGGAAAAACAATTTAATACTAGCAGCAACGACAGAGGAAAGTAACTATTACCTGGGAAGATCTGTTTCTCCAACTTTAAAGACCAAATTATATTTTATTACAAGACTGCAGCAGCCACACTAGATGAAATTTGTGAAACACATCATCATCTTACAAGAGGCAGCAATTCTACAGCTATCACTAAACAAGGTTATGCAGTCCAGACAGGGACAAAGCAGCTTCAGAAAGAGAACATAAAAACAGAATTCTCCAGACTTACCAGTTATGGAAGAATTTAAAATAGCATATTTAAGACCTGTGCTTAGAATAAATATCCACCTCTCTGGGATTTTAGATGGAACATGATTTTATGAATTTTCATTATGTCTGTGCTGATGTGTCAGAATGAACTTGGGAACCATTCCTGGTTGGCTCAGAAGGGAGATACTAATGGTGGTGGACAGAGTAAAACAGCTCTCATGGCTGTGTGCTGCAGAGTGGAGCAGATGTGCTTGGGAGACAATGTCAGTCTGAAACACCTAGCATGATGGACCAGCACATATTTTTTTCCTGATAAAGGAACATGGAAGACTACCAACGACCAACTCAGATGCTAAAAGCTTTTACTCATCCTACCCAGTCAGGCTTGGATCTCTTCAAGTTTCCATGACCACAGTGCCCACGACAATTTAGCAAACAGCCACAGCACTGTCCAGAGACAAATTCTGCAAATGATCTGTAGTGAAGGAGCAGGGTTTTAGATAGCTGGATCACGATGCAGGGAAACAAAGTGAGATAACAAGTCATGAAAATCTCTTCAACCATGGACCTCCCTAGGACTCCTCAAAAAGTAATTATGCAGCTATGCCAACAGCATTTGATCCTACCCTAACTAGAATTTCACCCATAAAAGCCAAATGGCACCCTAGGAGATTGTCCTACCAAGCATGATTTCCTCAGCTGCTAAAAACACTGACTGGAGAAAGCAACAAAAGGAAATCCCCTCCCAGCAGGGAAAYATTCCTTCTCCACTTCTCCCAAAAAGGGAAAAAAGAAAACTACATCCTTTTTCAGGCCAGTTAGCCAAATGTTTGCCAGAGTGTTTGTGTGTTTCCTATTTTATCTGAACTATGTCTGTCAAAGTGAAGGACAGGTTTTGAACAGGAACATGGCACAAAGAGCCAGAGCCTTCTACTGCCTGTATCCTTGAAGTAAGAATGGCACACAGATGGCAGCTGTCTTTCTGAGATTCACACACAAGCACGAGATCTCTGGCCTGAGCAAGTTACCTCAGTGCAGTCTTGTGGGGCAGTGTTCATGAGACTTTGGGGAGAAATGCCAAGGGACAGTGGAACTAAAGCACTGCTGGGGACATCGCAGAAAATGAACACTCTTTGTTCTTCTCTGCCATCTCTTCAWTTGCTTGCACATGGCTGCTGTAAGTAGAGCCAGTGGTTTTTTTTTCTAAAATGGCACCTGTGATAAATTAAATTTAGGGGAGGGACATCAGTATGACTATAAATAGTAAATGTATTTTCACAAAAACAGTTCTACAGAAAGAGCTACAAAACTAGCTTTGATTCAGCAAGCACTCCAGCACTTACTTAAATCTCAGGTTTAAGGGGGTTTAACAGTACTCTGAAGACTTTGCCCTACTAAGTGATGTTGTGAATGCACAGGGCACATAAAAGATTGAATATATTTGGCTTATGGAAGGCTTACCAGCTTGCCTGGAGTTGTACCATTTTATATGAAGCAAACCTCCAAGGAGACCATTATTTCAGGCCATTTTGTTGGCTACATCTACTTACAAACTTTCTGTTTCACTTCTACCATCACACCCTGCCCTACACAAGGATCTCAGTTAGACTGAATAATACATTCCAGAATTTAGGTAYAAAATTATGTATAAGATGTCAAGAAATGTGCCACATTTTCAGATCCTTGAATGCTAAGTGATATAAAGTATTCAGTGGAGAATTTCTTCCTGTGCATGTGGAGATTTCTTATTTTTGTAAGCCACCATATAAAAGCAATTTCTAATACAAATAAAAGCTAATTTCATCTGAAATGCAAGCAGTGAGTGCAATTAAAAGGAAATGTGTAGTCAGTGAGTCTAACTTTGGCCTCTCAAAAAAAATTTGTGGAATTGTTGAACTTACAGATCCCATTACAACATTTTATTTTTTCCTCCTCCTTAAAACATTCATCCCAAACTATTAAAGTAAAGGAGCCTCTGACATTATTGTGTACATAAAATAACTCCCAAGCACCTGTTTAGGAATGAAAAATATGTTTTATTTTCAGAAGAATGGCTCATACCCTCTTCACCTCCATTCAAAGGGCCAAAAAGCCACAGATCTTGCAAAACTGAGTAAGAGAACTCCTGCAASCAGCTCCACATTTCAGAACTATATTCACAATCATATATAGCCACAGTTGTTCCTGTGCTGGTGAGAACATGCTTATATAACATGCTTGGGAGAGACTCTTAGGAAGGGGAACAAAAGATTTCAGAATAGCTGTACTTCTGTTCAGTTACCGGGTGAGCAAAGCATTGGGCTGGAACTCAAGATACCATTGGGTGATACTGGGTGAGTCACGTTGCCCAGTGAGTCACAGAATTAGGATTGTGAAACTGATTTTACCTGGGACAAGAGCTGCATACAGAAGAGATGTTGTTCTCATTCCAGCTGGTGGAAAATATGCCAATATTGCCCTTGCTGAACTTTATGAAGAAGCTGCAGACTGCCCTGATTCAAAACTCAAATGAAAGTCAACATTCTCAAATTAGAAAGCTTTTAGGATTAAACCACTGGACCTACTCATATATACACCCAAAATGCACACAAACATACTGGTCTGGATCAAAAATACTTGGGCTATGTATTAAAAAAAAAACGAAAAAAGGTGAGCTCTACAGATCATATTTACTGTTATTTATCATAGTTTGAAGCTTCTGTTCAGCTACGAATGTTTGTGGTCATATGAGACCACCCACTGTGGCCACTTTGGAAGGCMGTATTTTGCTTTGAAACACTGCATACATTGCATGGTATTTATATATGCCTCACTATTTTGGGATAATCCTGGATTTATCAAGAGAGGGATGACCAGCAGGATGAGGGAGGCAGTTTTGCCCCTTTACTCCGCTCTCCTGAAACCCCACCCTGAGTGCTGCATCCAACTCTGGGGTCCCCGGCACAGGAAAGGCATGGATCTGCTACAGCAGGTCCAGATCAGGGCTATCAAGATGATCAGAAGGGGTGGAGCTCTCTTCTATGAAGACAGGCTGAGAGTGTTGGGATTGTTCCGCCTGGAGAAGAAGAGGCTTAGGGTTGACCTTTTTGCAGTCTTCCAGTACTTAAAGKGAGCTCAGAAAAAAGCTGGAGAGTGATTTTTTACATGGGCAGATAGCCACAGGACAAGAAGTAATGACTTTGAACTACAGGAGCGTAGGTTCAGATTGGGTATTAGGAAGAAATTCTTCACCATGAGGTTGAGGCACTGAACAGGTTGCTCAGAGAAGCTGTGGATGCCCCACCCTGGATGTCTTCAAGGCCAGGCTTGTATCAACCCGAACTAATAGGAAAGTGTCCTGCCCCATGGCAGTGGGGCTGGAATAAGATGATCTTTAGAGTTCCTTCCAAACCAAACAATTCTGAGATTCTATCATATGAATTAAACAAAAAACACAGASATTTTCAAAATTACAGACCAGATGCTCTTATGAAATGTTTGAAACAGTTTTGGATCTAAAGCGAAAACACGCAGAGATAAATAGATATTGGGAGATAACTCCATGCAAGAAAAATGCTGGCCTTCTGTAAAAATAGTTAATGAAATGAAGCTCTACACAAAATCAATGTCTTCTCCCAGACTACTTGGATGGTTTCAATTTCATAAGCCAGCACTTCCCTTACGAAAAGATTTTCAATTAAAAATAATTTTTTTTAAGGAAAAATTAGGAGATGTGTTCTGGTAYTTAGTATCATCTGTGTGAACAGCACAGATGTGATTATTTTCAAATATAGCTGTGTAAACTTTTAAACTTTTTCTCATTGCAAGCAATCTTTTTCCCACATATTTAAATATGCCTTGGTCTAAAAGATCTAGAAATTTTGTCCATAAAAGTAATTGTCTAATGTTAGAATCTTTAGCTATAAATGACAAGCAATGTAGTACAATTTCTAAAAGTTGGCTTCTTGGTTACACTATGACAACCATTTTGCAATTTTAAGTATTCTTTCTTAACCAAAAGTGAATAGTATTTATTGCCTATAAAYGGCAGAACTAGCACCACCCACATACTACAGTGCTTACTATACAGTTCACTGCTGTAAGTCTGCTACAGTCTCTGCTTAAAAAGTAACTCCTGGCAGTATTTTTTATACATATCTGGTCTTTCAGTTCTTAACTTTTCTGACCACATACCAAAAGCACTACAAAAAATCCAAATTTCGGACTCATGGAAGATGAGGTCATTGAGTCCCACCATTAACTCAGCATGGGTTATGACTCTTCCTTTTGGTATTTTTTCATGTTACTGCCAGCTACATGAAATGTGCAGTCCTACCACACTCATCTGCAGCTTTTATGTCCTTTTATAAAGCATGAGAAGTTTTTCCAAGGCAGTAGTTATTATTTACACCATGCAAGTGCATAGTCTGATAATGAGAATGAGATACAAGTTCATCTCCAGTAACATAAGCAGTCCATTTCAGGAAGAATTACTTACTCCACAGTCTGCCACTGTTATGAGTCTGGCTGGTTTTCCTGCCCTCTTCTTCCCTCTTCTCTTCCAGTCATAGCATTGACATTTATGATTAGTACAAACAGACCATACTTGGCAATTGCAATATCTAGATGCCTTGCTTGGGAATATATTTCCAGTGTCTGCCTTTGTGCTTTGTTCCTTCATTAGATACACTTCTAACAGCACTAATGAAGCAGAGAGGTCTGTTTAGTMTGGCTGATAGGAATTCTCTTTTTCCCTGTTTCTTTATGATTCACTCTTGATTCTCATGCACAAACTAGTAACTTACATTGATAATCCAAAATATATGTGTAAATACGTTTTCATCCCAAGCAGCCTTAAAATGGAAAAATGCTTACCTTTAATTTTACACCAATGAATAACTAAAAATTTTGGACGTCTATTTCTTTATTCATGTTCATAAAACTAGATAAGATGTAACTCATCACTGACTGATCCCTCTTTTAAAATGTGTTTTTATTAATAATAACTATGCCATTAGAAAATTTAATTCTTCAGGGTAAACAACATCTGCTTTGGACCATAGTAGATAGGTACAATGGCATCAAGAAGAACTCGTTAATCAGAACTGAGACCTTTTAATTGAAGAGACATTCAGACGCAATGTAAGAAATGCAGGTTTGAACTAGCATAATGAGTTTAGGGGAGCTAAGCCTTGGGCTGTAGTGGGTTTGCATGACAAGATTTTCATGGGGGTGAGGGGAAACTGCTGGGGTTGCTTCTGTGAGAAGCTGCGAGAAGCTTCCCCCATGCCCAACAGAGCCAGTGCCAGCCAGTCCCAAGACAGACCCACTGCTGGCCAAGGCCAAGCCCACCAGTGACAGGGGCAACATCTCTGAGAGAATATATTTTGGAAGGGGAAGAAGGGCTGCACCACAGCAGCTGGATAGAGTAGTGAGAAGCACAGCCCTGCAGACACCAAGGTCAGTGAAGAGGAGTGGGAGGAGATACTCCAGGTGCTGGATCAGAGACGCCCCTGCAGCCAGTGGTGCAGACCATGGTGAAGCAGCTGTGCTCCACAGCCCTGGGAGGTCCATTGGGGTGCAAGAGACCTATCTGAAGTCCATGAAGAAGACCCACGCTATTCCAGGGGTGGATGGATGTGCCCAAAGGAGGCTGCGACCCTGGGGGAAGCCTGCACTGGAGTAGGCTCCTGGCAGGTCCTGTGGTCCCATGAAGAGGTGAGCCCACACTGGAGCAGGGATCCTGGCAGGACCTGTGACCCTGTGAGGGACCCACACTGGAGCAGTCTTCCCCTGTAGGACTGCACCCCATGGAAGGGACCCATGCTGGGGTAGCACGTGAAGGACTGCAGCCTGGGTAAGGACCCAACTGAGCCAAAGCAGGCTGAGTCCTTTTCTTTCTGAAAGAGTAATGCAAATGTGACATCCCAAGGGTTTGAAAAGCTGTCAGAGAGTGTGATCTATGTCAGTAAGATCAAGATGCTGAGCACTGCTGGAATCAAGTGAATATTTCAATCCCATATCAAAACATATCAAGAGCAGAATAAGCTTTTCAGTGCAGTTGCTGAGCAAAGAACCCAGCAACATGACAAAATGAAAAGCAAAAAGTGGTGCTTGGTTCAGATTATACAGTGACATGAGGTACAGACTTTGGGGCAATTCTGAACTACAAGATTATCATCTCTAATGCTCTGTCACAGAGAAGCATGACAGAATCAAATTATTTTTGTATTTATTGCAATTAAAAATCCATTATAATACAGTGAAACACCTCCAAGTTTAAAAGTTCCTCAAAGTTTGGAAATGTATTGACCATGGGCTTTCTGCCTACTCAGGCTTCTGTCCACTCTGGCTGTCTATATACAATAACAAAGATAACACCTTTCAGTGCTAAGGAATTGACATCACGCTTTGGCATGAGCTTTTAAACACTACTCTGGTGAAAATGAGAGCTGTTTGAACCCATGGCTGGGTTGTGTTTCTGTCACTGCCAACTGAGGGGAACTTGATTATAAATGCATCTCAACAGTCCTATAATATAAATTGTAAATTTTCAGGTAGATGTTAGAAAAATGAGATTAAGTGATGACTCCTTTTCCCCACAGACAAAGAGGAAATACAACTGAACACTTAACCTTTTGGTAAAGAACCTCTGATCTATTTTCTGTGGACGTCTTGAAGAGAAACATGTACACTTAAATTATTAACTTCAAGTCTGAAGAAAAAGAGGGATTTTTACTTTGTGATATGTGTAATTAGAGTGTGAAAGACAGAAAAGAACAGTGGATTCTGCATGGCTCAGTGAGTAGTCTCCCAACTCTTATATTCAGTATTATTTGACTCAGTAAATTCCTATTCTCTTAAATTCTACAGTTCCACAGCCTGAGATACATTTTTAACAAACTCAGAACAATAAGTTCAGCTGGGCAGAGACTGTGCAAAATCAAGTGAATAACAAAAGTTCTTCCACAATTTCCATTAGATCCATATGTTACAGTGAGTAATAAGCAGAATTTTAACACATGTACAGGAACTAAAGGACTGATTACTAGCATTAGCAAGCATTTCTACAAGGTAATGATTCAGGTTTTGCAGCACTGTTTGATCTTCATTTCAATTAGCAGAATAGAAGTTATACTCCCAGCGTTGAAACAGACTGACATAAACAAAACACAAGACATTTCCTTTCTTGTCTATGCATAAATGAGTTATAACCAGTTATATGCCTCAGCTACCCCCGCCAAGTTGGCTTCAGGAAAAGAAAGAGTACTCTGTAACTCTTATTTTATAAAAAGGAACAAGACAAACACTTTGGAGTCATGGTTCCCAAAAGCTGAGATGAATTTTCTCTAATTACCATGCCCATTTCCTGTCAAACAGAATTTGCTTCACTCATACTAATGCAAATGTGTATGTGTCTGTAGTTTCAGAGTGGCGTACAGGATTGAACATGCACTTCTAGACTCCTTATCTCAAAAAAAGGAGTCAGTAGTACTGGAAAACCTTCAGACAAGAGCAGCAGAATGATAAAATCTCCAGAAGACCTTCCAGAAGCAGAATGACTAAGTAAGGTACAAATCTTCACTCTGTGAAAGGAGAACAGATGGAAGGTGTAATGTGGGCCTGTGTAATTATTGGTGTCAAAGAAAGGAGAGACATGGATTATTTGTTCATTGGCTTTTCAGGTATGAGATCAATCAAACAGGCAGTAAGAGTCATGTTCAAGTAAAAGAAAGAGCTGATGAGACTTCAAGCAACTACTTGAGGAATTCATTGCTGAAACATCGTGAAGATGCTGAAATTTTCTGTGGGCTACATAGAAGATTGGATGACTTGATGAAACAGAAACCCACAGAGGATTGCAAAACACAGAGAAACTGTATCTGGCAAAGACCCTGCTGAGTCGACAGCAAGCGAAGGTACTCTGTTGCTGTACTTCTGTCTATAGATACACTTTTTTTGCCACTGTTAAACACATGCTACAGGGCTTTAAAAAATCTAGATGCAGGCAGTAAGACTGTGACTGTATTCAAATGAGTTGAAAAGTTTCCCAAATCATCAACACAGCTTATTTTCTTCATTTAAGTTATTATCCTCCAGATTGTAATCCACTGCAATTTACAAGTTCATTGTATTACTTCACACAAGTAATGAGATTTACATATCTGATACTCAGGAAATCAACACTTTTTCAAGAGGAAGTACCAACACAATTTTTTCAGAAAAATACACAAACTATCAAGATCACTTGACACTTCAAATGGTAGTCTTTCACTTTCAATTTATTTTATTTGGAAAAAAAAAGAGACTGTTTTCATTGCCTAGCTCCATCTATTTGTTCCAGTACAGT
Organism: Cardinalis cardinalis; assembly: GCA_014549065.1. NCBI lineage: Eukaryota > Metazoa > Chordata > Aves > Passeriformes > Cardinalidae > Cardinalis > Cardinalis cardinalis. The sequence goes on from JACDOX010000027.1 coordinate 620,690, forward strand.
ATATTCATTTTCAGGGATCTGTTCCAACTCTTCCTTTGTTTGGATTCTCTCCTACTTGACTGCCAAGACACCGTGTAGCTCTTGGTCTGTGTCGCTTCTTATTCAACAGCTAGAGAAAATTAAATACCCTTAAGAATCTTATACCACCCAAATACATGAGTCATTTGATTCTCAAAAGCTGCCAGGACTGCTACAGTTCAGCAATTACATCCACAATACTACATAGCTGACTTTTGGTGTCACTCAGATAGTGTTATTTAAGGCTCCAGTGGTATTATCGTACTTTGTTTTCTCTGTGCTTTCCCAGGAAATTTTAAGCACATTATCATGTCCCCTTTCATTTCTTTCTAGTGAAGTCTCCAAAATGGTATAGGGTAAAATGTTCCATCCTCTACTGCCAACAAGRCAGTTTGTCCCATCACCCACAGTGTCTCTCAATCTTGACTGTTGCTAAAATATCAAAGGCATTACAACTGCTCAATAGTTTAAGTAATAACACAGCTGAAGTCAGTGGCAAAGCAAACTTTGACTTAGCTAGGTAGGCTGGGGTTGAGGAAATTATAAATAAGTTAATTACTATAGGATTTCTGTTTAAATGTGCCAGATACTATAGGTCAGAAAGCAATGAAGAGTTAAGATGTGTGTAAGTACAACAGTACTGCTACACTACAAGTGCAATAGCTATACTTATTGTATAGCCTAAAAACTGCTGTTTCTCAAATTACTAGTACTTCTTTCACTAACTGGCACTAGGAAATGACAGAGAAGTGATTTTTGTACCTTTTTGAATCACTGTGATAGAGCTTTACTGTAGTATTCAATCTTTAATCTTCTACTTGCAGTGATCCTTTTCGTCTTCAGCAAACCATAGTTTTATCTCCTCCTAAAACCTCCTGGAAATCTTTCTAGCATTTTTATATTCCCTGGTGTGCTTCCTCCTATTCTGTTTTACTTGAACAGTTTCCTAATTTTTGTAATTAAACAGCTGTTAAACCTTCTTTCAAACAGGCATTAATTACTATCACTTTCCGATCACATCTCTAATCCAGTTTATATCTTTAATCCTGTAGCAACTTCTTTCCTTTTTCTAATATTTTTAAAATAAAAAAATCATATCTATCTTAAAATAGATATGATGGATATGTTCTATACTTGGTTTTAGCATTATAGCAAAATTGCAGTCATGTTTCTGACCACTACTGAAACCCCATAAGGCGACAGAGGAAAATGGGAAAGATGAGGGTGTCAGTTGCTACAATTTTTGAAACTTCAACCCACTAATTAGGAACGGATCCATCGCCACTAGTCCAGAGATAATAAGGTATGATGAATTAGGATCTTTTGCTTAATAAAGGACTTTCAGAGGTTGTTACAGTCTCTTGTACACTTGAATAAAGTTATTTACCTGAAGAGGATTATTCAGTTTATTTGTACTGGCATTTGAGGCTTAGACATCTGGAGAAGAATCCCCAATTCCCTCAAGTTTGTCTATCATCCAGCACAAGGACAGATCTTGTACAGTTTGGGGGGTTTTGTACAACACAGAAAATAATTATGATTATTAAAATTTAATATATGATTTTAAAGTAACAAGGAGATAAGCACCAGGCTGTTAAAGTAAAGAACTGTGAAAACATGTCTGTGAAAATCCAAGAGCCAAGCAATGAAGAAATGAGCTGCTTTATGGATTTCAGCAAACATGAGTGTGGACTTTATTTGTTCTTCAGAGCAGCTGCTACTGGCTTCATTAAAACTTGGAAATCTATTTTGTGTGCAGCTTTTGTCCATCTTCATTTCTGATCTGGCAGCCCAAGCCAAATCCTTGCATTTCATTAATTTTGTCTTGGTAGCACTTAGCACTTATCCTTGTTTGATCAAGGAATTTTCCAGTTCTACTGCATAAGTTACCAGCTAGCACTGAAAGGAACTGGATAAATTATCTGCAGATGACAGATAACAATAATCAATGACTCAGAAGAAATTCAACTTTTCTGTGTGACAGTTCTGAAAACTTTAAAATATTCTTTTAAATGCAAGAGATTTAGAACTGCAAAGTAATTTGTATGGACCAGTTTGTGACTAACTCAAACATAGTTACCTAGAGAAGTCTAACAAATTGGCTGGCTTTGATCTCTCCAGTACTTTTATACTCAGCCACCCTGTGCAGCTACTTCATAGGTCCAGGCAAAAAAAAGAGGGCAACTTACTCAGTGTTTTGTAAACAGGCAAGAGCAGAGATGATCAAGAGGTTTAAGACAAAAAGATTGAATCTTGGTTATGTATTTCCTGTTTTTACCAACAAAAGAGGTTGATCAGGGATTTAAAGTTACTGTTTTTCTGAATCAACCAACAAGGACCATATCCAGATGCAAGTCCCAGGGAAACTAAAACTGTCAGGCCAGGATGATGTTTTCTACACTGGCTTAGATGGTATCTACTGCTTACCCTGAAACCCCCTTTTTCACTGTGATGGTATCCTCCTCCTCCATCCTCACAATGGTTCTTGCACTCAGATGAGGAGATCACAAAACACAATCGGCTCCCAGCCTTCTGCCACTGTACTGACTCCTTGTGAAACACCCAGCAGCATCCTGAGGCATCACATCACAGAATCATAAAAAGGTTTGGGTTGGAAGGGACATCAAAGATTATCTAGTTCCAACCCCTCTGCCATGGACAGAGGATGACACTCACTAGATCAGGTTGCTCAAAGCCCCATCGAAYCTGAACACTTCCAGGGATAGGACATACACACCTTTACACACCTTCTCTGGGCTACAYTTTTTTTTTTTAACATTATGCACACCTTGGTCTTCAGACTCAAAAGCAGGTTTCCAAGGAAGTTTAGAAACCGTGTAGCACAAGAGTATGCTGCCTCCTTTCAGATGCTTTCCCTGCCATGTGCAGTTCACCTAAGGATCAGTTTAAAATGTTATTGTTATACTTTCATTAATCTGATTAACAGACTGCTGTGCTTTTAATTGCATGAGTTATACCTTGTACATAAAAGTCTACCAAAAAAATTCCTTCTGGGTAATAAACAAAATGAAAGATAATAGATTAGTCCTAGTTGAGCTGTAATTGCTACCGGACTTGAGAAAAATTTCCTTTCTAGGAGCTGTGTCTAAGTTTGCATAGCGTCAGAGCTGTCAGCTCCATGGACAGAAGTCACTGGCTTTTAAGAAGCCTCCACTTCCTAGGAGTCTCTAAATTCACAAGAAAAGTAACTGCCCTTAAACTTTCCATGTCCTGGTAGGTTGCCATTAAGTTAAGAGCTCGTCTCTGTTTGGGGTGGCAAAGAAGCCATACTTGGCCAAGAGCTGGACTCAGTCACTTAGTTTTTAAATCTTATGAACAAGTGTAGAGAGATAAACACTCCCAGGCAACGAGATACTGATGTAACTCTKTGTGTGCTCACACAAGACACACACTTTAATAGGCTATATTAGGCTGCATCAGGCTCTATTCCTGAACTCTGGGTAGCTCTTCTCTTTCAGTCACCAGAGCAGATATTAACTTTTCATATGTGTCAGTTACACAGTGCACATAAATATTTCTCTCTACATGTAAATATACATGTGTTCTTCTCTTATGTGTGTGTATAAAACTCTATATGCATATACATACAAAACTGTAAGGATCCATAAATGTGAGTGTTTTGGCACAGAATACAATTGGAGCATCCATAATCTTGGAAATCATTCCATCATAATACAAAGTCTGGTTTCACAGTTGACATAAGTAGAAAAATGTTAAACCCATGTTACCTTATGTTCAGTGAAATCTATAGGATTTACTGGAGGTATGAATAACGGCTTGAACATACTGAATATATAATTGTACACTAGAGTTCTGCTSATAGTAGAGACTTCCAAGACTGATATTTTTTCATTTGATGTGCTCTAGCCTTGAAACAGAAACAGGTTTTTGGCAATTCTACAAAATCCTGTTCAGAATGGCTCCTGAATGTTTTACAAAAGATTAAAAAAGAAGTTTGGTTTAAAAACTGTACATGTCATTTCCTACTTGATTTTCACTCTTAAAGTCAATTTCCCAGCAATGGAAAGATGCAGGAATTCTTATAATCAGACACAGTGAGATTTTAGACCTTGTCAACTACAGCAGTATATTTAAAACAAAGATTCACTGCCTCCCTCCATCAATATTCCATATATATGAGTCTCTAAACTGCAATAGAAAGAGGTATTTAGACAGAGAATGGAGAAAATTTTATATTACACAGGCTGCAACTATGGCAATAATTACGAACAGATTAATGTTTCAGGACTACATATTTTTCTAAAATACTCAACAATGAAAAGATTTTGGATTAGATTCTCCACAACTTGTAATTGCATTGACTGCATTAGAGTGGAAAAGTAAAGACAATGTATTTTTCATAAACTCCTAAATTATTGAGAAGAAACAGAAGCTGCCAAAGCACTATAATTCTCTTGAAACTAAGGGGACAAATTTTCTAAAATTACATCATCTTTACATATGTAGGATTGATGAGAAGGCACAATTGTTTTATTTTGTATTTTGTAAAATTTCACATAAGAGTGGTGCAATTTTGAATTACTTTGACCATTATCACCATCTTAAATTCACTTGTGATCTTAGTATTTCCCCTAAGACCAAAGAGCACACATAGTTGCAATGTCCAGCAAATAAATGCAAAATTAAATGAAAAAGCACAAAGCTTTTGGGATTTTAAAAACATTTACAATATGGAAAAGCGGCTGAGAGAGGTTTTGAACATGGCATCTTTGGCTACAAAATGACCTTCTTAAATGACAGCTACTTGTAAAACAAAAGTATGTCATAAAAGGAGTTTTTTCAGGGAGTTATGGTAAAGGAATGGGAGATATTTTGAACAACGAGCTGAACATCTGAACTAAAGTCATACTTCCAAGGGAGGGTGTAAACGTGCAAAGTACAAACATCTTTAATGTATTTCTAATACCTGAGAAATTCCTAAAGAAATGTTAGTTTGTGCATTATTGATATTTTTCTTTGTTGTAATATTTAAAATGTTCACCCGAACTTTCAAATTGTACTCTTAAAGCTGGATTAAGGAAAATGTGAAAATGTCTCATACTGAGAAGAGGAATGAAGCCAATGCTTAACAGGAAGCACCTTCTGAAGCTGCTTTCAGTAGAACACCAGAAATTCTTTATGCTTGAATACTTTCTTGAATTAAGGTTAAATCAGAAGGAAGCATCTTATTTCTTAAAATGAATTCCATCATGCTCTGGCCATAAAGCTTTGCTATCATGGGTGGTGGATTGGATTAGGTAATTTTTACTGTAGGCTTTGTTTTTCAGCAATGGGCTTAAGAGTGTTAAAATAACAGTAAGTAGGCAATTCAGTAAGAAAACACTAATGGAGTAAGATGACTAAAGTGCCATGTTTCCCCAGTACACATGTCAACCAAGCCATCATGTTTCCAAAAGAAAATCAAGCCTTTTAAGATGTCTATTATCTAACTGTCACTGGGAGTATCATAGGGAAGATGAGCATGAGCTGACCTACTTGTGCGTGCTAATGTCTCTCAAGAGTCATGGTCTTCATTGTCCTTTAATTTCCTGATTGCTCTGAAATGGCAACACTTACTTTTTGTCTTGAAATGTCAACTTATTTCTATCCTTCTGAAAGTCTCACTCTTGCCCTTTCTAATTTGCCCAAACAGCAAACCTTGGTTTCAGCAAAAGCCTGGTTGTAGATTATCACTGAGAAGCATCACTAATCAGCAATGATTCTTTCTTAAAATAAGGACTCTGGCATGTGGAGTTTGGGTACTGCAAGACACTATGTGCTAAATTACTTGTTTCTTGGGTGTTAATAGCAATGCCCTGAAGAACTTCAAAGGCTCTGAGGACTAACCAAAAAAAGAGTTCCTTGAACATATCTCATCACACAGACTGACGGATCCACAAGCAGGCACTGCTGGCCCAAACCCCTCCTCAGGGACAGCTGATTGCTTCTTCCACAGACCTTGGTGCCATTAAAGCCAAATGAAATCCTCTTCAGTCTCAACCAGAGCTCACCTACAGCTTTAGGACTTAATGTACTGAGCAAGTGAGTTGGAAATCTGGAGTTAATAAGGGACATGGGTGAATGCACAGGAGCACAATTAAGGAGACATTGGTAAAACCCCTCACTAAGGGTGCTAAGCAAGGAAATACCCTGCTATGAGAGTATGCTTCTTTAACAAAATAAAATGACAGAACAGATAGATGACATACATCCAGATTCTATGCACTGAAGAATCTTTTTAACTATAAAAACCTCTAAAGCTAAATCCTGTCTGCATTTAATCCAAAGCAATTCTTCAGATGGAAAAACGTCCCCACTTGACTTAAAGCCAGCACAAGCAGTAGCAAAAGGAGAATGGTTTCTAGGAAGTGAGCGCACAGTGGGGATGAATGAGAAATCCTTCTTTGATCCTAACCCATCCTTACAAAACCCAGCTTGTGCAGTCAAGCTAGCTCAGTCAGTGCAGCTATGAGGATGGACTAGTGGCCAAGAACTGAAACGCAACCCAGCTCACAGAGCATCCCCTGCTTCCGTCCTCTGTGGGCAAAATCACACTGAGAAGGGACTTTCAAACTCCTGTTCAGTCTGTTTGGTCTAAGTATTTTGGAAAAATGAAACAGTTATGTGGAAGCTTAGTTCTACATAAAGACACTGCAGCAAAATAAATGTAATCATCTCAAATTGCATCAGTATTTGGTACAACTGGCCTCAGTGCATAAACAAATATGCTCAAAGTTAATACCACTAAGTTAAACAACCATGAATAAAATATTTTTATGTAAGTGGACAGACCAAAATATTATTTTGTAATTGCTCTGTAGGAAGCATGATGCCTTCTATGAGAAAATATAAGAGTAGTTACAGACTAGGAGTTAGTGCAAATACCTGCCTACGTCATCAAATTGAAATATGTGATCTCTGTGTTGTAGGTACCAGGTTCCTTAACAGATTAAAAAATAATAGTGCAACACATTCTTCATATTAGACTTAGGAAACTTTATTAATCATTATGTGACACAATAAAGTACTTCAGTTTAAAACACGCGAAAAATAAAGCTGAGACACATATTCACTAAGCCAGGAATCCAAAACACTGACATCCAAGGCTGGTTTGTCATCCCAATTTTCCTTCATTACAAACAGGAAGAAATGCACTCCCTGCAGAGGGCAATTAATTTCCTTCAAGATATGTCATATGAATCACCCTGTGAAATTACCAAGTCCTTTCTAAAGGCTATACAGACTCAGAGGTCTGATGCTATGGTGTCTAGATGAATTCAAAGACAAACAGTTAGTTACAGCCTTTGGAATGACAGTTTTGTAGCTAAGAGGCTTAAGGCAAATTAGACAACTGTTCCGTAGGCAACATGGATTTGGTTTTATTCATGGCCAAAATTCCTGCTGTAGGGTATCTGCTAGCTAGTTAAAGCCGCTACAGGGAAAGCTCAGGGGGTGTTGCAGGTATAAATGCACTACAGAACACATCACATTTGAGAAACAAACTCACTGTGCCAGCATAAACAAATCCAAGGGATTGACTGCAGCTCTCATAACTTTAAATCATTATCATCAGAAAGAAATGGCCAGTACCTCTCCCAACCTAAAAAATAAAAAGCTGTCAATATAAACAAAACACAAATTGAATATTTCACCTATTTTTCAGTGGAAGATAGGCAGGATCCATTCAGCAATCAGTGCTGAAGAGCAGCAGAAGGATTGCTTTTGAAGTCTTTAATAATAATGAGCATTTCCACATGAACACCAGTTAAAACTATTTCCTCACTGAGAGATAATTTTTGCATTCAATGGACTAAGGTACACTATGGTGCTGGCAATGCTGAGAACATCTGAAGAATCTGTGCTTGCTTTCTCTTGCTCCACAGATACAGTGTGTTCTCTCTGGAAAAGTCACCTTGCTCTTGGAGGACGCAGGATGCAAGCACCCAGAACTGCGTGTTCTTCCTTTGCAAGAGTCCAGCTGACACTCCCATTTCCCTTGGCAAAACTAGAAGCTATATTTCAGCTACTCAACCCATCCACAAACTCCTAAAAATTTTGACAACAGACAACAGGATGTTTAAATTATGTTGCAGACCTCTGTTATTCTTATGATGTCAGCATCAATATCAGGAAAGTCAACAGGATCTTAAGATGCCTTAGAAGAAAACCAGTGTTTTTAATGTCTCCTCTGAAACTGTTTGTTTGTTTGTTTGTTTGGGTTTTTGACACCACTAGGGTAAGGTTCATCTTGCCTTACTTCACCTGTGTGAAATCAAACAACAATCAGCAGCAATAAATACCTGATTTCTTCCCACTCAGGTATAAATTGGATGGATCAGTTTGCTTATGGGAGGCTTCTGTCTCCCCAGTGACTATACAAACAACGTAGGTGGATGGTGTTCATAACTACAATCAAATTTTTGGGACCTAGATGAAAAAACCCACAGGCCTTCACTGTTAAAATCCATTTTTAGAGCTTTTCAAAATTTGCCATTAAAATATTTTTTGATTGAAATTACTATGTAGAAATGCACTATGGGTAATCTCAAATCCAAAACAATATGACCCTCCATCTTCTGCTATAATCCTATTGCTCATTCCTTTACTCAAAGGAAGTAAATTGGTCTGGTTTACTTTTTATAATGGAAATGAGAATAGCAAATCAATGCATAGAATACAATACTTATTGGCAAAGATAAATTTAAAGTATATGAATTTTTAGAAGAAAAAAATATAGAAGAAAATATCATTTTCACTGAATGTAAATTTGGTACTCTATCTTCTCAGTCCAGTACTCTCTGGCCTGACATCAAACTGCTAATCAGCTAAAAAAAAATCTGTAGGCTAGGGAATAGTACAGATTTCATCTTCAAATCTTCGATATTCTTCCCCTGATTTAGGGCACTACAGAAGGATCACTGGTGAAAGTTTATCCATTAATTTAACAAACACAGAACAGCATTGATTCTACTAGACCTGCTAATCTAGTACCCTGATGTGAGTGGGTACTTTAATTAAATGATGGTTAGAAGAAGAAATTTAAATTCTCAGTGAATCTCACAGAGAGTCGACTGCAGGAAGGCCTTACTGGCAGAATGCCTCCATCTCTCTAGGAGATGTGAGAGGTAAGGAGGACTGAGGGTCTCAGGCCAGGCCAACTTCTCACCATACATTTTGGGCTGGATACAGAGCTGCATAAATGCTCCATTCATGCTTTATGGCCTGGGTTAATAATCACCCTCACTACTAAATCATCACTGAGAGAGTTTCTGGGTTCTTTGGCAGGAGATGCCTCTCTCTGACAGACACGACAACCAGACACCTGAGCTGAAAAGTGACAAAAATTTTAGTTATTAAGTAGTTATAATTTAAGTAGTTATTAAAGAGAGTTTGCATAAGACTCTTTGTTTTGAAAAATTCTGCGAAAGGAAACTGGATTGCAGAGGTGGTAGCTGGCAAACTTCCAGAAGATTTGAGTTCATGCTATTTAGAGATTTTATAAAAGTTAGTAAAGCAGCTTGGAGCACATGCATGTGTATGCATGGTTTTGGTTTTGTTTTTTTTTTAATGTATATTTTAGGCTGATTATAGCAACCATTTATCCTGTATCTGCTGACCTCTGAGCTTATTCAACCTTTATGAAGCACTACCACAGCCTGCTCTGCACAGCTGGGATTCAGCAAATCTATCTCAAGAAGGAAGGTTCCTTGTCTTGGCATTTGCTGCATGGTTAACAAAGAGAGACAGTCACCTGTGGAGGATGCTTGTTCTATTATAAAAGAGATGACAAAATACAGAGGATGGTTTACTTTCTGCTTCAGCCCTTCTCTTTCCAGGAAAGGAAGAGAGACACTCCAGGTTCACTCTGACAGCTGGCAAACAGGTATTCCGTGTCAGTTCAGGGTTATGAAATGTAGCCACAACAGGTTAGCCTGCATGCTACAAGATCTATAGGAGGTTGGAATCCTCCCAGGTGCCCGCTCTCAATCAACTGATCCATGCTTTGCCTGACTAGCTGGCACCTTCTGATACCAGTGTTAAGGACATGAGGAGCCCAGGACTTCCTTTGCCAGCAGGGTCTTGGGTATGAATGCAGGTAGCATAAGATTTCTGATTCTCTGAGCCAAGGAGGGATGTACTTGTGGTCCTTAACACTGGTATCAGAACTGCTCTAAAAGAACAAAACCAATGGAAAGATCTTGTTTATCATAGAAAAGCAGTGTATGCTGAGCTAGGACTGGACGAGCTTAAGGGCACCACCACATGCTCAGGGGCTGTCCATGCACCAGTGGTGGAATGGAGGCCTTTGCCTCCTGAAGAAAGGCTGCTTGATCCTCAGAAGTTTGCAATGATTTGTGGAAAGCATCTCTAGAAGAATCCCAAAACCTCTTTCCTTGAAAAGCCCAGTGAAAAGTCTTTCTCCATTTACTGTCCCCTTTCTACCCACTGCATAATATACCAGATAATATTATAACATTCCAATGGTTCATCTGACATGCACAAGTATGTCAGAAGCTTTTGAGATTAATATATTGAGCACAGACTCAGTGACCAAGAAATTGCAGAAACTGTCATGGACTTCAGAGATTAGATTTGACTGGTTCATAATCTTAGACAAATGTACAATTCACTCAAATTTAAGGAAGTTCTCCTGTCCCACTTCAGCCCATATTTGCTGAAAAATACCTTAGCTGTAAAAAAAAAAGGAACTTTTATCCAAAGTTCTCTTTAGTTTTTGTCTCACATCAGTCAATGTCTGTTAAACCAAAACAGACATTTGAAGTGAGAAGAAAAACCTCAAATGAAACCAAAACAGCCCACAACTCCGAGAAGAACATGATATAATAGTGAAGTCATTTATTTGTTACTTTAGTCTCTGTGGCACACTAAAAACCTTTTAATTCCTTTGAAAATTCACTGTACAAAGAAACTGTCTTGTTTTTAGTTGCTCCTCTTTTGACAGTCTTAAATTATATTTGACTGAAAGATAATGCCCCTTTGAAGGACTTCTGCATGCATATCTGTTACAGAAAGACTTAATTTGATCAGCCTTCCCCTCTATTCACTTAAAAAATTATATTAATTAATATGTATTTAGTGAGAAGATTTTTTTTTCCCCAGCAACAAATCACAGTGGACATGAAGATTCTGGCACCATTGTTGCTGGTGTTACACTGACACTATGCTATGCTACTAAAACTAATGTCAGTGTAATAAAGCAAAGACAAGTTCAGCTTATCCTTCTCAATTATTCAGGACTTCTAAAACAAATGGTTTCTGGAATTTTGTTTCGTCACAAAACATGGTGATGGAAGACTGATTTACAAAGTCTTATCTTCAACCTTCCTGCAGTAATTAAGAACATTGCATTTGAGAAAGTAACAAGAACATAACCCAACACAACTTAAAACTGAATAGAAAAAGTAATGATAAATCTGACACTCAAAAAGCCATTAAATGTCTGAATAGAACAATGCTCCATCTATTTTTATCTGCTTTTTCTTTTAACAGGTTATAACAGAGTCTTTTCTTCCTGCTTCTATTCTGCCTTTCCGTAAGATAAGTTAAGGGGACTTAGTCATCATTTTCAAAATTAATTCAGTCCCTTTTAACACTGACTACCAGCACCACCAGAGGCAAGTAGAGATGCCACACAGGATTTTCCTTGTTGGTTTTGCCATCTCACTCCAGTGAATCAAATCCCAGAAAAAGCTGACAGAATAAACAGTGTACTGATATGGAGACAGGTCTCAGGTCTTTGGAGGAGCAGTTATGCACATTTTTCCTTGTCAATTAAGTCAGACAATAAACACACACACACACACACAAAAAGGTGAAAGTTAATCCCTTAACTGTTTTTTCTACGTGTGTCCTTTAATATATACTTGGTGGTCTCTCCACACTAAAGAAATGCAAGTCCACTGTCACCAAGAGTAAAACCACACTAGTTAGGACCCAACATTTTCAGTAGATAAGCAAAGCTATGTCAAAAAGATAATCAAAATTATACCAGATCTGTAGTGACCTCAATTTCACTTAAATTTCAGCTAGCAGTATTTGCCTCTAAATAGCATGAGATAAGAAGAAATGGAATTTTTTTCTGGAGCTATTTTAAGGGCAACGACTGCTATACATAGAGTCAGAGTAAGTGGCTGAAGTTAAATTTAAAAGACAGACATATTTTTGTTTTCCTGCTTCCAAATAGAGTCTCATCTGTTCCTAAGTTGGAATAAAAGAGGCAAAAAGAGAAAAAAAAACCCACAGTAAAGAATGCCATCATCCTGCAAACAAGACTAAGGCCTTTCAGTGTAGAAGGCAACACCAAAGGAAAACCATGTATGGCTTCAGCTATTTTGATATTGAAGGATAAAGCTTATTTCTGAGTCTTGTCTAAAAAACAGGCGTAAATTCAGGTCTTCCAGAATTTTTGCTATTCTAGAACAGGTCTAAAGCACTCTTACTGGTGCCTGGCTTCTCTAACTGTACACAAAACTATCGTTTAAGTGAATGAGGTTAATTTATGGAAAATTCTGTATGTTTGCACAGAAAGCCTTGCTAAGCTATCCAGGTGTGGGCTGTGAAGCAAGTAACATAAACACTGAAATGTTCCATGTCACTGCAATACAATCATATTTGAAATTTCAAGCAAAGTGGACTTAAAGGTACTGTAATATTGATATTTAGTGTGTAGAACTTAAACTATTTCCCACTCTGTCTATTCTGCATTCTAAAGAAAATCTTTACATGCACTGTTTCTTAGAACTACTTAATTCTCAGATGAAACCAACATGCATCTCTGTTCCCTGTGTTTTTTACTTTTTTTTTTCTTTTTTTTGGAGTACACAGTCTCTGTGACAAAAACACATAATAGAAGATGTTTTTATTTACTTCCACCTGAAAGGTGTTGTAATGTTGGAAGAGCCATCTCACAAGCCATGCATAGAGAAATCTAAAATTCGGTTGCCATGCTAACAGGAAGTCACTCAACTAAGTCCAGTAAAACAAAAGTGCATAAATGACGCCTTCTGGTAAAAACAGAGAAATATTAGATTAACAAGTCTGTAGGTTTTGACAACTGTAGCCTCAACTACAGTTGTGTGTCTCGGCAGAGCGCTGAATTTCTGTCGGCATTCAAACCTCCAGGGCATCAGCTGCTCCTTCCCAAGAGCATCACCTCAGGCGTCGGGGCCTTGCCATGTAAACCCCACAYGGGGATGAACCCACCAGTCCCTTCCTCTGCTCCAGGAGCCGTCCCATGGCCCACTTCACCCTGCTCTGCTCTTGCCGCCTGCACCTCGCCGTCCTCCAGGTCCCTCCTGGGGGCTGGCCGGACCCCCGCTTTCCCTGGAGGGTTCCTGCGGGACTGCGCCGGCGGCGAGGGAGGTCCCCTCGGGCAGAGCCGCCTGCGGGGACACCGCAGCTGCGGCGGCCACCGCCGTGGAGACCAGGGGCGGTCCGCGGCGCGGCTCCCGCACCCACCCGTGTGCGTGACATGTGAACTCCCGCCTGGCGCTGCCGGGCTCTCGGCGCCGGCAGCAGCCGCGGGGGTGAGGGTGGAGCGGGTGCGGAGCGCGGTGGCGGACGCGGAGCCTCCTCTGCCCCGCGGAGCGGCCCCCGCCCGCTGCCTCCGGCCCCCTGGGCGCTCCGCTGKGCTGCAGGTGTCACCCAGCGACCGAAGGATGCCGCTCCCCACGGCAGCGGCTGCCAGGGAAAAATACGTTTATTACACACAAGAGGAAGAAGAGATCCTAATACTCCTCTGGACTATCACCACGGGCCAAGGGAGTGCACGATGTTGCTTTAGGCTGTTTGCGTCGGCGCGAAAAGTTACCTTAGACAGTCACAGGCACTTCTTTCTGCAGAGGGTTAAAAAGGTAATCAAAGGCTCAGAAAGAGGACAGGTCAAAGTTGATGAGAACTTACTTGGTTTAGGTACTTGCGTTGACAGCCGGCATCTTCCAACAGGTCACATTTTCCCATGGAAGTTGTACCCTTTTCAATCCCGTTTGCAAATTAAATCCCTTCAGAACGTGTTTGTTTTGTTTCACTGGCTGCCGTCCATCTCAGGCACTATCCACATTTTTTGCTTTATTTTCTCCATATTTGCCAGACATGCAGGCACTCTCGGACGCACGCCACGAGTCAGCGGGTGCCCATCACCGCCGGCCGGAGGGACCGCGCCTGCCGCCGGGTTCCGCTGCAACAGATGAGAGGCAGGCTCTTCCCCGGTTGCTTAGCGCGGCGTCTCCTTGTTCCCCCGGGAAGCCTCATGCCGGCTGCAGAAAGTAACAGCTCCTCCCGACGCGGCGGTCCCCTCCGGAGCGCGGGCTGCGCGGCGCGGGGAGGGGTGAAAGACACCCCAATACCGGCGGAAGGAGCGCGGACGGGCACACGCCGGGCTCCTCCGTCCTCGCCGCTGCGCTCTCTCCCGAGCCGGCCGCAGGCTGCGCCTCGGCGGGTGCCGTCCCGCCGCCCCCCGCCCGCCCGGCCGCCG
>JACDOX010000027.1:635352-660163 GCA_014549065.1 Cardinalis cardinalis
GCGGGGCTCCGCGCACGCAGAGGCCGCCGCGGGCGCTCCGCGGGGCTCACCGGAGGCCGCCCCGGGCACGGGGAGGAGCGAGAAGGCGCCCGCCGGGCGCTGGAGCGGGGCTCGTCGGCGAGCCGAGAACGCGCACCGCTCGGGACCGCTCGGAGGCAGACGCACCAAGGAGCAGCCTCGACCCCGCGGAAAGTTCGCTGTTACATCGCTCCGCATCTGGGAAAGCCCTGAGCCTCTCCATGCAGCCGCGGCGGGGCTCGGTGAGTCCGCCTCCGCGGGGGSCTCGCCCGGCGCGCTCCGAGCCCGAAGCCGAGGTTCGCTCCAGGTAGCTCCTCCGACGCTCCTTCCCGGGGCGCAGCAAAGGCTCTGCCCTGGTTCCGCCACTCGGCGCAGCCTCCAGCCGGTGGTCCCTGCCCCTGCGCCGCCCCACCTCGCCCGGTGGCCCTGGGTCAGCCCGGCCTGGACGTTAACGGGGCCGAGACGCGGCCAAGACTGGGAACAGAGGAGCAGAGGGAATGAGGCTGCTCAACCCCCAGTTCCTCGCTTTACTTTTCCTTTCCCTAAAAATTTGTGACAGAACTTAAATGCATGAGCTTAGAAATAGTAGGAAAAAGATACAACGTGCAGAGACAGAGATGCATAWCAGAAGACCCATGTCTTCGGACATGGATGTTTGTTTGTTTGTTTTTGAGGGGTAATATAGTACAAAACAATAACAATAATTATTATTTGCGGTCTGTCTGTATTCAGCCCCGCGTTGGGGTCTGGACACGATGTGCGCAGGGGGCCACCTGCCACCATGTGCAGAGCGTGCCGTGCCAGGGCGAACATCCCTCAACTCCGGCTCACTCTTSCCCCCCGGGAGGCTGGCTCCCGCCTGGCACCACCGGGCAGCATGCCACCGGGTTCGCGCTTTGCCCGTCTCTGGAGGAGTAGTTTCCACCTGGGGGCTCCGAGACAGAAGCGGAGTGAAATAAGCCCACGGCAGCACCGGGCAGGGCTGAGTCTCAGCGAGGCGTGCAGTGTCGCGCAGGCAGCCCAGCCACCAAGAGCCCCTTTGCTTCCTGCACCGCCGGGACGGGAGTGKCCCTCGAGCTGGGTTTCACCTGCCTCCCTGGAGAACACCGAGGAGTGAAGCGCTTGCCAAAGCAGGCAAGCCTGAAAATGTCACTASAGCAAGTGTGAAGGAAATGCCAGCCGCATCTCACACACTGTGAGAACGAGCACCAGACCACCAGACCTCCACGGGCAGCAGAGGTGATGCAATTAATCTGCATTAAGCTGTGCAGTGAAAATGCCAGATGGATTTTGCTCTGGGACTTCCACRGTTGCAGCATCAAGTCTCTGTGTTGGACTGCTGTGTGAACCACTGGCATATGTATTTTAGATGTGCCCCAAGTTAGGCATTGCTGCGATTTCAGCAGAAGCATACTGCCTTTGGGGACCTGCACAGAAAGCAGCCTCATCCCACTGGGCAGTGTGCAGCACAGGCAGGCTGTAACAGGTCTGTGCAGATCTCTTCCTAAGAGAYGCCAATGGAACGCGTGAGATCAACTCGTGTCAGTTCAAATACAGATCAAATACCAAAAGCAGCTGCTTGGAAAGCCAAGCCAGTCATTCTAGTAATCATACATGGATGTATGCCARTGTTTGTGTAGACCCATACATGCATATCCACACAAAGGCAAGGAGAGAGGGCTGTGTAAATAGAGGCACGCATGAGGACCAGARAGCCTGCAATGGCTGCTCCATCAGGTTTCACTGGAATTGGCAATGTGAGCGCATCAAAATGTTAYTGGAACATTTGTACCTCTCGTGCAGGCTACCAACAGCACTGGTGTTGCTCTGTGTTGCTACAGATTGGAMGAGTAATCACAGCTTACTTTCAGAGGCTTTTCCCAGAGCAGAGTGCCTTTTCCCCCATAAATTTCATTATTAGATTATGAGAAGCCAACTTCTGTTTTGAGTGTAATGTTTAATTTTTCACAAGCAAATACCTCTATAATTAACAGTATTTCCTGTGCCTTTTTATGCATATTGTGACATTTCTACTCTGCAGGGGTGAGCGCAACATGGCACTATCAATGTGTTTTACATTTTCTGGCATTTTACATATCATAACCCATTAGCAGTCTCCCGTGGGTCTTCCCAGGCTTATAATTCCTTATTAAGCTAATGTTCAGATGAAATCTCTGTGGTATTCCTCAGATGAGAATTAAGTAAACAGAATTTTACCTCTGTTTCAGGACAGTGGAGTCAAGATCCTTGCAGCATTTTGAGTGTATGCTAGTACGTTTTATTCCTAACATGTAACTAGCTGCCAAATGTTTCTCAGCAGTAACTGCTGTGGCCAGGAGAGAGAAGTAAAGGAGAAAAATTAAATATTCTGTGAAACCCATATCATGTATTGAGGTTTTAGGGGTGATAAAAAGCATGATTTGGCCTTCCTTTAATCTGCTCATAGTGTCACACCAAAATAAGTTCCCCTTAGGACCTTCTCCATTTCTACCTCCCATGTTACATCCTCCTTCTCAGAACATCTACTGACACATGCCCAGGTGCTGATCATTTTTAATTCAGTCAAATCTCATTTATCCAAAAACCCAAGCAGACTCGGATTTACCCTTCTCTCTGCAGTTTGTGCAAATATCAGTAGGATATATCTCTTGGTTTTATTTCATGAACAGAAAAAAAACAAGATTAAAGACAGCTTGAAAAATAAGATAGAGTTGAGGGATTTGTAAAATACTAATTGATTTCACCTTCTAAGTGATTGCGTACAGGTAAGAGCAACAGCAGCAGCTGTGATTCAGTATAACTTTACCCAAATCAGGTAAGCTGACTTGGCTCATTATCTTTGAAGAGGAAGGGAAAAAGCAATGCAGAAATTTTAACCGTATTTGCTCATTCGGTACCAGGTAAAAGGTGTTTTTATGTCTCACTTCCTTTTCTTTATRAGCTAATGAAAGCTTTCCTTACAAGCATGGACATTTAAGAGATTATGAAATTTTCTCTAAGATGGAGATTTATATGCAAAAGAAAGAATATTATATTAATTTTTTAAAATAATTGTATTCAATTTATTAACAATTATTTTTACTTTATTATTAATTTGGAATAATGGAGAAAGATTTTTCTCAGACTTCTTATTATTCTARTTTAATTATAAATATGCTTCTACCAATCTCTTACTCATTATCAGTGATGTAAAATCACAGAGTACAAAAGTATCTCTTGTTTCAGTTTAGATTTTTTTCTGTGTTTGTTTTGGAGACTACTCTTGTACACAGAACAAGRCTTATAAATTTTTTTCTCTGTATTAATCTAATTCATGAAATCTGTAACAAGTTAATTTCATTAATTCTATTGTTACAGACCCTGCAGTTCTCCCAGACAGAACTCTGCAAGCAGCAAATGGTTCTTGCCAACCCACACCAAGCATTCCATACTATTCTTTTCTTCCACATAACTCACTCAGTGTATTACCATTTATGTACTTAAATACCATTAGACAAAACTCAAGTTTCTGAGACTCAAGAAAGACAGATTCTATTTATTGACTGATAGAAGAATGTGGATTCTGTGAAAAAAGATGGGGAATCCCAGTCAAAATCTTTCATTTTCTATGAAACATTTATTGACAGAGATACCATTCTCTTCAGGTTCAGTGGGGCAAAAGCGTTGTGAGTGAAGAGAGAGACATGCAAGGAAAGGAAGTAGAGGAAAAGATTGATTCAGGGATGTCAATAAATAGTAACACTTTCTTTTAGACGAGCTAGTACTGACCTCAGCTCTAGGACTCTTTCACTCAGTTTGTTTTTCTGTGCCAGACTAGAATCTTGAAGTATATTTCTTTTGCGTTTGTCTTTGGTTGATTTGTTGTTGGTTTTGGGGTGGGTTTTTGTTTTCAGTTTTGTTTGTTTGTTTGTTTTCATTAAAAGGTAAAATATAWAAACAGAAGCAAACACAAGTGAGCRACTAAAAAAATATATACAATATTAATGTTTGGTATTTTCTCAACCTTAATTTCAGGCCATGACAAGCAAGTTCTTGTCTGACTTTTTCTCAAGACTTTGGAGTTATTCAGGTAAGAAGGTATTTGGGGTTTGTATTTTAATACAGGGAAGAAAGTGGCTTAGGTTTATTGACAGTTAAATTGCTATTTAATTTTATTATTGCAGTTTACATTGGAATTATGCAGAATTCTATGTAGATTCCCATTTTATTACTACTTAAATCTCAACAATTCATATTTTTGGTGGAAAGCAAGCAATTAAACTTATTTTATCTGCCTACATTTGTCAGTTTCACAGAATTCACATCTATTCACATCTTTTTTCTGGCTGCTACAAGCTCTTTCTCCTTTCTTCTAATCAGAGTTTTTGAGTGATTTAAGCTTGTTTTTCTTACATCAGAGAGTGGAACTTGGTGCAATAAGGTTCACGGCTTTCTTTTGCAATTTTTTAATGATTAGTAGAACAACATTACTGAAGTTTTTGGTGTTTTTCAAAGTAATTTAATTTTTATCCTCTGTGATTATTTTCATGTTTGTGCTTCCCAGTAAGCATAGTTTCTCTCAGAATACTCAGCTGTTACATTTTGGGGTTTTTCTGGCACAGTCTTTCAGTGTCAGGGTTTTACGAAGGAATAGTCTAATGAATCAAGCCCTGTGCTGGAGTGGGATGTGGCTCCAGACTAGAGAGGTCTAAATGTAGGTGTACACATTTGAATTTCTAAGTGTCCTAAGCTCCCTGTAGACCCAATGGAAATTTATTCAACACAGTGATGGGATCGTAGAGAAAAGTTCAGCTTTGAATGTGCATTTTGACTTCTGGGTGAGCTCCATCCTGTCTAAGCATTCTACTGAACAGGACAAACCCCAATGCAGAGGTGCCTTGTGCTGTTTGAGGTTCCTAAGACTATCCAAGATGCCTGCTAAAGGTGAACAGATAGTTTTTGACTTGCCTTGAATTGCCTTGCCAAGGAAATTGCCTTATAGATTATCTGTATGTTTGRCCAAATATTCCGTGAAATTTTGCAGGTTTTGGGCACTTATGCACAGCCACCTGAATCCACACTACATCCCTTTTGGCTCTAACAGGAGATCAAATCTCACAAATAAACGCTGGCCTGATAGACACACAGAATCAGATGTTTGAATCTTCATCCTTAGAAAACACAGCAAAAGCCTTAAGACAGCAAAGTTTGTTGAAAAAGAGTAGAAAGAAAACCTAAGGAATGATCCCTTTCTCATTTTTCTGAAAGAGCTGAAAATTTTACCTGTTTTTTTGGGGGTGGTATCCTGGTAAAGGACCTGAAATCTTGGAAACAAGTGGCATATTTGAATCAAGAGAAAAGAAAACAAGAGGCAGGGTTCCAGGGAAGCTAGGCAGAGATTTTAGGTATCTTWAAGTATGTGGAATAAACAGAAAGAATGAAATGTCTTGCTACACAAACAGAGCTATAACTTAATCAGCAAGACAGAGACTTTGTAGGATAAATCAAAGGATTGGAGTGTTGATAGAGAGCAGTACAAGCTGTTCAAGAAAGAAAGRCTGGGAAAAGGGGAAGGCAACATTGCATTACCAAGAATGTGTTTATGATTTGTTAAAGAGAAGGCAGATACATCAAACATCTCTAAGGGAACCAAAAACAAGGTTTCAAAAGATTGGTCTACCTCAAATCAATGTGGAGAAGAKTGAACATCTTAAAACACACACAAAGAGGAGACATTTCTTGGAGCTGTTGTTTTACATCTTTAAGTGGTAGAGTTTATACCTAGATTTTATTTTGTCTTAATGGTGTGAAACAGCTGAGAAATTTAAGATGAAGGCCTCTAAATCTGGTAAAAGGGAATTCAAAATAACAGGATAGAGAACAACACTTCAAAAAAAGAAGGTGACACACTTAGATGACTGGTAGGAAAAGTATTATGATTTTAATGGAACATACTCAGAGAGAGTCAGCCATGAGAAGCTAAGCTGTTACCAAAAAAAAAAAAAAAAAAAGCAGTATTGGCAAGAAAGCTAGTAGACATTCAGAATGTATTGCCAGGAGTATAACATGTGAGAAACTTGTTTTGCTCTAGGTGAGCAGAAGTTTGCTTCAACTTCAAACCTCATGTTTGACAGAGGTGTAAGAAAGAACCTCCTACAGGGAGCCTAGAGGTCAGCATTATAGATAATGGGGTAATGTGATCTTTCATGAATATTTCAGCTGGGCTTGTTCTGACTAAGAAAAGATACCTTTAAGTTATGTCATATAGTTTGTAGTTGTGAAAAAGGGAGTACTAAGGAGACAGMTAACATATTCATCAGAAGTAGAAATAGTAATCAATTTTTCATCTCAGCAAAGAATACCTAAACTACACATAAGTAGGATGTTCCTATCTATAAAACGTGTTAAATACTGGGAGATTTCACGTCTCCTGGTTGTAGAAAGTTGTGGAATCCATATCTTGRAACATATGAACCTTTTTCTAAGAGTAGGGGTTTTTCCTGCTTAAGGATTCTCTAAGTGTCTGAAATGAGATATTTTTTCTCCAAAACTTAGTGTACCCCTTTTTATCAATGATATTTTGGGAAACTGAGTTTTCATGCTGTTAAGAAAGACATGCAGCCAATCTGTTTGCACTCTCAGATGCCATTTGAACAGCGTGATTCAACTTCGGAAGCATATGTAGCTCAAGAGACCAAATACAGTTTCTGTCCTGGCCTTTACATCTGAAAAGGGTGATTTCTTCCCTTTGGACAGAGTTCTGTRAAAGCCAGGAGGATATCAGTGCATTCCAATGCAGGAATTTGACTTGTGTCCATTGTGGTTTAAAACAATGGACCTCAAATGAGGAGTTCAACTGCCTTTCATAGACAGTCTTTTAGATTTCTTAGTGTACCCAAAGGTCTAAGTAGGTGTAACCCCAGCCTAGCAGCAGGTCTGCACCCACCCAAAGAGCAGGAGGGATATTCCACTGTCCAGGAGCTTCACAGAGCCTAAAAAGACACCAGGAAACTGGCTCCTGTCCTGAAGGTGCTTTTTGGTASTTTTATCGCTTCCATATTTTCTTTCAACTAACATTGTGACAAAGCATACATATTTTTTTCCTTAACCTCTACTTGGAACTCTGTTTTAAATTCAAATCACAGATTAATTACCCAAGCTTTCAAAAAAACATAATTAGTCTTCTCTCTCCACCAGACAAATACATCAGTAATGCTTTTAACATCTGAGAAAGGGAGAAGGTTTTTTAAATTGTGTGGCTTTTACAGTATATTAGTGATCTGGCTCATAAAAAGGCAGAATSACAACAGTTCAGCTTGGTGGTGGGTTGTGTTGAAAGTGTGTAGAACCTGAGAGCATTTAAAATTCACTCATTTTGCAGAYAGGCTCTAGAGCAAGTAGGGGATGGCAGATAGTCAGGCTTGAGTCATCACTTCTCTTCCTGCCTTGTAAACACTTCTTTTGTGCTGTTCCTGAGACTCRGTTTTCTTTCTTATGATATGGCAGCCCTCTTTCTTTATCACTCTATTATGACTATGCCCTCAGGATCCAGGAAGAAATCATAAATACCTGTAAAATCATTAAAGACCCTGTAAGTAGGAAGAACAGTTACCATAAGAGGTTTGCTCAGAATGGATGCTGCACTGATTCTGCATTTTGGATAATAGTTGATCTCTTTTTTAAAAATTGTTTTCATTAATGTAAAGTGTTGGAAGTGGATTATTTATATRTATAAAAGATTGCTTGTAATAAGACTTGCTGTGCATATTGAGACTCACTAATAAGAATAATGGCTCTGTATATTTGTTATGGTGTGTTGATGRCATTGAGAGAGGCAAAGGGTATCAAGAAGATATCAAAGGAAGTTTCAAGATTGAAGTTGCTTTCCTTTAACACTTGACAACAATTTCTGTTGCCACACCTTTTRTGTTTTTATATAGCTAGGCAAAAATAAAGAGAATTGACTCATGTTTTTATTCTTACCATTTTAGAGGACTCTAGTAGCTTTCTGATTTTTTTTCTTTTGTCTGTGTGGTAGCACAGTATGAAATTGGCTTCCTGGATTTTAAAGTGCTTAATGCAGTCTTTAGCTACATTTCTATTATTACATTCTCCAATGTACATGACAGAAACTTACTTCACATTTGATTATGTGTGACAGAAATGCAACATAATTTGTTGCGTAGATTTCCAGAACATTGCCTAATGATTAATTCTGAGAGACCGAGCTTCTATTTATCCTAAAATAAATAGATACCATTCTATTCCCCCGTTATTCCAGTGTGTTGTGTCCCTAGTTATTTAGCTGAGGAGAAGTAGCAGAAGCTGGGCAGGGCAGAGGGAAGAGCAAGCACGCCGAGGATATGGCTATGTTGCCGTACAGTTCAACCCTGAGGTGTGGAGTTTTGGGGCGCAGGTTTTCTGCAGTTTTTTCCAGCCAAGAAAAAGCCACTGGATGGTGCTGTGGAGACAATTTGCAGTCATGGCATAGACCTGCAAGGTGCCCAGCCTCTTAGGCTACTGTGTGAGACTTGAGAGAGGCTCACACAAAGAAACAAATTTACGCTTCCCTTTCYTTTATTTCTTTTCTGACACACTTTATAGAATTCCACAGTAAATTCTAAGTTAACGAATAACAGTCAGCTTCAATCTTACTACAAAACATGCATCCTATTTGAGTGTGTATGAACATTTTATTGAAGGAAACTGGTCAAGACTTTACGTAGGTTCAGTATCTTTTTCTGGCACTGCACTCACAATAATATAGCCATAAAGCTGTTTGATTTATTTTGTGGTAGTAGAGCATGTCATCTCTCTGGGCATTTTATGCAGGTATGTATTTGTGCAGAGAGCTTTAGCCTCTTATCACTTGATGGCTGGCTCCATGGGAGGGAGGGGAAACAGCTTTGCTCTGTCTGTGTCCTGCCTCTGGTCGCTAGTGCTCTTGCTGTGAGCAGGGTGATTGATCTRCACAGGAAGAGTTTCCTTTCCATCAGTGTTATGGTGGGACCACTATGGGGGATCAAGAAAGTAGAGATCTATTACAGTCAGACCCCAAAATCTCTGTGCCTCAGGATAATTCAGCACTTGCTGCTTAGATCCTGTTTTAATGGGTGCYTTCTGTGCAGGTTCTAAGAACTCCAGTGAGATCCACATCAGCAGGTGTTAAACACTACAGTACAAGTGCCTGTATGAGATACTTTCTTACGTATTGCCACACTGMAGCTGATGCAGACAAAATGCTTAGCCAGAGGCTGTTCACAGATGGGACTTATCTTGCCATAGGAATACGATTTTCTCCTCAATCACTACCAAGACTGAACATGGCACTATGCCCTCTGTAAACATCTGCAGAGAACCTCATCCTCATTGCCCACAGAGACACAACTGGCCATGGCCTCCGGGGAAAAGACGTGTAAGCAATATTGCAATTTGGAAGGAGGAATTTACAAACATAATGTCCATGAGTGTATGAAACAAACTGAGTTATATCATCTCAGCTGCATCCTTGAATTCAAGTTTGCTCGATAAGCTAATTTCTTTCATTTTCTAAGTGTTACAATCACTAGTGCTCAGATATCAGAGGGARAGAGAAAAATATTGAAATAAATATTTCATTTCTTTGAAAAATATTGAAATAGGTATTRAATTTCTTTGAAACTAATTGTTTGTTCAAGATAAGTTCCTTAATATTTCTCTGCACCAGTTCCAGTTCGTTCCAGATCACTCTTGAGTATTTAGATTTTGCAAATACTCCATTGCATTCTCCTAAATTCAGCAAATCTCTGAAAATGTGTGACTGTGACTACGATAAGTGGAATGATCATGCAGATAAACACACAGAAGGATGATACATTTTATTTATCAGAAGAGAGATAATGAGGATATATTTCTAATAGTCATTCAACTTTACTCATGATGTTTCTCTAGAGGACAGAATATTTGGAACAGCCGGTCAGATAATRTAAAGTAGAGCTTAAAAGTTATTAGCAATGCTAGCTGAAGTTATTCATGTTTCTGGTGTAAAAAAATGGTAATAAATAAATGCATTTAGTGATATTAGGATAGTTTGTGTAATCAAATAGTGTGTATTTGTGTAAACAGGCATAAACCTTGACAATATTGACTAAAAAAATCTAACAATGATTTTGCTCAGTAGGACTTAATGGAAAAGAACTTACAGACATGGGAAAATATGAAAATCCAAAAGCTTTATCAATAATTGCTTTCTGGAGTTTGGTTGGCAACATATTCATTTTAAAATACAATCTAATGCTGGCATTTTCACTGAGATTATACACTTTTCACCACTGCTAACCAATGACTTTGCCTAAATACAAAATGTAGTATTTAGTGACTTGCTAGAGATCTTTTTTCCCCCACTCTCTTAGATAATTTTGTGGGTGGAAACACTTCTCTGTGTAATTGTATTATTTGTGCAAGTGACTGTCAAAATTTTCCAGAATTTCTAGGTTTATTATACATGTTAAAATTTATGAATAGTTTTTCAAAACTAATGAGATTGCTTGAAAAAAATCAGATTTTCTAATCACTGTGACTGTTAGACCATTTTCTTCCATGTAATATTCCTATGTCTACAGAGACCTTTCTGTCTGCTAAAGTATTTGTATTTGTCATCATTTAATTTTAATGTTAAATCACTTTATAATTTAAGGACCATTTCATCTGTCATTCCTATGCTTTCTTACTTCACACATGAATAAGGTACATTTCTCATGCTTTGTCTCCCAAACAATAGTTGCCAAAACAGTCAATATCAACAATCTAAAATGTTAAATTTGAAAGTAATTTTTAAAAGATAATTATAATGATGCTCTAACGTCTTGTTTCTATCTGGAAAAAATACCAAGGTCTGATGGCTCATGAAATTAATATATATAAATCAGAGGAAGTAAATCTTTAAAAAGTAGCCTGCTGCATGATTAGTCTTARTAAATTACTGTTAGTGAAAGAAATAATTTGTGTAGAGTAGAAGGGAAAACACAACACCATTATCTTTAAATAGACAGATTTAGTAAAGAATATATGGTTAKATTATTGAAGAAATCCTACCGGAGGGGAATGGTGTAGCAATTCTCTTCATGGACCACAGCCATACATCTCCCACTTATTCTTCCCACTTTCTCTGCCCCATGAGAAGACAGTGCTGGTGCCAGGTAGCACTGATTGTGATTTGTGGTATARACAGGAAACAAGACCACACTGATGATGAGAAAGTGTCCTTAATTATTTTCCTGATGTGGCAGACATCAGTGGCTTCGTTACTGTTTTTCAGCCAAGAGCAAGGGCTGCTGGAGCCAGGTGTGTGACAGCCCTGAGCAGCACAGTGAAATGATGCCTCAGGTTTTAGCYTTTATATTTTTCAGAYTCTGTACCTCTTTGGTGTGTACTTTTGAGCTTTATATTAGGGGATAGTAAGTTCCCTTCACAGAGTAGGTAGACAAAACAATTCCTTCTGTAGCTGGGGACCAAGGACARATGATCCAAATTTCAGGCCCAAGAGCATAAACAGCGGCAGAATGAAGAGATAAAAACAAGAAGGATGGGACTTCATAAGCTWAAGCTGTAATTGGACAATTAACATCCATATGCTAATGGACCAGAACTTATAAATGTGAGAGACCTCATGACTGGTTGTCCATTTTGGGTTCACCTAGGCTGTGGYCCTGGCTGGGCTCTTGTGCTKCCCAAGGTGTATCCATTGAGGCCTTCTGATAAATATCTRCTTTATTCTTTAAGTCTGTTTAGCCTAGCCTCTGTTCTAGGTCAGCCTTCACAAGGCATCAGATGAATATTCTTCATTGTTATCTGACCAAGTTATACATTTCCATTAATATAAGTCAGTTCAACTATTGCTTGTATCTTCATAAGAGTGGGTTTTTTTGGGTAACAAATGTCTCTTGTGTTGATAGCAGGCAGCCTGAGATATTAAAGAGATATCTCCTTTGCCTCCTTTTTATCTCATGTTCAGACAGACTTTACATCTTAATGGCACAGATAGTTGTAGCTCTGCCCCCTTGAAGCATGCTAAGACATTGCCAGTCATCATCCAAGCACCAGGAAGTGACAGTCAAACAGCTGAATGGGTCTGAAATAATTTCTGGATCCCTTAGGATTCCTGTATGGCAGCACATACCCACAGAGGCTGTGCCAGCTCAGCAGGGTAGGTTTCTCCATCCACAGCCCCCAGCCTAGCTGGCAGCAGGCGCCTGTCACTTTGGGGGCCCTGAGGGCGGGCATGGGCACAGGGACCTGCTGCTTGCGTCCCTCTCCAGAGCTCCCAGACAGCTCTTAGCTCAGCRTGGGGCTCCCACACAGACCACCATCCAAGCTACACCCTCCTAACAACTATAGCAGAGAAAATATCTTCTATGTATAGAATTCATCCAAATTTCCCTCTATTTCCCTCTCCTAGTTCTAAAAAATAACCCTCATGCACTGTGGGCAGTGTATGCCATACTGTAGTTGTTTTTCCACCAAAAGATGCTAGAAAGGAACTATTTTAGAAGCCCAAAATGTTTTATTAATAACCCTGTTAGGAGCACTAAATGATGCGACATGCCTAAACTTCCCTGGATTTTTAATTATGGATTTAAACATTATATGGAGAACTATTTTTATTAAGGAATTATTMATTTTTTTTTATTTGCAGTCATATCCTCTCTCACAATTTATCTGGATTGTACTAAAAATGTAAAAGATGTTTAAATGATGAATTTTTTCAGCAGAAGCAGAACCAGTAATTCTGGAAGTCAAACTCAGCTGACCTTCCTAGGTATATTCCAAAAATGCTTATTAATTTGGCTTTGTTTTACATGTTGCTTTGAAGTACTTTTTCAGTCATATTTTCAGAAATGGTTTTCAAAGCTACTGAAGCTCACATGAAGGTTTGGAGGAAGTTAGCTTAATACAGAATTGCCTCCCATAGGAAGTTAACCCTATATTGCCCATGGATTTTTAATTTTTTTTTTATTTCTTGACAAGAAATGGCCTCAGTTACCATCTGCTGCACCTTGCCAGATTCATATGGGAAATAAATCTTCTGTGATAGCAGGACATGATTGGCAATTTTCTGTCTATTGCCTGTAAAATCATGTGGCTAATAAAATAGAGATCCGTCTCAGAAAATGACAGAAGCTGAAGAAAAAACAGATGATCTTCCATTCTGTGATTAATGACTCAACATAATAATGAGACAGTGTTTCAATTGCAGCCTTTTCTCTAATGTCTTGGTGTCTCATATGAAATATTCCAGTTAAAAGCAATAAATGGATATGCTTTTTTCTTTTTTTTGTACTTTYTATCTTTTTCTCATTAATCTTCATTAGGGAACCTCCAACCCATGATTTAGAATGACTCAGACACTAAAAAATGTGTTTCCCAGACTAGTACCCAATCTGCTTGAGCACATGGGTGACATCAAACTACTTGTAAGGGTCTTGCTCACAAATAGCTTTGTCTTTACAATGGAGTTTGGGAAGGTTTCATCTCATGTCAATAAAGACACGCAGAGTGCTTCTGCATTTTAAAATAGAGGACACAATCACAGAATCTGTACATATACTGGCAAACCTAAACTATGGTAATTGGGTTTTTTATTTGTTTGGAGTTTGGTTTAGTTCTGAGGTTTTGAGTTTGGTTTTTGTTGTTTTTTTTAATTTGTCATCCTCCCCCTCTGTTTCCCACAGAAAGCATCAGAAACATTCAGAGGACTGTGCCACAGTACTATTTTTTTATGGCAAGAACCAGAAAAAAATGAATACCCAGGGCTGTGACATGAAATCRTGGGTAGGTGTTTGCAGAGCAATCTCCCAGACCATGTGGGGACAGTGCCAGTGAGGGGTGAGGGAGCCAGGACAGGTGTCACCACACCTGCCCTGCCATGCTGAATTTTGCTGTGGGAGGAACATACAGAAAAGAAATTCCAACATAAAAGAGCTTTAATGTTATGTGTCAAATATGTGGAGAGAGCCCCAGGAGTGCAATGAAGAGCTAAAATTTTTGACTGTGCAGAAATAGCCAGAGCTTCACAGCTGCTACGTAAAAGCTGCTATGTCTTTTCCTCCTATTGTTTTTGAAGCCATATAATCATGGTGCAAAATATACTAAATTAAGAAAGTAAGGGAATGAGCTTGAACACTGAACATCAAGCRTTCACACAGTTTATGGCTTTTTTTCCAGACCCTTCTAGTTAGATATGAAACAAGCAACACCAAATGCCAGTGAGTGTTTATTGACCCTCTCACTTGCACATTTAGTTTTGTATTCTTCACAGGGATGTGCCTATTGTAAGAAAGCTATTTATATGTTGATCTATTACAGCAATATCAGATGAATAAATGCATTTTCTTGGTGTGAATGAGCATAGTTTGGCTATAATAACAATGTTTATGTGCTCTACAGTGTATATTTACTGATGTTCATTTTCTTACAATCATTTGCTCTTGTTCTTTTTTGGACTTGATTAGTGCTGAAATTTCKTGATTCAGAGTATATTTTAATGTTCAGTTATTGACATTCAGCACAAATATATTGGTTGTTTATTTCTTCATGGATTTTTTTTTCCTGGAGGGATAATTCTACTAGTTACTTGACAAATATGCTCAAAAAAAAAAAGTCACAGAAACGCCTCATTTTCCTCAAAATAGATTTTATAAGGCTTTAGAGAGCCAACAGTAAACTTCATTTATTTCATGTTGGAGTCAACAATATCCACTGCAAGATATTTGTATAGGTCTATTTCTGCATAAGTAATCTTTATCCACATGAAGGYAATTACTAACATTTTAAAGCACATTTTGGTCTATGATTAACTGKTTTTTTATATCCTACTTTGCGTAGATCAATATTCAAATCTTATACATCCATAATCTTTGTTTTTAAATTATTTTAAGATTAAAGTAATTCAGATCAGACTTTGTGTGTCACATTCATACGTTATTAAGTGGCAATTGTAGGTATTTACACAGAATTGTGTTAAATTATTTATTATTTATAAAGCTACCTATCATATTCATTATTGCTTTGTAAGAGAGGCCTGGGGTCACCACAGAAGCCCTGTGCACTCTTTCAGACCCTCTGGTCTCATCATCTGTGTATTTGGGGAGTAATGCCAGTTTAAAAATACCAATGAAAGWCAGGAGGATAAAATAAACTGGGAAAGCTGTGCAGCAGTCAGCATGTCAGCAACTGGGTGAAATTAGAGCCTTGCTGAGGACAGTGAGAAAGCTGATGCAATATCTCCTAACTACAAATACTAATATTTAATAGTATTACACAGAGGGAACTGAGGCCTTTCACTCAAATGTGGTAAAGAGCATAATCCAGTTGCTCTTAATAATTTATTTAGCTCAGCACAAAGAACAAACATTATGACAGAAACTTGGAAAGAATAAGTGATCATCATCTAGCCCCAGGCAAATTGTATAGAACACAACAGGGCTGTCTGGCAGACAATATCAGCCCCAAGGCTGTTTCAGGGAAAAAGTGAAAACTACAGTAAATAGCATACTGAGAAAGAGAGAAAGAAAAGAAGACACCAGTGATACCGTGCAAAACCAAGAATGGATAAAAACTGTAGAGTTTCTGGTCAATGTATTATTAAACAGAACTACATACCATAATAATGAAAATTTTAAAGGTATTTCTTAAATGATGAAAGGTATTTCTAATGAAATAGAAACAAGTTCTTTCTCAGATGGACAGGCAGGCAGCTTGCTCGAGGATGAAATGGTAAGCAGCACTGTGAGAAAGACTCTAAATTTTATAGCTGAGATGCTCTCAGGAATAATATTTCTTGATTTCCTAATCATTTTTTGATGTGCAATAATTCATAGTTTTGTAGAATTTCAGAGTTGAGTTCTATTTCCTTTCAAATACTCAGCTTTTTACAATTTTCTGAAAATTTTGAAAATGAAAATTCGGAGCACTGATAGCAGTAACAAGAGGCCTTGCCTCCATTTGTGAAAGATTGTTAACTGCAGGGGCTGAGGTAAGATCTGGGTGGTATTTTTTAAGAAACAGAAAGGAATCCTCTTATTCAAAGCTTTTTTATGTACAAATGGTCATCACCCATAAACTTAAGCCTTCGAGCAGTTGTGAGACTGCATCTCAATACATAGTTAGCATGAAATTTTTGAAGGCAATCAGGCAAACCTGAAGGGGACATCACAGTGAGCATTGTTTCTCTCTCGGTGACTCATGCCCAGAGTTTAGTGTTCTCCCCAGTCCCTTGTGCAACACCAGGCACATGGCACTGGCCTGCCCTCATKGCACTGGCCTGTCCTTTGTGGATCAGGTTGTTTCCTAGTGAATGTATTTTTGCCATTGACCCAAGCCTGAGTTACACCAGTCTGTTAACTCGCTTTCTAGTCTGCTGACTGGCGAAGCACAGTGCTTTTCATTCTGATACAGAAGGCAGAGTGCTGCAATGAACTATAGCCCTGAAGACTACTGATGGAGATCATATTCCAAGAATCTCCATGGCTGTTTTACTAAAGATTTCTGGAAATGCACTCTATCTTTCAAAATATTGGGACTATGTGTTTTGCTATTGCCATGGGCAAGGATCTCTGCAGAAACTAATTTCTCTTTGAAGAAAAAAAATGAAAGATTTTCTTAACACATCTATGGCTGCAGCTGTTTTTTGGCCTTCTGCCCCTTTAGTCTAAAAGAAATATGAAAATAATGGATTAGGGAATACATTCATTTATTGAGCATGATTTCCATCCTTCTTTTTGGAAGCATTTGCTTATCATCACTCTGTTTATTTGAAGTAGAGACATTACTGAACACTGTTGTTTGGGATTTTTTTGAAATTACTTTTATTTTATATTTGGTGAAAAAATTCCAGACCTAAATATAACAATAACAAGAATAAGAAATCCTTCATTTACAAAGGTGGGGGGARGGAAGCAAAACAAAGCAACAAAATACTCTGTCTTATCTTTCATAAAAAATATACTGCTTTCACATGTTAATGAAATTCGTGCTTGTGGACAAAAATTCACTGAGAAAAAAACATTTCTTACCAATAAAATAGAAATGTCTGTATTAAAAACAGGAGCTAAACAGTCATTAAACAGAACATAACAGTAATATGTGACTGAGTAAGGCGAGAAGAATCTCACTCAACTGAACCTCAAAGATATTTGTGGAATGCAGAATGCAATTATCCAATCAGGTCTSTCATCCCACTGCTATGAACAGTTGCACTGATGGGAGTTTTTACAACAGTGTGCCCTACATCTGGTTGTTTTTCAAACAATGGTGCTTTCATTCCATAAACCAACAGGAACTGATCTTCACATTTGCATGATGTGTGGGTCCTTTTCCCATCTCTGATACTCCAAAGTATCCTATGAGCTGTGGACCTCCTAGAGGATCCTATGAGCTGTGTTCACCTTGCCTGTTGCAAGATGAAATAAATTGTGTAGTCATGGTAGAAAAACCTAAACCTCTTCTTGTGAAGGTAATTATGGGTCACCAAAACAAATTTGTAATGATCCAGGTTCCACTGATGGTGCTCCTCATCCAAGAGAATGGTGAAGGCAGAGGCTGCTTTTTTCACCCTATCTGAAGGTTTTCCTAAATTGCAGTAGTATTACACATTCCCACAGAAAAAGAGAATCCATATGATGGTTAGAAATTAGGGTATTCAAATTTTCACAAAATGGGTTCTTTGCTAGAGACAGAAGACACAGAAGCCAATGAATTAAGTTTGCTTCCAACAAAAATCCTCTCCAAATTTGCTCATCTGAGTTTCTGAAGAAAAAAGTAGGACAAAGGGAAAAAAGAYGGATCACACATGCAGTGTTAAAATACTGGAATAACTGGAATTCCACACTCCTCTTTCCAACACTAATGATACCAATGGAAAATACATGTGAACTGGCAGAAACCGGTTCACATCCAACGTCTTGAAAACTTCAGTACTCCTTACCAGAGTTGTGTGACAATCATCAAATGGCTTTCTAAACTTCATGTAAAATTTTTATTTTGCTCCTCAGGCTCACTCTGGGAGTTTTTGCTTCATAAAGCTCTTTACACTCAAAGGAAAACATAGGGTAATATTTTATGTTCCCATAAAAAGCTACAGAGCTTTGTAAGGTTTCCAGTGGAAACCATAACGCCTCCCTGGCATATCCTCCCCTGGTAGCAGCAGGTGTCATTTTGTGGATTATTTAAATTGCATTGGAAGGTTATGGTTAGRACCCAGCATGAGCACAGAGAAAAGCAACAAAAGAGTTTCAATAACTTATCAAAACTGCTATTTCAACTTATACACAGAAAAGAAAAAAAACCTCCTGTAGTCTCTCAGTAACTATTGGCAAGTCAATGCACTTTAATAGAGATCAACAAAGCACACCTTGTTATATTCTGTCACTTATTGAGAAAGAAGTTCTTACTAGGCTGGTAATAATTATTATGACTTCATCTTAGTGACTGTGGTAGGTAACATTAAATATTCTGTTCCTAAATTTGCAGTCAAATGATAGGAGTGTATATTTGAATTGGTGATAAAAGTATATCTCAATATCAGAGACAGTGGCTTAGAAATCTAATTCTTTCCTGAGAGTCATTATTAAAAAAATCCAAAACAATCACTCAGGACTTCTCTGTCATTCAGTCTTGATTTTGTTTGGTCTGTGAAAGGTTGAAGTGTCAGATTCTTCCCTGCTCCGGTGTTCCCCTCTGCTGTTGACAAAACAGCAGGGGAGGAAAAGACTAATGAAAGAACAAATCCTAAATCATTGGAATTGTTATTTTATTTCTTATTATGAAATTAGGTGTGGTCCTAATTTCATTCTGAATACTGTGAATAAGGAATACAAATATTCCTCAGATCTCCAAGATGAATGTTTACCTACTAGGAGACACACAGAATAAATAATCATAATACTGAGAAGTGTATATATTTTGCATTTAATTAGTATCAAACCCAAAGTCAAAATCAAATTATTTTTCCTGCCCATGTTATGTCTTATCAGGAGCTACGCCACTTATCTAGCTGATTACATTAGCATGAATCCACATAAGTAATTTGACATTTAGGTCATTGTTTTCTAGCTCGGAAAAAGTTTGATGTTGAAGCTCAATACATATATAGCAGTAAAAATGGAGGACTAGGAAGCCCTACAAGAGGCACTGCCATTCGTCCTAGATTGTGAGAGAGAATTAAGTATATACTRTGATGATGCCCTTAAAAATATTTGCTTAATTAGTTATTGAAAGCCCAGTTTTATTGGAATTTGTGATGCAGTTTGCTTAAGTGCTTTACCTGGTGTCAAATCAGAAAGATTTTTTTACTAATTTTAATAATATTCCTTCTGAATCAGATTTACTGAGAAGTAAGTTGGTACAGCTCATCCTGACCATAAGGAACACAACAGATGGAATAACCCATCATCATTTTCTCTTCAAAGACATATTCATGTCTTCTGGTTGTTTTTCCAAATCACACAAAATTACAACCCATCCATGCTTTGTTCAGGTATCTTGCTTTCTTGCCCATTATTCTTTTCTCTTTCTGTCTCTTGTTTGTCTTCCTTACCAAGAGACCTATGACTTTCTAATGTATTTTTGTTCACCTTTTAATTGTGTACAATTCTTTGTATATTTCATTATGTGCCTTATTTTTCCTTGATTCTCTCACCACAAGTTTTTCTGTGCAGCCTTAGGACTCTCTCAATAGACTGACACCAAACTTGACAAAACTGGTAATACATCAACAAAGGGTGGAGATGCTGCCAGTGTGTGACCCTGAAGAGATTTAGTCAAACCAGGGATTCACTGGGCTGTTCTGTGGCATCCCCACAACAGGGCACTGGTTGGGTGTAAAGGTCTTGACTTCCCTGGGAGGGCACCAATAGATTGATCAAATGTCAAATATAAAGAGTTCAAGGAAACTCCCCCCTTTGATGTGACTCTTCCCTCCAAAATCTATTTGGTCACCTGAACTATCTTATCCTTTGGAACTCCATCTCAGGAGCTCTCACTGTTTTCATGAGCATTTGGAAAATTGCTGTTTGGGGGTTTCTTTCTCCTTGTTTACAGTCACAAACAGTTCTGCTGGAACTTCTTTCATGTGAATTGCTTTCCATCTTCATATTGGTAATCACTTCCTCAGAATCAGATCTAAACCAGCAAAAGCCTGATCCATTTTTCAGCTTCTGCATGAAGTGTCTTGTCCAACCCTTTAGAGAAGGTTTTGGCTGATTCTGTTSCAAGTGTTGATGGTCACAAGTATTTTAACCCCCTCATATTCAGATACAATCAACTACCATCCTACCCTGAAATAAAAATAATGTATTTGCAAAGGTGTTGAGCRCAAGAGTTTTAATAAAATAATTTTTTTCTATTACTTTTGTGCTAGGAAAATCTACAATACTATATTTTCTGTAGAGTCTGATACAAAGACCACAGAGACTAACAGACTTTTTTACTTACACGAATGTTCTTAAAGTAGATTCAGGACTACACTACAGACTAGCTTTTGCACTATTCTGTAAAAATGCTTATATTCCACTAACTAATAGAAAAATCAGTGTTCTAACAGACAGAGGACTAAGCAACAGTGGTAAGAGCTGCAGTTAGCAAAGCAGGAGAATAATACTTTTTGTGAACTCATCACTTGAGTAACTGTGAATTACATGATATTGGCTTAAAACTAGAGATCTGATATTTTCAAATTAATGACAAAACAGTGTGGTAGTGTGTTCCTAATTGTTTCCTTAAATAAAATAATGAAAAAGTAAAACAATGAAAACAAAACCAATGAAAATCATAYTGTTTGGGTTTAAAAATACTTTCCTTAAATTAAATTGATTCAAAGTTAATTTTGTAATTTTTTTTGTTGGGGTTTATTTTTGGGTTTTTTGGGGGGGGGGGGTTGGTTTGGTTTTTGGGGTTTTTTTGGGAAGTAGAAAGCATTGATATGGATATAGAACATCTCTTGCAGGTCTTTTGAAATAACTCTTGGGCGCTTTTTAAAATTCCAATTACTTGAAAGTTATGACCATAAAAACCTGCAAGGTCCTATCTCTCTTAAAATAGTGAATAAGCTAAAGGGATTTAKTGCCCTGTAGGATTTGTGGAAGCACAGCTGAGGATGTAGAATGYATTGGAAATAAGTTGCCATGGAAAGGGGATTCAGGTAAGTGTGAAAAAGAATGGTTTACACTTGTTCTGCCTCTGCMAAACTACTCTGCATAGTTCAGCAAATTTCAAATCAATTCTGCTGTGTTTTTCTCCTTGACTTCTACACCTGCATTTTGTAGTTGAAAAACAAACATGAACAACCAAACCCTCCATCTTCCTAGTGATAACTGAGGTTTGATTAAGTTTATTTTTCTTAAAACCAGACACGCTTCCATGAAAAGTTTTAATTAAAAAACTGGATTTCTTCATATAGGAATCTCATATAAACTCATTGAAAATATATATTTCCGTTTAGAAATGCTTCTGTCCTAGGAGATACAGTGTGATTTCCTGCTATCACTACTTTCTCTTTCTGGTTGCTTTCCCCAGCCAGACTCAGCCTTCAATGATTCACTAAAGATAGAAGTCCCAGGAGCAGGAGGCAATAGTGCATTACAGAAAAACGTATTCTACCCAGGGAATCTGTCATATGGAGGATGGCAATAACAGAAAGCATTTGAACTGCTTCTACTATCAGGCTGGGGTAAAAGCTGTCACAATCTTTCTGTATTAAAAAGTCTGTTTTCAAATTTTTAAGTATTTTCATTACTTGATTTTCCAATTAAATGTAAACAATTGTTATGAGGGGGAACAACAGCTGTTGTCAATGTCTGCTGAAACAAAATTTCTACGTTTGAATGTTTTATCCATACAGGAATGAATGAAGCCCAAATATATAGCAGCTATGGTAATCCAGCTCTAATTATACATTTTAGAAGGCATGAGAATATTTTTAGATAGCATGTCATTGTCATCTAAGTTGAAATCCAGGTATTACAAAATAGAACGTCAAAGCAGACATTTTTGTAGGTAGCTGAGAGGTGATTTTTCCATTTGAATTAGTTCTTCATATTGATAGCCATGAGATTGAGAAGTCAGGAGGAGAAGTAAAATATTTAACTTTCCAAACTGTGCAACAGCTCCCATAAACCAAAATTTCAGCCAAAGAGCCAATGCTGAGAGCTTTKTTATGACCCTATGAAACCAGTATGTTTGCCTATTTATAATAACACTGTGAAATATGAACCTAACGTGTTTGATTAAATTGAGTTGAAAACACAGTAAAATTCCATTAGAGGGGATCTGTTAATATACTCTAACTGAGGAGCTTTGTTTAAGCCTGATTTTAGAAATCTTATAMAAAACAGGCCATACCAAAATTCTTAGTGGAAAATGATTGGTGGAAAGGGACAGCCAAGATAAAAAAGTCCCCCTTGGACTTAGAATGTGAAATAGAAGTGTCGTGGTCTGGCTTTCCCTATTTGATGGGGAATACTCTAAGTTTCTAGTACTTTAAGTATGACTTCAGCACTTCAGTTATAAACCAAATATCTGTTTTATTTGTTGACCTCCACAAAAGAGAGCAATAATGATGAAGAACAGCTCCCAACAAAGAGGCAGCCTTATAATTTAGTATTGATGGCACGGGATCATTTGCACATGTCTGCAAAGTATAAGCAACAAGGAAACAGAAAAAGGACAGATACATCTCTATCTGCTTTGCTTTTTTAGATCTGAAAACTCTGTAATTTGCATGTTGTCAAGGCCATTGTTAGAATAGCAATAAAAGAAGTAATGCATTTTATTTCCAATACTGCTTAAACAGATGCCATCCAGAAACCCCCCTGTCAGAGACAACTCCAGGGGTTTCTGAAACTGCTGTCAGGAGACTATAATAAAATGAAAAGCTCTATTGATAATTTCCCTCCAGTCTGACAGCACTACCCTGCTGCCCTTGGGGTGGATTTGCATTGTTACCTTTCTTGATTACAAGATTACATTTTCATGTACTTCTTAGTAGTAGCAGTGATGCTCGAGTAGTATTGTGATTCTTGGAGGTCAAAACTAGATTCTCTGCTGATRTCTAAGGAATTGATTACCTCTGTCTTGAAGAATAACTCAGAGATTATATTCACAGTGGAGCAAAACACACAATTATGCTTCATTTTGTCATAACAATGTCTACCTCAATAGAACTAGTGCTCAAAACAATAGCAATAATGATGTTCACTATTGATTTCAGCATACACTAGCAGTGTAGGCATACATCCAGGACTTTTTCAATGCTTCTAGAGATTTCACTGATGTCTGTACCATCCTGCCTGTATTAAAGTTGACTGGAGTATGGCTTCCTGAACACAGGTAGATAAATCAAATGTATATGGAGAATACAAGAATGAATAAATATCAACTCATCAGCATGATGAAAGTGATTATAGAAAACCTGTTAACTTGTTTTTCTCATTTTGGCAGACATATTGGCAGAGAATATTTCAGGAAGGGATCTAGGAAGGATAATAAAGCAGTGTGATTGCATGCAGCTGGATTTGTTATTCAGACTGTCTTTTTTTTGGACTGTGACACTCTGAAGGAGCCCTGTATACMAGAATATGTAACAAAAAAACCCAAAACTACAGAAAAGTTTAAATAATTGAGTATGGAAAAATCATTTCTTTAACAGTGGTGTTTCAAATTATATCTAATGCAAAATATGGTTTTTTGCCTGTCACTTACACAAGGAGTCAGTCCTCTTGGTGAGACATTCACTCATGCAAGGAGAAAAACAGGAAAGCATACACAATGCTTTAAAATCTTATTCTGGATATACAGTAGAAGTAAATGTACGTTTCATGGTCGGAAGACAAAATGTAATGATTCATTATCCCTTGCTGTTTCTGAGAAGTACAAATAAAAGCCTGATCTCATCAGCTATGTCTCTAAATCAAACATAGTGCTATAGCCTCTTGATTTTTCTTTCTCTACATTCAGTTTCTTCCGAAGCAGATTTATGCTCTTTATTTCTACAATTTAATCAGGCTAGAAAGAAGTCCCTTCTTAAAATGCTTGCAGATGGAGACTGACCTTCAGCAATAATCCATTGATAGAATAACTCTTTCCATATCATGATGCTGTGTTCTCCTAATATTGTTGCTTATCTGTGTTTTCCCCTTAAAACTGCCGAGCAGCCTATTGGAGGTTTATCACATCTCCCATATGCAGTGAAAAATAAATTTGGAGCATGAAGTTGAGCCTCTCTTTTATTTGTAGCAGGTGTTGGCTCACTAGCACTTTTAAATTTAGTCCATCCTGACTATGGGAACAAAATGTTTCAAATTGACCTGGTTCTGATTTTAAAAGCACTGTTTACATCAGAATTGGGAGATAAAACTAAGGAGTTTTACAACTTTAAAATTAAAGGAATGGCCTTAAAAGGTTTCAGGAAGATATTTTTTAAGGCAATACTCATACATCAATGGCCCTGTGCTAGGCAAATTATGGAACACAGACGGTTGTATTTCTCAGCCCATTAAAATTTTCAAGACTTCAAAAACATTCCCATTTCTCATCCAGATTAAAAAAAAAAAAAAAAATTTTTCTCCCAAGTTTTCCACAAAGAAGTAGATATGAACTGAGTCCTATGTGCTCAAATCTCTGTGGTTGTGGAATTCTGCATCCCAAATAATTGTCTTTACTGTTAGATTCATTGGTGTTCAGGGCTTGGTTTTCCTTCCTTCCTTCCTTCCTTCCTTCCTTCCTTCCTTCCTTCCTTCCTTCCTTCCTTCCTTCCTTCCTTCCTTCCTTCCTTCCTTCCTTC